>QOCX01000105.1:163012-309804 GCA_005959815.1 Sarcophaga bullata
AAGAAATACAAAACTTAAGACACAAACTTGCTTAATTTCATACATTGCCGAGGTAAATTGTGGAAAATTTGTTCTTTTTTGCTAAGTGATCCTTTGTAAGGCAAAATTGTTCAATTTCGGCCGATCCTTTTTTTTTATGTTGACATATATTTCGTTGTTTATTTCTTTTTTATTATTTAAAAATTTTCGTTTTAAGATTAATTGCAAAAAAATTGTGGCACGAGCGTTATAAACAGCGAGTTGAACCCAAAATGTAAACAATTATTATTAATCATTTTTCACTTACAATACTTACAGTATATTGTATGTGGCATGCCACACTAAGACAACACGTAAATGTTTATGCCTCCCAAAAAAGAAAAAAGAGAAAAAACTTGGCTACCTTAATTAATTACTTTATTATAGCAAAATAAACGAAAAATTTATCAAAATCTTTGCCCCAAAATAAAAATAAAAACAGAATAAATAAAAAATGTTTACACCCCTTGTGTATAAGAGAGAGAAAAGAAAATAAAAAAAGGTACGATAACATAATTTAATTAAAAAAGGAACAGTTTTATTAAAGAATTTGTTTTTTTTTTACTTCTTCTGTTATTTTGTTATTTGCTTGGCCTTTTGTAAACATTTTGCAGTGAATTAAAAAAGAAAATTAACCGACCACAAACATAAAGACCACACAAATGCAGGCTTCTTTATGGAGCAAGAAACAAAACAACAACAAAATGAAACAAAAGGCATAGTGGTTTAATGCAACCAGCTATGGCCGATCATTAGAAAGAAATGAAGACCAAATATGTTCTTGATATTCCCTGTAAAATAAAATGTCCCTCTCCAACAGTAATTATATTTCAAAATATGTTTTATGCAAACTATTAATGCAGAGATATTATAAAATTAATAAAACTACCGTTATAGACCTTTTAATATTCTATATTCAGTATACCCATACCTACTGGAAATAATTTTCTCAAGCTTTATGTTTACAATTTTGTTAATGACAAAGGTTTCTGAGTACAAAAAATTAATTAAAAAACTTTAAAATATTATCATTAAAAAAAAAAACGACGTGTAATGCATATTAACTAATGTTGCAGTTAATCTTTAGGCTTTCGGTATAATTGTTTAATAAACTTTAATAAATTAATAAACAAAAAATAAACAACAAAAAAACAAGCAGACTTAAAATTGATTAGCGTTGACATGTCTGGAGGCAAAAGAAAGTTGGAAAGTTATTTCAAAGCTCTAATACAGCAAGTCATCCATAAAAAAATAATAAAAAAAAAACAATTTTGTAAACCATACAAAATAGGGTTAAAACGTTAAGCTATTAGACAAGCTTAGTCAGCAAAAAAAAAAAAACAAAATATTCCAAATTCATACTCAAAAAAAAAGCAGGTGATATAACAATTAAATTATACTTTAGCATAAATTATGAGAAAAAAAAACCATGTAAATATATATATGTACGTATTTCATTACCTATAATACTAAATCATGTTAAATTATTTTTAAAGTTTTTTTTAACAATTCTTGAGATTTTTCTGCTTTCTTATAAGAGAGAAAAAAAATTAAAATGAATATAAACCAAGCCGCTTGAACACATTTAATTCACCACAAACATTGACTGTGAGTGTGTCATAAATTACCAGCCACTTAGGAAACATTTGTAATAACCATAATCATTTTCCATTAGCCAGCCAATTACTTTTTTTTTTCTTACCCACAGTAAATCCAAACAGAAGTAACAGAGGTCTTATTAAAATGTCAACAGAAATTATGATAATTCAACACACATTAAACAGAATGAAAACGAAATACTCTCACATACATTATTAAAAAAAATATGTGAGTGAAAAAAAAAACTTAAACGAGTAACTGTTAAATAGCCTTTATATTACGGCACCTCTAGAAACATATCAACAAACAAAATTAAAAGCAGATAGAAGGAAAAAAAGGTCAAAAAACTTTAAAAAAGAATCATGACCACAAAAGAGTTTAAAGAGTGGAACAGAAAAAAAAACAATTTTTGTTTAATAATACAAACGTTTCTGTGTTAATAATTTTTTTCATTTCTCTTTTACACCTATAATGACATTATTTTTGTAAAAATAAAATTAAAGAAATAAATTGTGTTTATGGTGCATGATAGCTTTACTGTAAAGCCTTTGTTGCACAAGAGACGTACGTTTTCTTTTAATATTTTCGAACAATCACTTTGTTTTTTTTTTCCTTTGTATTTCATTATGTTTGGTGTTGAAGATCTCATTGATGATCCTTTTTCTGCGCCTTATCCATTTGCTATTCGTTTAGGCATTCGTTACTTTTCACTCACTATTCAATGAATTGTAAAGTCATTCATATTTTTTTATTATTTATAGCGTGAACAGTCAGCCTGTGTGAATTAATCTTACAAGTGTTTTGCTTAAAAACGTATTGTTGAATATATTAAGGCAATCAATCAAGAACGAATCAAAGTAATTTTATAGTAAATTTTGTTTACAAAATTACGTTAAAAATTTCTTATTTCAGTATGAAATTAAAGAAATTCTCTTTATCTAAACGGTTTTGCTAGGGCATTGTAGAAACCCTGTAAAAGTAAAGATTAATGAATACAATCTTATCAAATTAGTCTTAGTAGGGTGCACAGAAAACCATTATAACCGCTTTTATTCGAATCGTTACTATTTCGTGTTGTAAGTAAATAAATTATAATTTTTTTATATGCAAGAGAATCAACATAAAACGTGATCGTTTGTTTAATTTTTGATTTTCATATCAGGTTCAATACATATTTTTTTATTATATTTTTATTACAATATTTTTTATTTATTATTTTTTTATTATTAAATTAGTTGTGTATGTGGTTGTAATAAACTGCAAACGGAAGTTTCAACCGCTTACAATCGTGAGTTAAACAATTTTGATTTCATTCTGATTTTGGCTTCGTATTATTATTTTTAATTTTTATTCATTTTCATTCTCTTTTTAAGAACAAAACAATAATAATAATAATAAAATAGTGAATTATTTATTAAATAAAATAGAATTTTTAAATAATTTTCAATTAATTATTGTGCAACTTTTTTATTTTTTCATACGTAGAATCCAAAAACCCCCTGGGAGGTTTTTTCCAATTATCAATCAATCTTTAATTAAATCACCGCCACCAGTCTATAACATTTATTTTAAAATAAAAGAAGTAAATGTATTGTTCTTTTTTTTAAATCTTAAGTTCTTTGCAGACCAAAACCACTTAAGAAAGTGAAGTAGTCAAGCAATTAGTTTTTATATTGCCAAAGTGTTGTTTGATTACGTTTATGGTTCTACATTTTAAGTTTTGTAAAGCTCTTAACACACATATAAATGAACGTAAACATATTTTATTTGTTGTTATTTTTATGTTATTTTAGATATTTATGACTTAAACAAACATTATTTAAAGAGTACTTATTAACACTTCATAAGAATTTTTGCAAAACTATTGATGGCCACTACAAAGTCAAGTAAAAAATTTTGAAAATGAAAAATTTAGAACAGAAACAGTTTAACAATAAATATTGAAATATGATACCAAAAGAACAGGCAATCACGTAAAAGTATTAAAAACACGAGTTTTTTTTACATACATTTTTTTAAAAGTTAGTGTGTTTGCCTACCGTCTCACCACTGCTAAATAATGCATACAGTATCATAAAAATATAATGGATTTATTTTTACTACACCTTATATTATTTATTAATATGTTATTTGCTAATATGTGTGTGCTTATTGTAATTTATTTTCAATTTGGGGTTTAAGTAGGTCATAATTTTCGTTTCTAATTTTTTATTCATATTTTTATTGCTACCGCCCAGGAGGCCTTTTATTTTATGTCTCCTCATTGTGAAAGAATTAAATTTCTTAAAACATCTTTAAAAGTGGTTTTTTTTTGATGGACAGCCATTAATAAAAAATGTAGAATTAGAATTTATTAAAATAAGGAAAGAAATAGGTTTTCTATGTTTGCTATAATGATTTCTGCATGCCAATGAGATACGAATTGATGCCAGGTTCCGTTTTAATGATAGCGAACGTACGTTTTTATCGTTTTATTATTTTTATAGTCATTTATAAAAAACTTTTAATCGTATCGCCACTATTTAGCTGACGATTAAGTCAAGTAATTAAATCGAACAAAAAAAAAGTCCAAGAGAAAGAGTAGAAATTTAACAATGAATTTGAAATGAAATAAAAATAAAAATAAAATGAAACGAAAGAACACACAGTGCTGTTTAGACTCGTGCGGTATATCCGCTTTAAAACAGATTAAATGAAAGTTATTAACATTATCGTTCCACAGAGATCAAGATCATAAAGACGAAAACATTTCTTTTCTTTCTTGTTTTTTTTTCTGTTTTGTTTTCGGACAGTCGTACTGGGGTATAGTTTAAGCTTGAAAAACAGCCAACAACGAAATTAACAGCCAACAACTGAACAAAACGTTTTTGTGTTTCTGTTCTATTTATCATTAATCAAATTAAAACTCATTAAAGACACTTGGAAAACCAAATTGAAAAATGAAAATTAAATGAAATGAAAAGAAAAAATCATCATTATCGTCATCATCATCATCATCATCATCATGGAAAAATATTAACAATTCATTGCATTGCTTATGTTTCTAAATCGGCGCAGGTATTGTGGTGAAATGAAATGAAACGAAATAAAATAAAATGAATTGAATTGAATGGAATAATAAATGTGTTGTTGTTGTTTTTTTTATTTTCTCTGAGTTGAAATAAAGTTAAGAAAACTCTTTAAAATTGTTGTTATTTTGTGCTGTAAATGAAAGTTGTCTTGCCTAATAAATGTTCAAAGCCCCCTGGGGAGTTTAGTTTTCTTTTCAGCTGCATTTATTTGTCCAGGACATTTATTTTAAGGAAATTCATATAATTTTTAACCACACTAGTAGCTTCCGGGGGAAAGGCTAAAAAGTTTTTCATTTTGAATTTGTTGTTTAAAATTGTGCTGACTTTGCTCTTTAATTGTTGTGCAGATACTGTACATTTACTTTTTGAAAAGAGTGTAAGTAAATAATTTAATACTGATGCCACCGACCGGCAGCATTTAAACTAAGACTGCAAAGACAGAGCAGCAGTATTGTGGCAATAACCGTTTACTTTCTTTTAAAACATTAAACGTTTTACAAATTGTTTACTCGGTTATTTTTATTTTCATTTTATTTTAGTTTCATTTCTTTTCTTTTTTTTTTTCTTTTCTCACTCTGTTTAAATTTAATTTGAGGTGTGTATGTGCGTTACTTTTGTTGGTATGTATATGCCTTTAAAACAAAAAGCCCCCCATATGTCAGCAGTTACAAAAATTTATTGTATGCATGCATATGTATATGTGTGTGTTTAATTCTGTTGACGCAAGACATGATAAGTTGATATTGAAGTTTAAGTATTTGGGTTAAAAGGTATTAATATAATTGTTTTGTTAAGATACATAGTTTCCAGGCCTTTTGCTGATCGTTAAAATACCATTTTAACAAATATCCGTTTGTGGTTAAAAAAAAAATACGTATAATTTTATTGTTGATGAAGGTTACATTCCGTTTTTTCTTTCTTTCTGGCAGAAAAAATTTTCTTTTGACATTTGTATACAGTTATTTGGGTCTTCAAATAAGTTAATGAAATAATTCCTTATAAAAAAAAAATAACAAAAATTTTTACTATGATGTCATTGAAATGATTTAAAAATTTCACACAAGGAAGCCAAAATTAAAATCTTTTGCTTAACTTTGTATTTTTATTATGAAATAAAAAACATAAATTCTTTAAATAAAATTCAAAATATTTTTGGTAATCTTCTTCTTCTGTTATGTGAAAAAATGTTCAGGATTGGATAACAAACAGGGTTCACTTAATTTGGTCGCCTTTGGTCGATCACTTGAATGGTTTCTAAAACGTCAAACAATTTTAAACAAATTTCCCAATAACAAATGAATCTTTCATTTAAACATTAAAGAAAAAAATTTTACAGTTATAACCTTTAAACTGCAAAAAAAAAACAAACTACAAACCTATCAAAACATCCGTACTTTATTTTAACAAAATTAGGAATTTTATTGAACTTTTACTGCATTTGGATCACGGAAAATTTTTAAATTGGCTGATTAAGTTTTATTTTCGATTTCGGCATAGTCTGGACATGATTAGTCACAACTTAAGTTATGTTCATTAAAAAGCATAGCTTAGTTAAATAAGGTCCATCTTAATACTGATAGTACTTAATCCGTTTATCAACTATAACTCCGAACTAAAATTCCTTATTTATAAAGGTGTGGAAAAATTAAATCCAGTTGTCTATGTCTACATACTCTTTAAACACTTCTTATGTGTTACAACTTAATTTTTTTTTTTTTTGAAAATTTTTCTTGCTTTTCCCAAAGTGATGCTTCATTTTCTTTCATGTATAAACATTCGTGTAGATACGAAACGAAATTTAATTAATATGCTGTTTCATATTAAAATTTCCCTCATGTTTATTATCTGTTATTATTATGCTTTTGTCAACAACGTTCTAAATTCTTGGGAGATAACCTCCCAGAAGAAATTCTGTCGCTTCCGTAACCTTTCCAAAAAAGGTTGTTTATTTTATTTTTTTATTTTTTTTCTTTATTTACCCATTTTATCTTATTCTCCCTTTTTCAAATATGTATTCCCATCGTCATCTTCCAGAAAAATTTAATTATTGTCACGTTTTTGAGTTTGACAGTCATAGCGTTGCATGCTGTAAATTTCTAACACTTTGCTTGTCATAATACTTAGATAAAGCAAAAACAAAAAAATACTCCAAACCAAAGGGATAATTTGACAAAAACTTAAAAAACAAGAAATAAATAATATGAATTGCTTCAGTGCAACATGCCACATGAAGCAAGTACGAACGTATGTATGTATTTATAACATTGTAATACAAATTGTACTTATTTCTACAATTCTATTGTTGTTTTTCTCTGTTTATTTGCTGTATAATTTACTCCAGTTGGTGTAACACTGTGCACACAGTCGCACGCATACACAATTATTTATCATCCCGTTCGAAGTGCGTGTTTTTTTTTCTACTGAAAAAAGGAGATCAACGACACAAGTCGCATATTTGCTTTCAACAATTGTTGATGTTTTTCTTCTTATAGTTCTTCTACTTCTATTTGTCGTTGGTTGTTAATATAAGTAGTTTAATGTTGTTGTTGTGTTACATGCATTCTATTATTATTATTATTATTATTGTCACTTAATGCCATGCTGTTAATTGTTTTGTTTTATAGTTTACCTGTATGTTATTTTTCTGTCTTTAATTTTTCGTTTTCATTATCTCTGGTTGCATGGTATTCGATTTGCTGTGGATATGTTATGTGGCCAGTTGTTATGGCATAGTTACACGATATTTCCAGCAATTTAAAGAAAAACACCTGTTTTATGTGGAAATTATAAAGTTTCCAATAACCTAACGTTCTCTTAATTATTTTCATTTTAAATTTATTTTTAAAACTTTTGCATAAGAATGCCTCCTCTTGATGAGCTGAGCATTCATTTAACCACACTGTTATAATGAGTTGTGCCATCCTCCATTAAATGTATACTCTGTTTGAAATCGAGTGTGAACGTTTTTCACAGATCAAATTTTAATGGCCTTATCAAATCGCTTCAATAGTTTTTTTTTTCTCAATACTTATGCAGGAATGACATTTTCCGTTTGGGTTAAATAGAATAGCAAAAGGCCAGAACTAACCATTTGTGGTGAAAACAAAGTACGTCTTTCAAAGTCATGTTGTTGCCTAAGAAAGATGTTGGCAAAGCTCTTACATTGCAGTAATAAGAATACTTTAATACGTTTTCTAAGGGAAAATCTTCTTATTACTATTTTTTGTTTCATTTTCATCTACAAAAATATTCTTTAAATATTTAAAATAATTGAATGAAATAATCAATATTTGAAATTGATGAAATTGTAACTATAAAAATGGTATGAAATTTTTTATAAAAAGGTATTGATTTATTTAAAATTTTTTTTCTGATTATTTTTTTAATTTAGACTTTTGTTTGCTTTTTAATACACCCTAAAGTAGCGTACCTTTTAGTTGAATCTCAAGATTACAGGTAAAGAAATCTAAAGAAGGTACATATGTATGCCTTGTTGTCATTGTCTTTCTTTGGATTTTTTTTTCTACCACTTGGTAGTGAGTGTTACATGAAAATATTTAATAAACTATTAGTGGCTGACTAGCGGAGTGGTTGACTAACTGACTGACTGCACGTATTGGTTGGGTAAAGTAAAGTAAAGTTAAGTGTAACTGAAATTGTTTGTAATTCATACAACATTTACACTTAAAAACTCAAAACCAAAACCAAAACCATGAACAACATACAATACAACAACACAACAATACAACATGACAGTAACAACAGCAAATAATAGTGATAATGATAATGATAATGATAATAATGACGACCATGATGACATTGATGTCTATGATGATGATGATAATGATAATGGAAATAGTTTAGTTTAGAAAAAAAAAATTACTTTAATAATGTGTAAATATGTGTTTAACGCTGACAGCGTTGCTGATGATAATAATGATGGTGTTGATGATGATGATGATGCGTTGGGTTGAGTTGACGTTGCACTATTACACGAGTTGCAAGATGTGATGAGATGATGGAATGTTCATTTTACTGCAAGTACCACATTATTGACTTAAGAATGTGGTTCGCATTGTAAACTGTTTACTAGACTCAAACTCACTGCCTACTACGCTTCTCTACACCCTCTCTATCTCACTGAACTTTTAAAACATTTTACTGGCAACAACTAAATAATTTCTATTATTTACAAAAATGGTATTGAAGGAAAAGAATAATGAAAGAAAAAAAAATATAAATCTTAGTTTACTTGATATCGTCAATAAATCGATTTGTAGAAAAATTAAAAATAAAACAGAAAATAGAAAAATCAAGTTGGAAAATAACTTTTTCCGTTGAAACGTTATAATTTTTCTGTTATAAAATCTCAGCAGGCCAATGAACAAAAGAAACACTTGACGTGTTTTTTTTTCTTTTGCTCAAGCCAGTGTCTATTACTTGTGCAAAATTTTTAATTTTTTTTTTGTTTTTTAATTATACCCTCAACTAATGAGCTTCTCTAGTGTAAATATTGTGGTTGCTGTTGCTCTTTTTCGTTTGTTTAGTTTTGTATAATAATAGCTCTTAATACGGCCTACTAATTAAATGTTTCTAAGCAATTAATAAAACAACAACAAGTATATTCTCATACAAGTGTAGGTAGAAGCAGAAATCTGGTCAAGGTATACTTTCTCCTTGACTTATTTACGCGATTAGCAAATATATTTATTTTTTTTTTAAATAAAATCCATATTTAAAGTATTACACAAAATTAGAAACTAATATTTATCAAACAAACACGCGAACATAAGTTACAGAACAGAACAACAGAACAAGTATTATTATGAATTTTTTAAATCATTATAAAATTGTTGTAAACATTATCTCCATATGACTTATTTTACCAACTTAAAATGCGTTAAAAAATTTGAAGTAAATTGTAACACGCAGGCCTTGTAATACATACTGTTTTTGCTATAAGGTTTAATTACGAAATTTAATTGATTTAATTATTTTCTTTTTTAATTAATAGAAAAACTTTTACTTTTCTTCGTAAAATCATGATTTCGATTTTTTTTATGTATTTAATTACATTAGTATTCTGAAAACAATATTCATTTTTAAAATGGCTGTGATGTATTGCTGCCATTTCTGTATAAAACTGCAAATTCATTACTTTTATTGATAAAAAAAAAAAAAAAAGTTGGCACTTTTTAAACAATTTTCTGATAATACTCAAAGAGTGACCCACAATTATTTTTAAGAATTATTTTTTAGAATTATTTTTTTAATAATTGTCATAATGAAAGAAAACAATCTTCATTCATTTATTGTTTAATAAGCAACTACTGTTTGTCGAATTCAAAATGCTTGCTTTTCAAAAGAAAATTATTTTGCTGCTGGCCAAGTTTTTTCTTCAAAAAAAAAAAAAGGAAAAAAAATGTTTTTATTTTTAATAATGAAATTAAAAAAAAATAATAATAATAACAATAAAGAATCCGAGTTAACGAATAAATAAGAAAAGAAATGAAATAAATTTCTCCAGATTTTTTCGTTATATTATTTAAGCCAATATTGTATGGCTGTGTTCTCATTTGGCTATTATTTGAAAAAATATTGTAGTTGTTGTTGCCTGTATGACTGTATTTGCTGCCGTTATTGCTGTTATTATGCTTGGCGTAAAGAATGGCAGCAACAGTTTTAGCCAATATTAAGCTGTTCATATGTATTTAAACAATAAATTTTTCTGCCTTTTTGTTCTTGTTTTTTTTTTCTCTTGTATTCTTTAAGAATACAAATGTAAAAAGCCGTGAATACTTCTTGTGTCTGTCCTTCTATACGTTTGGCTAATGAAGCAACATCTTTTACTGTTTCTTTTGTCTTCGTTTACTGTTTCTGTTTCTCTTTTTTCTTCTTTTTTTTTCTTTCTTACAAAGAACGTTAAAATGAATATGGTTTTTAAAATAAATTTTTCGTTTATGAAAAAAATTGTTTTTTTTTTTTGTTGAATTTTTCTTTATTAGTTTCAGTTTGTATTGCTTTTGCTTTAACTGTTGCTTTAAATTGTTATTTTGTTGAAATTTGTTAAGTTATTAGCCATTCATTAATATTGTTTTATGGATTTTGTGATTTATTTTTAATATCTTTTTCAACAATTGCTTACTTACGAAAAATAGTAGAAAATTTTCAGTGTTTTAAATGGTTTTCAGTTTCAATAACAGATTGATGTTGTATTTGTAATTAGCTGAACAAATCAATTGATTTACGCTTTAAGCAGAAGCGACTAGTCTTTGTAATATCAATTAAGAAATTATCAATTAATTTAATATTGATTCTCAAGCAATTTTTATCATTTAAAGGTTTGAAAATATAAAATTTTGTATACTTTTTTAATATTTTGCATCTTTAGCCTCCCCAACTAATTTGATAAATCTAGGTTTTAAAAATTTACATCATCAAGGCAGTTAGCTAACCTTCCATAAAAATTAATTTTAAACAGATTGACACTAATAATAACGGTTGTTACGTAGAGTTTTTCAAAACATGATTATAATTTCATTTGATATTAAAATAATGAATTTGTATATAATTTCGGGCATCACATATCAAAATGTTGTGAATTGATCAACCGCAGTAAGTTGGTTTAAACAATGGCCAGACTGAGAACGGCAATTAGGCAAAAAACTTGCTTTATCTCAATAAACTGTAACGTATTGTGACCGAAGGGTGGTTGATCAACCGAATGGAAATGAACTGGCGGAGCATACGCCATATACTGAAAATAATTGAATCAATTGAAGCAAGAAGTAATACTATTCGAGATATTGGACGTTAAGTTAAGTCGTTGTTTCATTGGTATAAACAAGGGCAATCCCTGCTGCAGGAATTAGGAACGCAACAGCAGTGAAGAATCGGACGATTGGCTAGGAAGGTTCTAAGATAAGTAAGCTCAAAATACTCCCAATTTGAAGAGCCTTCTTCTAAACGAATCAATAAAATCAACCCCTATTGAAACATTTTGTTCATTCCTTCCATTAGACAAACACGCAGCGAAAAATTGTGCTTAAGGGTATTTGTACATTCGATTCTTTATTGCGTTTATGTGATTCCTTTTGAAAAGTTTCTTTAAAATCATTTCTTTGTGTTTGTGAAATTTAATTAATTTTATTTAAAAAATATTTGAATGCAGTTAGTTTCCAATGAAATACAAGTTGATGCACAACACATATCTGTACTGATTTCAAAGAATAAATGCCTTTCTTTCATTTTCTTTCGTACATTTGATTCGCTCTTGTAGCCAGCCGTTATTACTTGAATGGCCACAATTATGATGAGATCAGATAGAGAAATACTTTTAATGTCTGTATGATTTATTCTTTTGAAATCCAATTAAATAAATTGAAAATAACAATATTATACTGCTGCTGGATTCATTTCAAGTATGTATGCGAATTGATCTATAAAACATACATACATATGCGAAGAACGAGTACATTTAGAGCACGCATTTTTAAATTATTTAATGAAAAATTATAACAAGAACAACAAGAACAACAACAACAACAGCAACAGCAATAAGAACAAGAACAATAACAGTGATTCAAATTCTATTTTACTTGAATATTGAAAAAAGGAAGAAGAAAAAAAATTTTAAAAACAAAGATACAAACAATGCCTACAGTATACTCGAGGCGATTCTTTTAAGATAAAAAAAAAAGAGAAGAAAAAAACAGAGAACAAAGAATAAATGAAGACTCATAGCAAATGAAATAATAAATAAATAAAACACTTGTTAATCGAGCTTAACAGATCACGATGATACAGTTGATGCTGATGACGATGATGATAGTGATGGTGATGGTGATGGTGATGAGCCTGATGCTACTGCTATTGCAAAAAATAAATGTGTAATCATTATACATGTTGATAATATTGCCAGAGAGTTGCAAGCAATAATATATTAAAAATCTTGTCGTTGTTGTTGTAGTCTCTGTTATTGTTGATGCTGATGCATTGCAATTTATAGGAAGTCTATACTGTTGTTTTGATTTACGAAGATGCAACTCAAAATGCAGCTGTAAATTATTAAAATTATATAAAATGAATTTCTAGCAATTCTGTGTTTTTCTTTTTTCATTTTCTATTCCCGTTTGTGTATATTAAAAAAAAAAAAAAAAGAAACAGAAAAAAATTTTTCTTTTTTCAATTAAAATGCGAAGTAAAGTAGGAATTTGCGGGGAGAAAAACAGAGTATTTAGTAAACAGAAAAGGAAAGAAAATTTTCCATGGATACAATGATAACCATTTAATTAAAATGAAAATCATGGTGTGGCTACTACACTACAGTAACAAATAACATGACATAATGTTCAGCATTTAAAGGCAAGATAATACGAGTATTAATTGTCTTAAACAAAATAAAAAACAATTTTTTTACATGGGATTTCTTAAAAAAAAACATGCTGCAGAAAATCACAGAACATTAAAATACAAAATAAAATATGATATTACAACTGACTCTTATTGAGATAGCTATTGAATTATTGCCTTCAGTTAGTTAGTTAGTTACTTAGGTTACCTTAATACATATTTAAATGTCTATCAAATATTTGTTAAAAATAACGCCACAAAATTGTCTATTGGGTTATATTTTGAAGTCATTTTAATTTTTTTTCTCATTTTTTATATGTGCTGTCTGTCTATCTATTTGATTGTTAATTGTCTATAAAATGGTTGTCAAACTTATCAAAATATTTCAAATATTTATTCTGTATACAAAGGAATTTTAAATTATTTTCTTCAAGCAAAAATAATAGAAAAAAAAATTAAATTAAATAAAGGAATAATAAAAACAAAAATAATACATAAATACATACATAAATAGCAATAAATTACAAAAATGGTGGTGCTAAATTTACTTAGAAGACAAGCAAAACTTATCTCCGGGATAAGTAAATCGAACTTCTCATCACTCACAAAAAATATTTCCTTTAAACAGATTTCCTTTCATCCTTAGATTATGTACAGAGACGCTGTAAAGCCAAATTTAAGGATGGTGGTGCTCATGCCACTTTCAATGATTTACCCATACCGGAGGGCAGTTGGAAACAAAATTATGATAACAACCAGAAAACCTTCTGGGTGGTATTGTTAAGCGGTATTGCTGCATTTGTAGGTTCAGTGTATATTGTATGTCGTCGACACAAATTAAGAACATAATCAAATAATTGAAATAATTTTTCATTTTCTCATTTTTTTTTAAAAGGTGGCAACATCCGACAGATTAAAATTCAATTATACAATACCCGATTATCCCTATGAAGATGAAAAAGAGGGAGAGGAGGGTTCTTAAATATATTAAGAGTTGTTGTAAGGGAAGGGAAATGTTGCACTCTATATATGCTATTTTTGTCATTATTTTACTTTTTTCTCAATAATTTTGAAGAGGAAATTGGTAAAATAACGATAAAAAAAATTGCATAGAAAAAGCTTGGACTACAAACAAAACTTTTCCGTTATAGAAATTTCCAATAATTTTCATATGAAAACTAAAATAAAATTATAATAAAAATATTAAATAAAATACAATAAGTTATGTTATGCTTGTATAAATAAATCAGTGTACATTGTAATATATTCGGAACGAGTATCTACTACCATAAACGAGTGACTTTTAGCAAACAATACACAAGTACTTGTAAATTTTACAACTATCACCTCCCGTGGTCCAATACAAGAGAATATCAAGATATGAATGTATGTAAATAGGGCTTATTACGAAAATATTTGACTTAATTTCTATATAAATTCCTTTATTTTCGAAAGTAGTTTTTTTATATGTTTTTGTTTATTATCGCGTTTTAAATAAAGTTTGTTTAAGATGCGTTTTTATTACTTTTACTGTTTTTTTTTTTGTTTTTTGTTCTGGTTTTTGTTTTGTTCTTAATTAATTAACATGCCAACCACATATTAAGGAGAGTCTTCCCAATTAGCATATCAATATGGGAAATGCCGCTCCAAGCTAGAGGCGTTCCAATAATAAAGTCTTCTATTTCATTTGCAAAGAAAATTTAGATTCTCTACTGTAATTAATCTTGTTTTTTTTTTCAATTTTTTTTTTTAATAAATTTCTATGCACACAAAGTAATAATCAATAGAAGCAATTAATTAAATTTAATTAATTGCATAAAGTCTTTATAAACTTACTGTACTATGTATGCATGTATGTATGTGTATGAGTGTGTGGTGGTATGCGGTAATTTCTTGTTCCTTTCATTTATTTTGCAACAATGTGAAAGTCGAAGCGAAAAAAATTTATGCCGCCAAAAGCTTTAAATGTCCGTTGAATGTCTCATCATTTGGCTACTCGTCATCAGCCTCATCAGACGCTTCATCATCAATCTTTAGTTCCATTACATTTGAATGTGCTTTATGGCCATCATACTTTGGCTAGACAGTCAGTCGTTTAGTTTGTCCGGCTGTTGAGCTTTTATCTTAAGAATGTAAATCTGAACATGTCTTCCTTTCCTATTACAAAAGATATGAGCTTTGTATGCTGCCATATACATACATAATGATTGCTTGCTGCTGCTGCTGCTGCTAGTCTAACGTTATCTCGACTTTAGTTTGAGAGTTCTTACTCTATTTAAAAAATATTAAAAATAAACTACAAAAAAAAAAAAAAAACTTTTCCTTTATTTTTTTTTTTGTTTTGTTTTGTAAATTTCTTAGCATTTTAACTGTTAATTTCTGTTTAAGAAGAAAGTTATAAAACGTAATAAAACAAGTTGTTCGTTACAGTTCTTTCTTATTTTTAAATCTTCTACAAATACAACCAATAGGATTGGAAGAAGATGTGTAACGAAAAAAAGAAAAAAAAAAAATAAAAAACATCGGACATTATGTTTGATTCGGCATTACAAGCGGTTATAGTTTTTTGACTTCAACTGTAAATCATAATACGTTGATAACATTACTTGGCTTTATTATCTTCAACTTTACAGAACTTAAAAGGAATAAAATCGTAAATTGTTTATTTTGCATATTAAATAATATTAAAGAATTAATTCCTTGTCTACACTGTAGGTTTCTTTATATTTTGTTATTTTAAATTTATTTTAGCCACAGAACAACATCAACAATAACAACAACAAGAACAACATTAACATAAAAAAGAAGTGTCCAATGTTATGTCTTGTGTCTATGTTAGAGAGAGGAAAACACCTGTTGCTCGACACTGTCATTTTGCTTCAGATTCAGATTTTTTTTGCGTTCTACAGTGCCACACATACACACGCTACACAATAAAATCGTACCATAAGAACAATAAAGCCTAATATATGGCATGTACATGCCATGTGTGGCAAACCAGTAGCTTAACACCCTCTTGGGGTACATGAAATGTTGCTGTTGTTGTTACAGTTTTGCCACATTAAAATGATGCCTTTATAACATTCGTTCGTTCCGCGTTTTTTTTTTTTTTGCCTCTCGTTACGTTCTTAACCGCCACAGGATGTTGATGATGAGTCTGAGACGATGATGACGATAAAATACTGATAATGATAATGATGCTGGCTGAGGCATAAAATGACTATGTCAGTTGTTCTATACAAATGTGGGCACAATTTTGTTTTTGTTTTCCGAAACATGTAATCAAGCGTAAAATGTTACGTTTTTCACTTTTTTGTAAATTTTTTTCTCTCTGTAACGCTTGAATGTTTTGCATTCTCTATGTTTAAAGGATACAAATTATTATGATTTTATTACACATTTAAACAATAAATAAAATAACAACAGTAACATTAACAATATCAAAAACAACAACAAAATTGATTAATTTTAGCCATTACTATCTACTCTGAACGACTTTCATGCAGCAAAGTACGAGTATACATATGTGAAAACTTATTTTTATGGCGACAAGGGTTTCCATGAGTTTTTCTCCCCCCCTTTTTTTCTTCATTCAAAAAAATTTAATCAGGCGTAAAACGGTAGATATCATTACTATTTAGTTTAATTTTAAAACAGTTCACAATTTGTTGAAAATAAAACAAAAAGTTTTTTTTTTTTAAATGAAATTATTTTTTACAAACAATCGCCTACAGTGTTTACATGATCTTTAGTTTTATGTTTTAAAAGAATATACAATACAGCCTACGACTTCAGGTTGGAGCACTCTTGCAGATAGGACGCCAGAGACGTCTGTTAGCACTGCAACCATTGTTGATCTATTGTGCTTACCATCGTAAATAATAGATTTAGTGCTTTAAACAATCAGACCAACAAGCTATTTCAATGGAAGTGTCAGCAAGTTCTGTTTTGCAGTATATAAGACTGTAGTAGCCTTTATCAAGTGCTCTATTTATTTATTATTATAGATTCCGTTCTTTTGTAGAGTTAGGTCAAATGCTAAGCTTTATACATCCTAAGTTATCTGACCTATAGAGGCCTTTTTTACAATATGTGAAAGCATTTTATATTATTCAGCCATACTTATTGAGTATATAACGATTTTAGTTATTGTATATGATTGTGATATTGACACAGATATTGAATTACAAATCACTTATCCGCCATAGGACATAAGAAATATAATATGATATCAGTCGTCCAATCCATTCCAAGCCACTAAAATCTGAAAGCCAGATTAGAATTATGACAGATTATTTAAGTAACACTTAAAACTTATAGTTCTCTACAAAAAAAAATAATTAAATTTTCCGTTAAAATTAATGAAGCAAATATTTTAAGGATTATCCGTTGCAAACGTGTCAATCAATGAAAGCTTGTTGTATTTGCTTTCTAAAGTATATTTTATGCTAAAACTTGTTAATTATTTAAAACTAACATCTTGACCATAAAAAGAAATGAAACGGAAACAACACGATAAAAGTAATTCTTAAATGAAACATTGTAAAGAATAAGCCATAATTTCTTTAACCGTATACGACACTATTCTATTTAATTCTTTAATTCGTTTTTAAATCAAGGTTCTTAAATCAAAAAAGAAGAAAAAAAAAGTTGTTTGTTAAACATAATAATGCCACTATAAAGTTGACACTTTTTCTGTGACTAATTTTTTTTTTTTTTTTAATTTTTTTCTTTGCTTTATTAAGGTTGTATCTCATTATTCACACACAAGTTCAGAGTCATGTCAAAATTTGTCATTAAAATAAAGTTGTACAAGTGTTTTAGTCGCTATTTAGTATTTAAGCCATGTTAAATACTTACAAACAGGCTAGTTGTTGTCTCAAGTCAAATGGCATAAAGAGTGTAGTTTAACAACAAGTGTTTCAAATTTATAAAAAAAAAAAAGAAAACCAAAAGCAACAAAAATTATTATGGTTTTAGTTTTAGCCCAGTTAATAGGCTAAAGACAAAAGAAACAAACAGAAATAAAATTTTTAAAAAGAAACTTGAACTCCTACTTTAATAAGCTTGGCGGTTAAACTTGTTCTTGATAAATTATTATGTTAATGTTGGCATAATTTATATGAAATTAGAATTTTTATTCTGTGTTCTATTTTTTTTTATTAGTTTTTATTTTTCACTGAATAACTTAAACAAATAAGAATGGAATCAGTTTTAGAAACAGTTATTTGTGTTTGAGAATAGCAACAAATAAACACTTTTTTTTTGGGAGAACAATAGACATACTTCAGCTATACAAATGGACTTTATTAAGAATCATAAATTTTTTTGAGAGAGAATTAAACTGTAGATCTCAGCTTATAAACACAGTTCAATAGAAACACCTGTATTCGATGTCATAACACAGTTTTATTTAATAAAAAAAAAAAATTATTTATTAATAACAGGCTATTCATTTCATCTGTTTTATAGAGTTTTAACACCTGTATTTTGTTGAGGTCAAACTATGCTTTTTTAATAGAGTTTTAATAAGAAAGACAACTTGAATTTGAACAATTGATTTTTTGGTTCAAAAGCCCTACCAATGAATTTATGATTTTTAAATTAACAAGTATTTCTTTTAACTCTAAATTTGATTTTATTTGTTAAAAATCTTTTGTCTTTTAAACAAAAACCATTTGAATGTTAAGATTTTTAAATACTTAGCATTTACTATGTTCTCTATAAATTAAAATCGGCTTAGGTTAACCTGCTGTGTCGTACACACTATTAAGATTTTATTTTTATATCTTTTTTATTAAAATAGTTTAAACTATTTTATTTTTTATTAATAATATTCAATAATAAATAAAAAGTATTATTTGTAATAAAAAATTTAACAAAAAAAAAAAAAATTGATAACAAACGAAACAGAAGTAGTGTGAACAGTAGTTACAGATGAGAAGACTACTTCAGGAACGTGACTTATTTTGAAGTTGGAAAGGGTCACTATTTCAGTTTCGATATTGGTCTCTAGTATCTGGTTTAAGTAGCCTATCAATGTGTGTACGCTACCCAACATAATCTAGATTATCATGTTCATCAACACCGTCTGACGTTATCGTTAAGAATTGTTAAGAATTGACAATAAAACAACTCAAATATTTCATAAAGTATGTTCTGGAATAGCGTATGACACTGCCATTCTACTTGATTGGTATTTAATTTTCATCTAAAAAATGCATTGGCATCATTTCCATCTGTGTATTAGAAGCACACATCCTCGGGGCATAAGTATATTTTATGTTTTGTTTTTTTTTTTTTGCAACTTCCGTTACCTATACATTACGCCCTCGTATTCAAACGCGTCAAACATTTTGTTTTAGAATTTCTCTAACAAATCTGTATTAATATGTTGCTTTCAGCTATTTCCCAGCAGTGATTATGATTAAAAGAAAGAAAAATCTCAATGAATTATTATTAATTAAAGCCTAATTAAAGCAGAAAGTAACAATTATTTACTTTCTTCTACCCGGTACCGTTTATTACATACAAAGCTCGTGTTGAAAGGTAGCAGTGAAAGCAGCGGCAACAACATATAAAAGAGGCAGTGGCAGTGGCAGTGGCAGTAGTGATGGTAATAAGTAAACATCATGTTATACCAAAACCATGTCACGTTTTGTTCCAATTTCGAGTATGTAAATTTTTACCACAAACTAAAGTGAAAAAACAACAACAACAGCAGCAGCAATAATAATACAATATTAGATGTTTAGTCTGTCTTTCGTTTATTTGTTACTTCTTCTTGTTCTTCTTCTGCTTCTATTATTGTTTTGTATGAGGCATAATGAAAATGTTTGTTTTTCTGTTTTTCTGTTTTTTTTTTTGTTTTTTTTTTTATTAGAATGTTAAACAGAATTTTGTGATAATTTTATGATTTGATTTACAAAAAGAGCATGACGAAAACAAATTGTAGACATGTGTATACCTACATTCACATGTGCAGTGTATAAGGAAATATTGTGTAAATAAAAGTCAACAACAACAACAACAACAACAACAAAATTGTAATAAAAAAATTTGTACTCATTGAGGCATGCTGCTGCACTCAAATGCACCACCATATCCATCGTTATGAACAACATTCTCTCTTCTAACAATAATCTTCGTGATCATTATGATCACTGTGATCATAATTATTATTATTGCCATTCTAATAAAAACAACAACAAGAAATCTCATTTCACCCACGTGCTGGCAGTCATAAAAATGTATCTCTATTGA
This sequence comes from Sarcophaga bullata, assembly GCA_005959815.1. Taxonomy (NCBI): domain Eukaryota; kingdom Metazoa; phylum Arthropoda; class Insecta; order Diptera; family Sarcophagidae; genus Sarcophaga; species Sarcophaga bullata. Next base: position 183,316 of record QOCX01000105.1, read on the forward strand.
CTTGAAGGTATTCAATGTAAATTTTGTTACTTTATGACATGGCCATCATAAAAATGAAATAAAAATAAAATCGGAAAAGAAAGAAAGAATGATACAAACAACAACAAAAATAAGAGAAAATTAAATAGGAACGAATTGAGTCTCTAGATTTCGTTCCTCTTCTTTTTGTTCTTCAGTCTATGACTTCTTCTATAAACATTGATTTAATGTTTATATTGTTATTGTTATTGGATTTTGGTATTTGATTTTGGTGGTTGAGCTTTTTTTTTTATTTTATTTCGTCTGCTTATTTTGAAGTAAAATGCATTAAAAACTCACTAACAAGCCTTTTATTAAGTTCTCCCAAAGAACTCAAATTTAAGCTTTAAGTAGTAACAGAGGTACCATATGAATGGACATTTTGCTTCAGAATATATTTTTGGGAATTGCATAACAGACTTTAGTATACAGTTTTAAGTGTCACAATATCTTCTCAATTTACAAATTATGGGTGGTATTTATAAAACGATTTAAAGGGCATTTCAAGGTAATTAAAATTTGAGTAGAGAAACCATATTTCTCAAGCATATAAATGGAATCTCAGACAATTTGGGTTTGCCATTTGAACTTAAGATTCTGGTTAAAATTAGACTTTTTGAATTTAATAAGACATTTGCAGTTCATTACCTTGTAGTAATAACTCTTCTGTTTATACTGTCGAAGAAACAAGGCTGCATGCAGCTACATACATATGCTAATTTTTTTAGTCTTCTAATAATTTCGCCGTAGTCTAGTGGGTAGTGTGTTGGCTTATTAGACGAAAGGCCAGGGTTCGAATCCCCAGTCAGACAACAAAAACGAAATATGAAAAAATATTTCTTCGGCGGCATTCTCTCAGCAGATTTCGGGCAAAAACTCTGAGAGTAAATAAAATTGCCATGTAAAGTTTCTCAAAAATCTGTCGTTCGGAGTCGATAAACTGTAAGTCCCACCACTCATGTATAAAATTAACACACACAACATAAGTGGTGTGAGAAGCTAGGCCGTAATCCTGACTGAAGGGTTGTAATGGCCAATTATGTATGTAATAATTTCTAGCTGATATTTTTTTTATTTGTTTTTGTTTTTAACAATTCTATAACACCTTTTGAATTTGATAAAAAAAAACACCGGTAAAACAGTTTACATGCAGTAGTGTATGTCGACTTTTTCCTTAGACTGTATGTGCTCATTTAGCTATTTACCGAATTGATCTAGAGTTCTATTTGTTAATACTTTGTTTCAATGTGGGTGGTGTTCTATTTGAGTTTCAATGAAGCCAAGTAATCGCAGTAGTCCAGCAGGTAGTGTGCTCGCTTATTGGACAAGAGTCTGCAGACCAACCCTCGCTTTGTGACATCTTTAACTTAACGAAATATGAGAATAAATATTGCATTCTATATAATCTGGCATCATTTTAGACTTAAAAAATTTGTTTAGAAGCGTTGTAATGTTTGTGTTTTTAGAGTGCATCTGTTCAAAGAATTTTTTTTTTTTTTTTTTTGAGTTTTTTTAGTCCTCTAACTAACAAAAATACAAATTAAAAAAAAATAAAAATTATATGAACAATTTAAAATACATAGCGACAATAACAACAACAACAATGACAAAAAAAGCGCGTGTTGCAACTTAACAAGTTTGTTGACCGCATTACGGTTACGGTTATGGTTTGGTTATGCTTTGTTGTTTGCTAACTAAAGCATACATATCTGTCTGTCTGTCTGTCTGTCTGTCTGTCAGTCTGCATTTTAAAGTTTTTTACTTATTGTTGTTGTAGTTACTATTATAATAACATATTTGTTGTTCTTGTTGTTGTTGTTTGATGGTTTTTTGACAAAAATTATTGTTTAAGAGAGAAAAAAAACAGAATTTTTTTTTCGTTTCTTCTAAAATATGAAATAAATTAGTTGAAGATAAAATGTATTGGGCGTTGTTGTTGTTGTTGCCGTTGTTGTTGGTGCTGTGATTTAAAAAGAACTGTTATAAATATTTGTTGTTAAAGTTGTAGTTTTAAGTATTTATCGTTTGTTATTGTTATTTAGAAGTCTGATATTGTTGCTGTGGGTCTGTAGGCTTTGAAAATTATGACACCTTTTTTTTTCTTTCCAAATACATACAAAATATCTTTCTATAGATAATGATGGTAGTAATGTTGTCGTTATTATTGTTGTTGTTGTTGCTGTTGTTGCTGCTGTTGTTGCTGTTGTTGTATTTTAATGTTGACATTTGAAATATCTTAAAGCGACTTAAGCTTTACTTGTCATATATGTATGTATGTACGGTTTTTCCTCTAAATGGTTGTCTTATATTTGTTTTGGTTCTGAAGTGTGGTTTTTTTCTTCTTGTTTTTTTTTGTTATTTTTGTATCTTTCATCAGTATGGACCCCAACTATAAGCTTGTAAAAGTGAGAAAATAAATAAATTTTAACCATATATTGCCGTATGACTGAGTGTTGTCTGTTCTGAAATGCTTTTCATAATTCTTTCAATGACGAATTCTGTCTACCTTTATAATGCTAATTTTGTCAAATAAGAAAATATGTTTGTCAGTTTTAAGTACAATGCAGGTTAGCAGTTGTAGATGCTTCTGATGCTTCTCTGCTAGCTGCTCTTGTTTTAAAAATTCATTTTTTCTTAGAATTTTTATAGTGCTGTTCGTTAATTTATTTGTTTGTCTTATAAAAATATCAACTTTTCATTGTGGAGTTATTGTTTAACATCAGAGCTTATACATATCATTGCCTATTGTTTTTCAGTTTTTTTTTCAGATGGTTTATTTAATAAATGATAAGATATAATTGTTATAATTTTACAAGAATTAAAAAACAAACGGTATGGGCTTTTTTGTTGTATAGAAATCTGAACTAATTAAACGTAAATTTGGTGTGGTTTTTCATGTTTAAATTACAAATATGGTCTAATAAATGAACCAGTCTTGATGCTTTTAGTGATAAAACAAAGCAATTGAAATCAGTTTAAAAGACAGAAATTGAAAAGTATGAAATCTATACACATAATTGAAATATATTGTAAATGTTTTAAAGGCAAAATACCTAAGCAAAGATTTGGAAAATAAAAGAAAAGCACTGTAGAATTATTTTCTGTATGTCCGTAGAATTAGAATAGATTATAGCCTTCTTCTAGAGCACTATTAAATACTAGGGCCCAACTTGTTTTCATGACTTTTGCCTTACAAGTACCACTTGTTCTCATATATTTTCATGTGATTGTTTAAAACACTACTCCAATCGAATCCTAGAACTATAATTACATATAATTCTATACCAAGGAATTTTTTTAAATTTCTACAGAATAAATAAAAACTCTTGAGACAACTAAGAATTTTATAGAAATAAAGAAACAAACAAATGTTATACTATTTGGAGGCAAAAGAATGCAAAAGTATTTAAAGAATTTGTAAAAATCAAATCAAAGCTTTTCAGTTTGTTGCAATAAAGTTGTTAGAAATCATTACATTGTTGGCCATTATTTAATGACAACATTATTTAAAAATGTTGTCAACATTTTCAAACTCTAATGCTCTTCTCCAATTTTCTTTTTTGTAATGGAATGTTGTTTCAATTATTTAAACACATATACAGTACATAGTATGTATATACAAACATACGTATGTTTGTGTATGATATTATTTTATTTATAATTTTACACTTCATTCCCCATGACAATATACTTCCAACATGTTAATTATTTTATGAAAAATATTTCAAATATTTTTATAATTACAAACAATCATAATTTATTGTAGAAAAAATTCAAGACAATTAATGTTCTATTGTTGTTTTAATGAAAAAGAAAAAAAACATTTGTTGTTTAGTTTATATACATAGATAAACATAAAATAAATAATTAATTTAATTCGTGTTTTATTTTTTAAAATTTTTTTTTCTTTTTTGTTTGTTAGCAGGTGTTTATTTAATAGTGTTTTGGTTTATTGTTAAACATTTGGCTTTTTTTGTGTCGTTTTATAACTATTTTTTGTTTTTAATTTTTATTTTTTTTTTTATTTATGATTTTCAACTGAATTTAGGTTTTTTTTTTGCTTCATTACGGTTATTTGAGACCAAATGGTGACCGAACAACCATTTAAGCCAAAAAAAAAAAAAATCAATTTTTGTGCTGGCAATATAAGGTTTTTTTTTTCTTTTGTTTGGTTCATAAAACAATCATTGAACAAATATGTTATAATTTGTAGTTTGTCTTTATTTTGTTTATTTTTTAAACTGCTTTTTTGGCTTTTATAATTGAGACCTTGAACGAGTTTTAATGACATTCGTTAAATAAATAAATATTTATTTCATTTCTTATGATGAATTATTAAACAAACAAAAAATAATAATAATCATAATAAAAGAAACAAAAACAAGAATAACAATTATGACCGGTCAAGAACATTAACAGCTGATGGAGTGATTATTATAACAACTGAATAGAGTCAGGAAACGTTATAAATGAAAAAGGGATTAAAGTCAAGCTTTTCATATGCAGAAGGTCTATTTAAATGACTTTAAATATGATAAAGAGAGCTGCTATAAGTTATGAACCATTTTTGTTTGTCTCACAAAGCAACCATACTGAGCTTAAATTTAAATGCCACCTCATGGTATAACGTAACTGTGGTCGGTAAATTGTATAACAAGTAAACTTAGTCTTTTTCCAAATGAAAAATAAACATATTTTAAAAGAGACCAGAGAAAACTGAGCATTCACAAAGGAACATTGGCCCATAGCCCTAAATTCTCCAATACCTAGCAACAGTGGCAGCTACAGAAGCTGTAATAATGCGGAAGAAGAGGAGACCACAGAATCTATAGTCCCATATTATTCACGGGTTAAGCTCACATCTTTCGACGTCGTAGACACCATTGGAAGATACCCAGGAGTTAGTCTAGGTTCACAAGAATTTATCATACCCAATAACATCGGGTTTCCTATGCACAATTATTAGCTTCTATTCGCCTAGAAGGTACCATAGTAAGTTAGTTAACTAGAAGACAGCTCCAAGTTCTAACACCAGCTCAGATATTTAAAAAAAATAGATATTTGTTTCGAGGACCACCTGTTCGTCAATCTTCAGGTAAAAGTAAAAAAAAAAACTATAATCCCAGTCATTCAAGAATAGAATTGACACAGGACAGCGTGTTTCGTAACAAAATGTAGCTCGTAATCTTGACTAAAGTGATAAAAAAAAGGTCTGAGATTGATTTAGGTAGTGACAAAACAAAGCTTTGAATGAATTCGATTTGCTTGGAGTTATTAAAAATCTTTCAATTATAAATGTTGATATAAACTTAGCTTAGTTTTATAACTCACCTATTCCTGTAGTACGGTATAAAAGAGCAGATAGTAAATGATTTCTTTTTTCTTTTTCTTCGTCTTATTTCTTTTTGATAAATTATATTAATTCCATAGTAATATTCATAAAAAATATAATTTAATTATTAAATTCGTATAACTTTTCTTTCAAATATTATATGTACATATGTATGTATGTATGTATGTAGCAGTGATATTTCATTGGTAATTAACTTCACATTAATAAAATATAATATATAATCGTATAATATATAATCGTATAATATATAATCGTTATATATATGTGCATATATTGTTGTTTTTTGTGTTGTTGTTGTCGCTTTTATGTTTTGATATTTAATTTACAGAAGCTTGGAAAAATGTTGTTGTTGTTGTTGTTTTACTAAGTATAGCTTTAAAACGTTCAAATATAATCATTAACAAAATTCATATAATTTTGTTTTTGTTTTTGGATTTCTTTTTTTATTTTCTTTTTCTCTTATATTTTTTGTTTTTTGTTTTTGGAAACACTGTAAATTACAAACGCACGCACATCGAAATTGAATAATCAATTGGCTTGAATGGGTTTTTGATAAATTAAACAATTAATTAATTCCATTAATTATGGCGTCGTTTTTTTTTTTTTTTGGTTTTTGGTTTTTGTTTTTGTTTGTTTGGATTTTTTTAACAAATATGTAATACAACAAGTTTTACAAAGTAAACTAATTAAGCTAGCAGTTTGAATTAAAACATAAATTATTTTATAAATTAAATTTTAAAATTCTTTATAAATTTTATTTTTAATTGCTTTTCTTCAAATCACTCTTATTAAATATTCTTTAAAACTTCTTGTTTCATTTGTTTTTGTCAGTAATTTTTTAAACAATAATAACACAACACTATTGTATACATGTATGTATGTACACTTTATTTTTTTTTTACAATTCTTATTTCTTTTTTTTTTGTACTTTGTTTTAACTCCTATACATCTAGTATTGTTGTTGTTATTTAAAATAATCAGTTATTTTGGCACCACCACAACCGGCAGTAGTCAATTTGTTTTTTTTTTCTTTCAATAATTATTGTAATTTAACACATTTTTGTTATTGTTTTATTTTCTCTAAGTTTTTTGTTTTTAAATATTTTCATACAAAAGAAGAGAAATCGTTTAAATTTGTTTTTTGTTTTGTTTTTTATGTTTAAAATGTTCAAATGTTGCGTTGCGTACCGTTTTGTTGTAACGTCTTGAAAGCTCCACCGCGCGTTTACGTCTGACATTTGGAGATTGTGGTGAATTTGTTTAGAGACCTTCATTTATCATTTGTTAGTTTCATACATGTTGTATTTTGTTTGATATCATACTAAAATGTTAAAAGAATAAATAAAATCTATAAAGTGATGGGGTTGTATCGGTTGTCGGTCTTGTGTGGTTATTTGTAAAACAACACAGTGGGCATAAATATAGAGAAAGCGTAACGATGTAGTTTCGTACGATTACATTTAGCTATGTTTGGGGTTAACCCATTATTCTATCAGCGATAGTTGACCATGTAACCACACGAGTAAATTATTTCCCTCGGTAAAATTACACAATTTGACTACGGCTTATAGTTCTGTTGACGAAGTTTACGAAAATCCTAACAAACCTTCACTTGCTAGCAAAATTAACAGATAGACTATCAGACTACAATGTGGCCTAGGGTACTTTGCATATGACAACATATGCACATAATTGTACAAGTAGATCTGCACAGTAGGGCAGAGCTTAACAGATTTTGAATCTGTCATTGAATATGATTTGAAATCATGGCAGATGAAAACCTGATTAGAATTGTATTTAATTTGGTGGCAAAGAAGAGAAAACTGAAAGTTATCTTTTTTTACACGTTTGCATGACGTTTGGTGATTCTGTCAGGCATTAGCGAATTAAAGAATTTGAACCTATTTAGGAATAAGTGTCTGACGTATGTGGCTTTTCACTCTTTAATTTGATTAAATATTTTATTGAAATTCGTACGAACATAAAATGTTAAATATTCTCTACAGAAATAGTTTTATTTTTTGATTTTCTCACCACTTGTATTTACGTGTTGAAGTTCGTTTGAAAATATATTTATGTTGAGACACATGCCCCCCAGCCAACATGTTTGACAACAACAGGTGAGTTGCTATTGGCAAAAAATAAAAAGAAAAAAGAGCAACAAAACATAAACAAAGAAAAAAAAGTATCAAACAGCGACTGATGAACATAAATTCCCCCCACATTATAATTTTTGTTTATGAAACACACATACATACGAACAGACGCCAACAAATTGCGGCAACAATGTACCACAGACAGGTATGAGAGGTATTTTTCATAATTTTTTTATTATTATTGTTGTACATTTAAAACAGACATCCATCTCCCACTTGTTGTCATCCGTAAAAGAGTTACAAAGTGTTCGTTTTCTGTGTATGTGTGTATGTGTGTGTGTGCAAGTGTTTGGCTCTGTGCACTATAGTGAATTAATTGACTAAACGACTGACTAAACGCCTTCACAAAATAAGCTGGAAAATAAAATAAAATTTTTAAACTCACACACATACATATGTATGTACATATCTTCTTGTTTCTTTTATTGCTCTTTACAAATTATTATTATATTATGTACGGGACGTGAGAAAGAGTGTCGGAGTGTAAATGTATTGTAAACATTATAGCAATGAGTGGTGAGGTGATAATAAAATGATAAGAGAGTATTAAAAGAACAACAACGAACGGCCACACAATGCTTGTAACGGCCAGGGAGTATTTTATATTGGACAACATACATATGTACTCATTTAATTTTTGTTGTTGTTGTTGTTGCTATTTTTGTTGTTTTCTATATGAAAAAAAAAATTGTTTAATATGGCGAAAAATAAATAGACTTACAATGATAATGAAAAGGCCAAAGTTGAAGGTTATATTTATAGCAACAGTTTGACCTAAAAAACCAAAAGAAAGAGAGAGAGAGATAGAGAGAGAGAAAACAAGAGAACTGTATAAGGATATAATCTGCGTAAAATAAAAATATTCAGAGCCTGTAAGCACATGTGTGCATATGTATATGTACGTGCGTATAAGTATGTATGCGGTTTTTTACAATGGTTTGCGTTACGCAAATATTTGTTTTCAATTATTCTCTTTGTAGTTGACATTTAACAATTCAATTAATTTTAAATGCAGTGACAAAAAATTTAAAAAGTTACAGTAGAGTCCAAGGAAAACAGACCAGCGAACAACTAACTTAAAAGAATACAAATTGTTTAATAAGTTTTCCTTAATCAGAAAACCCACTGTGAGCCAATAAATAATATTTACGTAGAATTTTTTTCTTTTTGTGTAAAAAATAAAATATTTTCTTTGAAAAATCTACGTGTTAATTTGAAATTGGGTTACATTTCAATAAATAAATAAGAGAATTAAAAGAAACCAAAAATCTTGCCCAAAACACTATTTGCGGTTAATGGAAATTTAATAATTTCTGCTAAACTTAATCGATTCGTTCAGTTGGCTGCTGTCCAGTCATCCCACAATTCTTCCGGCGTTTTTATTATCTGGTAGCATATGGGAAAAATATTAAATTTCAAAAAAAAAAAAAAAAAAAAAGAAAAAAGAAAAAACAAACAAAAGCCATGTCAAAATGACAGGTTGAAATCGATTATCTTAAGAAATTTCTTTTCTTTTCAAATTATGAATTAATTTTCTAATGACGTGCAAATTTATACTTTCAAGTTTTATATTGAAACATTAGATGCCTGAGATATTTATTTAAATAAATTTAAGAAAAATGCGTCATCTTTGGGGTAAACTTCGGCGATATGCCTGCCTTTAAATAAAATCGGTAAGAAAACTATTTCAAAATGATATCATTTAGGATTGTATGGACAAAAGTATCAATTTTCCACCAACGCTCTAATTTTTTTAATCAATAAATTCGATTTGTACGCTAATGGCAAAAAAGCAATTAGTTGGAGCTTTTATTTTGTGTGGGAATAGATATTCTTACGACCTACACTCAATTTTACTAATTTTATGGAGGAAAAAGAAGATGAATAAGTTACATTTTACGAAAAACCATTCCAGCTTAGGAGGTAAGAGCCACTCTGTTATCTCATCATGCTTTTGGAATACAGGAGTACCTGTCTACCTATTATTGGCAGAACAAAACTATAAGGAAACATAGGTCTTCTGAACACCACATTCTGCACACTGTAATACAGTACCTCTATTGCATACACAGCATTGTCAGTATTGTGGCTTTAACATGGAATCCCCAAGTCAGTCGATGAATAGGTCGTAAAGTGATACATATTAATAAATACTGTGACAATGTAAAAGTGTTATGTAACGATAGTTAATAAAGTGAAAAGATATTGCAAAGTTTCATACTAAAAATTTTTAATTGATTTTAAATTAAAATTTGATTATTCGAAACAGTCTTATCGGTTATCGACTACCAACCAATGGGATTATGCATTGTTTTCTGATTAATATTTATTAATGCCGCAGACACTTTATTATCTTTTAAGACCATAATAATTTTCATGCCAAAATAAAACGATCTCATGTTATCCATTTTCTTAACAAGCAATTCATAATTTTTTCCACTTTGTTTTTTTAATTATAAGTTATCCGTATACGAAATCTTGTTCAATATTACAACATTTTCATTTTACAGTTTAATGGCAAGAAAGAAACATAAGAAGAAAAAAAAATATATATTTAGTGTGGAGACATTAATTGCACTGAAATGAATAGAAAAAAAATGTACTTTTAATAAATATTGTATATGCATCTATAACTGTCTATCAGCTGTATTAGATTTGGTAGTTGGTATGACGTTATGTGCTGGTTGTCATTAGTTCCACTTAATGCTTGACTGAATATTACAATCTCAGCTCAAAAAGTGAAATAAAATCAAAACTAAAACAAAATTATTCACTTTATTTTGGTTTTTAATCTTTTTTTTTACAATATTTTACAAAATACAAGTGGAAATATTTCTAAAAATAATACATATCGTATATTGCAAGTAAAACTGGTTACACAATGATATTGTAGGAAAAAACACAATTTTTTAATGCATAAAAAATGAAAATATTTTTTGTAAAACATACAAGAGAATGCAAATTAATTAATTACATAAATTAGCGACTGCATTACTTAAATAAACAGAGGCTAACTAACCACCTCTAATCCTCAAACACAACACGTTGAAAGCCTAAGCTTAGACAAACTCTAATTAAAATTGTTGAACAAATTTGAAATAAAAAAAAATTAAATTAAAAAATACTGTTCTTTAAACCATTTACAACAAAATCATTTTTTTTTATCAAACATTGTTGAACTAATTTAATTTAGGCGTTGAAATGTTCGATAATTTATAGCCGAATTTACTATTGGAATTATAATTTTGAAAATGTTGTAGCATGTATTTAAAATGGCATTTATATTATAATTAATAATGCTTATATATGGCATTATATTTGAAATTTTATGTATTTTATGTTAACAACTGCCCTTTAAGGCAATTTAAATCGCTTCCATTAAGGCATACATGTGCAGCCTTGATAAAATCTATTTCCATATGGTTTACGTTTGTCTATGCCTTAAAATTTATTGGATCTTATTTTAAATTAGTTTTATTGAAATGTTAATTTCTTAGTTTTTAATAGGGGAGGAAGTTAAGTAGCCGATAAAGAATTCTCATATACCGCCTACAATTCCAGAAAGTTTATTAATGAGAGCAAAATAATAGTAGAGAGGAAGATTCATTGACAACATAATATTGATATTTTAAAGTCTTCAATGAAAATAGTTCTATAAGACAGAAATAGGCAATTTTTTATTTAAGATTTCTCAAAAACGTAGTTTTTATATGGCCATTTCCGTTGTTGCTATAAGAAACTTAGAGCATAAATAAATCATTACAAAAAAGTTTGCATGATGTTAACGTCGTCAGTACCAATTTTATTTGTTTTGGATTTGTGACACAATTGCAATAACATTACCCACAGCAAAGCAAACAACTCCTGCACCAAATCTTATTGGTATATCGATATACATTCTGTGAAAAGAAGGTCCTTTTCCATTGTGATAAAAAGAATGTAAAAACCTTTTTATTTTCTGATATTTCAGACTCTAAGCATTCGTCAGTTTTATTTGGAACCTACTAAGTAACACCGCTGATGTTCTGATCTGCTTGAATCACATTTACATGGCTCAGTCTCTTCCAATACAGAAATCCAGAAAAGCTAGGTCAATGTGTACTTGGTGATTGAACCTATTATTTCATCAAATATTTTAAGAAATCCCAGGCATTACTCTGATATGCTATGTCATGGTTGTTTTCTAATGCTCATTCAGCAAATTGACTTACTTCAGGACTTATTTAGTAAATCTAAAGGGCTTACGAAGTTTTAAAAGAATTCTGTAAATAGAACAACAAACAAAACTGTTGCAAGATATTGAACATTCAATACACTGGAGGCTTTGCTTTTAAAACTATTTCCTTGACCACATAAGTGTTGCTTGCATTCGTATTCCCTAAGAATTTTTTGAAAAAGTATTTCAAATATCTTGCCAGTTTTTCTTTTGTCCTCTTCTAAAGTGTATGCATGTATATTTCTTTGAATGCAAATTGTTTTAACAATACAAATCAATAATAAGGCTTAAACACGTCTACGATTTTAACACTTCTATTTAAGCCATAACGTACAAACGCTATTATAAGCAATGTGGCACAAAAAAACAAAGAAGAACAAAAAAAAAAGGCGGGTCTTTTATGTAAAATAGCAGGCAGAGGAGATACATTCATTCATTCAATTATTCATTCATTCATGCAACTACTCAAGCCCATAAAGCAATTCGCAATACTTCTTCATCAAAGTCATTGCAAGTTATTGACTTTATTGATGGAATTGGCAAGAAAACAAAGAACAAACAAGAATAAACCACACATTTTTGCCTTTTGTTAGCTTGGCTTAGACCACGTATGTGTGTGTGTGTTAGAATAAGCTTAAATACAGTTTAAATTTTAAGGTTCTAGAGTTTTAGTTGTTAGGTTAGGTTGTAGCCAATAATGTTTTTTTAAAATATTTTTATGAATTATTTTTATTGTTAAAAAGTGTTCAAATGGTTATAAGAAAGCCGCTATTTAAACTTAAATAAGCCAAATGCTTGCATTGAAAGAATATTTTCTACGTGCAACAATTTGTTCTTTACTATCTCTGTTCTATCCTACATCAGTACACTAGTGGGGGACCGGAGGCCTTTCGAGTTCAACTAAATATATACACAGGTGTGCTTGCAACATGCTTTATTTTTTATTTCTGTGCATTATTTACTTCTGTGCAGCAGTTACACAAACACAACACAGTTATTTGTATTCAAAACTCTTTTTTTCTTTCTTTCTTTCTGTGTTACGTACACATATTTATCTAACGTAGAATCAAATAAAACATTAGAACAACAAAACTTTTAAACACTCATACTCATATTTGCCAAAGTGTCATACAATAATAATAATAATAATTTAAAACGTATTTGTTATTGTTGTTGTTGTTATTGCTGTTGTAAAATAACAGATAACAAATAAGTAATAATAGAATTAAAAAATTATAGAATAAAAATCGAAATAGAAATCGAATATAAAGGGTAGAACAAAATCATGTTTCATCAAAAGGATGTTTCGAAATAAAAAAAAAATTAAATTAAAATAAAGAATTTGGAAGTTAGGTTGTATAAAATGTATGAAATATACCAACAAATTTATAAAAGAAACTGTGAAAGTTGTATAAATGGACGACGGATCTAGGAGTAGTCTGAAGATAAGCTATAATTAGCGTAGTATTTTTCTATGCGAATACGGCGACATACAGTTTGTTAGTTGATTTATTGTAGTATTAAAGAAAATTTTATTACAACTTCTCTGTTTGATTAGTTTCGAGCATTTCTCTTCTTGTTGCATATCATTACCTATATTTACGCTTTAATTACTTATTCTATTTTCTTATATCCAAATAGTCGTTAGTATGCTTTAAACGTTCGTTAATTGGCACAAAACTGTATAAAACTGGCAGCCATATATTGTCTAGAGTTTGTTTTTCTTTTTTTTTTTTAAGGTTAAAATAAATGTTGGCAAAGACCATATGAAATGTTTCTAATTTCATTCCAAGTAGAACTGCATTTGTTGCATACATTAACAGTTAATGGAAAATAATGTTGTTAAGAAAAATTTGCCATAAATATGCAACAGTTTAGTGACAATGACTCGCAATGTTCATATCATGTCAACCTTTTCAAGGGATTTGGTATTTGTTTGACTCGTCTGGAAGTCTTTAAAAAATATCAATGGTAACTTTTGCTTGCGACGTGTATATGAACGGCACTAACATGTTTAACAGTGTCGGTTGTGATATATTTATTAGGAGATCTGACGTAAGACTTTTCTCTAGGCTGTCTGACCACTACAAAGCATTTCAAATGGAGATTATGGTCATATTGAAAGCTTCACAAGGCCTACAGTAATTTTCTAAAAAGAAGGATATTTTCAAATGAAAAAGTCTGTTTGTTTAAATTTATTAATTTCAATGAAATTCATTATTTTTATGTTTAGAATATAAATAAAGCTGAAAGTCACTGTTTGTATATTTAAAAGAGAATCATATGCAGCAAAAATCTAATTATCTAACTAATTACAGTATTTTTTTTTTTAATTTTGTCTGAGAGTTATTTATAAATAAAATAAAATGATATTTAATTTAAAAAAGAACAGCAATTGCACAATATTTTAATTAAAAATATGCCCGTAATTATATGCCTTTATCAATAAAATACAGGCTCCACTATGCCACTTTTACTTATCCAGCTTTTCATTTGCGTCAATCCCGGGTTTTTTTTTTGTGTAAAAAACCACAACAAATTTCTTATCATATATTTTTTTGCTTTGCAACAAAATAAAAAAAAAATAAAAACTTGAAATTGTAAAAATAATATTATGAATAATATAAATAAATAAATAAAACAATAAGGAAAAGAAGTTTATAAAAAAAAATTTTCGTAACAAAATATACATCATTTGCCCCAAATTCTTTAAGCTTTTTAAGTAAGACAAAGTATTTGTTTTCGGAAATGTTTTGTTGATTTCTTCAGGTAAAGTATTTTGTAATGAAATTTAAATATTTACCCGGATTTTTACTCTACGAATTCATAGAGATTGTTTGTCGCTTGGCAGTAAAAGTACAAGACAAGAAACTCATCTGTGTTTGTATTTGTTTTCATAGCAAAGCATTACTCTTAAGCCTTTACTGAAAAGCGTGCTGCATGGAAGTAGACACAAAAATAGTAAACGAAGTTCACTGATGCGTGTTTGATGTTGTTGTGGATGAAAGTAAATTTTTCTTTTTCTCTTGTTTTTTTTTTTTATTATTTATAAACGCTCCATTAGAAGCGATGAAAATATTGATTTTGTCATTATATTGGTCACACTTGGCAGCCAAGAGAAACTTTTGTTCTAAAGCGGCGGAAATTTGTTTTCATTGGCAAAGTTCTACACAAGTATGATGAGTCTTAGAGGAAAGATAGGCTTATAAAACATAAATAGACGAAATGGTAGTATTTCGTAATAAAAAGAACAACAACTTTAAATTGAAAATTTTAAATAAATTACGTTAAAAGGATATTTAAGTATTAAAACAAAAAAACAAAAATAAATAACGCCAGAAACGATTCAAAGTTAAACAAGTTCGGCTATATGATACCCTATACCTTAAGGTTTTTATAATTTAAAGGACCATTACTATTATATAGAATATAATTAAGCATAGCTTAAATTATTAAATTCTGTAGGATTACGAGCTAGCCTCTCACACCACTTATGTGTTGAGTGTGTTAATTCTTATCCATAAGTGGGGGACCTACAGCTTAAAATCGACTCCGAACGACAGATTTTTTAAGAAACTTTTTCACGGCATTTTTATTAACTCTTAGATTTTTTGCCAGAAATCTGCTGAGGAAATATTTTTTCATATTTCGTTTAGTTGGAGATGTCTGATCTTGGGATTGAATCAAGGTTTCAACTCTAATAAGCTACTGCTAGATAGATAGTTCTGATGAAATTGCTTGCAATAGAAATTAGTATTGGAGTCATGATGAAATTAAGCGAGCCGAGAAGGATTTATGATTTCGATGTTCAAATTATAAGAAATAATAAACATTTTGAAAAAGTTTAAATTTTTCTAACTTTTAAGAAAGCTTTTATGTAGTTTTAGTTAACTGTTTAGGTTTTAAAATACTTTTAATTCAAAAGTAACTTATAAGCACAAAGCCATACTTTTATCAGAAAATATTAAAGCCAAGCTTAGAAGCATGCTTTATTAGTTTTTAATTTACTTTTGTTTATTTAAGCTTTAGTTTAAACCTGCCTAAAAGTAAGCAACTGATATGAATTAAAATCACTCTATGCCGATATATCGTAACCATCCTGGAAGTATGGCTTTAGTTTTTATTGCAAAACAACAATAAAACAAAACAGAAAAAACTGTTATAAAATGCGACACTTTAAATGCAAGTCACGTACCAACAACTATTCAAGAATTAAAATAATAAAAGAAAATAAAAACTTGTTTTAAACGAAATCTTCAACTCATATTTGATTTGATTTCAATTGTGATCACAGTGATCAATTTTTTTTCTTTCTTTAATTTAGTATTTAACGATTCATATTGTCTTAGTAACCCGTACTAGATTTATGATATGCGTTTGATATTTAAACATTAAACATGCAGCAGCGTACATCATTTTGAGGCCAACAACAAAAAAAAAAAAAAAAAAAAGGAAAAAAGAGAACTGCAACAAACATTTTCTATTGTATTGTCATCTGTGTTTAACAAGTTCGCCTTGAAAGGATGTCTGAAGACATATATTAACCAGAAAGCTGTAAAACATAGTCAGTCTTACATACTCATGTCCAATAATTAATTGCTAAGGCTGAGAAATTCCGAAAGAGCAAAAAAAAAATTGTTACTTTATGGATGGCTTTTATTTCGCTTGGTAACAAATATTGGTCAATAGGGGAAAGGAATTGTTTGTTCGAAACTAAATTTATGTTGATGTATTAACAAATAACTTTAAAATACCGTTAGCCATACACAGTACTTGTAAACCGTAAAGGAATACGTATGCACATGGTTGCCACTCATCTTAGTTGCTGCGTTTGTTTAAGTTGCTGCATTGATGGCTTATTTAATAGCCGTATGAATTATTATTGTTGTTGTGATCGTTGTTGTTGTTGTTATTCAATTATTTACAATTACCAATTTTAATTACAATTTCAATTGTCTTAACAATTACAATTTGTTAAGACAACATATTTCTAGCCCAGCTAAATAAAATATTTATGGAATTTCCTTTTGAAAAAAAAAAAACAAAAATCACACTAAAAAGAAAATGAATTTGTTTAAATACATTTGTATGTATTGTGACTGCATTAGTGTGTGGCATACATATTCTGTTACGAATTTTCATTTTGGCCAATTTAATAATCAATTCATATGAACTCATTAAATGTTATTACCACACATTCATAACCATTCCTACTATCGATCAATCTGTCCATTTCACAATTCTAAAATATATTCAGTCAGTCAGTCAGTCAGTCATCTATCCGTCTAATAAACGATTTTTGAACAAATCGCTAACAATGTTAACGAAATTGTCTAAAATGAAATGATAAAATGATATTTTTTTATTCTATTCATAGTTATTGTTGTTGTTGTTGTTGTTATTGTTGTTGTAGTTATTGTTTTAACAAATGGCAATTACAATTTAAACAACTGGTCTAGTTTACCATAAACAGCCATAGGAGCCCATCTACGTATAATTTGGGGCGTTGCAAAGGCATAAACGCTTTAATGATGGATGTGTTGCCCATACCACGTAGACGCTCCCACACTTACGCATACGCACACTTTATACAAAACAAAAGTATGAGTACTCTTAAGTACTCATACACTCAGTGCTGGTTTAACTGATGAATGTTTGAATTCATTCTCTGAAAGACTAGTTCGAAAGAGATTGAAACCAATGTACAATGCAAGTTGTAAATATCATTTGATAAACTACAGGCATTTTTATTTTTCGGCATATCCAAGGAAAAGAGCAAACGTTTTGTTGGAATTTTTCTGGTATCTTGACATGCAAGTAGTATGCCAAGCTATAGGCAATCTATCCTCTGGTTGTCTATGTACATAAATCCTGTCATCAAAGTATTAATAGTATTATTCATATTTGTCCAGAAGGACTTTCTGTGTAGGGCTACCATAATTTTCTCACATTGGCTGTGACTTTTCTCTTGTGTAATGCACTCTCACTTCTTTTTAAAAAGGAGGACTACATTTTTATAATACAGGGTTCTGTAGCAAAACAATTTAAGATCGTCATAAGAGGAGTAAGTATAATGTTAAGGCTTGATGGTGATATTTAAACGTGTAACATCTAAATAAAATCATACATGAGAAGTTATGTTTTTTTTTCTTGTTGTTGTTCTATACAAATGCAATTCAGAAGCAAGAAAAAAACCCTGCAAATTACAGACGAACAACCAATTGTGGTGACTAACTAAAGTGAGTCAAGTGTCTGTCTATTGGCAATAAACGGCCATTGATAAGTTGTTTTGTACATAAAAATTTACACAAAAATTTTACAACAAACGTTTACTTTTATTTATATTTTCATTTAAACTTTTTGTTTTTTTTTTTAAATTTTAACAATTTATTAATGTCTGTCAGCAGCAAAACTCATTTAACGTTTTTTATTGTCAGCGTACAGTATGTTGATCACATTTGCCGTTCAACGTTTAGGTGTCTCTCTAATTAAAAACTTTAATTACGAAATTGTTCATTCAAAAGCAAATGAATCTACGCATTTGAGGTTCTTGATATTTCTAAAAAAAAAAAAACGAAAAACGAATTTTTTTTTTAAATACTCCACAATGTAAATAAATGCATCTTGACTCATGGTTAAAGGCTTAATTATACAATCTCGAGCGTGAGATTGAAAATGTATATTCTTTTTTTTTCTCAACAGATATTTTCTCACTCACATGTCAACGATTTGAAAATTTATTTTTTAAATTTTAACAAATTATTAGAGAATTTTGCAAACAAAAAAAAAAAAACCCCACTTGAATACATAAAAGTGGCATCTTGGCGAACTTTAACTTACCGACCAGGTGTATATGCAGTATTTAAGAAACTTTTAAACATTTTTGAACAACTTTAAAGTTTTAACAAATGTCATGTTCTTTTCTAGATATTATATCATGACAATTAAATTTTGTAAAAAAAGGAAAGATAACCAAGCTGCAAAGATATGTAATCTTCTTTAGTTAAGATAATCATAATCAAGTGTTTGATAGGATAGATTATAAGATACACATAGTCTTTTTGATAATTATAATAACTTTAAGTGACATTCAAAACCTCAGCTTCAGGAAACCCTTACGTAAGCATTTCCGGTATATTTCTGAATAATTGGTGAATGCTTGAGGTATATTTGGCTAAGCCGTAGGATAGAGAACATGTATCTGCCAATTGAGACAAGTACAGTACCCGGAAGTAAAGTTGACCTCCGACTAAGCCGCAAGGCCTGAAAGAATTTATGAACCGGACCTGTCAATGTCTAATTACTACACTGAATTTAATATTTTGTACTGCCAAACACACTGTATGCATGCTATTTTATAAAATAATCTTTTTTCGAGAGGAATTTGTATTTAGATCAACGCGGATATCGCCATTCTGTCAAACTCAGTGAATTGATTCATTACCGCCTGATATCAAAAACAATATCATAACGGCTTTAATAAAGGGGTTTTAAAGGATCTGTATACGATTGGAGAAAAACAAAAGGGTATCTGGACCAGATAAGAAATTAAAATAGAATAAAGAGCAGTGCCAGTTTTGTTAAAACCAAACCTTACTTGACCATGCTTAGTGGCTCGTTTTGATATTGGAGGGATGCTCCAGAGCTAATTATCAGCACCAGGACTTTACATTAAAACTTAACGCTAACTGATAATCTGTTTGAAAGTTCGATGAATATAGTGAATGATAAGATATCATAAGATTATATTTTCGTTAGACTGTCAAGAAAGATGAGACGAACTCTGCAAAATAAAGTTGACAAAACTCTTGACCAATTTACAATTTTTTCAGAAATCATGTGCAAGTAAGCGAAATTTCACCGCATACCTGCTTACTGGGCAATGTATCGTGAGAATATATACAGAGACGGAGATGCCCTTAAGATCCAATTTGAACTAGTAAAGCCGTAAGCTTTCTACTAAACTTATACCAATAAATAAGATAATAAGGCAATAAATTAAGATTATTTTTCAATCAACAAAACACAATCTCTTCTATGTCATAGGTTGACAGGATTATTTGCTCAGATATGTTTATAAGACAACACTGATGTTGTTGATAAGTTATATGCACATAAACCTGTGTATGTGTTTAAAGGGGTACCATACATGCATACATAATTGGTCACTACAACCCTTCAGTCAGGATTATGGATTTTATTTCCTCTCAGAGTTTTTGTCAGAAATCTGCTGAGAGAAGGTCCCCGAAGAAATATTTTTTCATATTTACGTTTTGATGTCTGACCTGGAGGGTTTGAACCGTGGCCTTACGTCTAATAAACCAATACACCACCCACTAGACTACAGCGACATCTATACCATATATAACAGTTATACCATACAGTAGCTATTATTTTAACATGCACTTGTTGACATTACTAATCTACTTTTATTCTCAATACTTTTGATCCAATTAAACCGCAAAAGGAAAATAAAAACAAAACAAAAAACAAAAAACAGAAATAAAACCTTGAGTGATTTACATCCGATAAAAGTTTCCAAACAAAATTTCCATTCCTCAACCATATATGGCAGTAGGTTCACCTTCCTTGGCAATAATTGGATGATTTATTTCTACAATATGTTCGAAACGATATACTAGCAATCATTTACAAGTGAATTTTTGTGAAAAATTTTTTGTATTACAAAATACGCCACGAACAAGTGTTGTATTAAAGCGAAAAAAAGTGAGTTTTATTTGGATCACCTTGATTTAAAAGCGAAACGGCTTTAACGGATCAAACAATGTTGGTTGCCTGGTTGACTGTTAATTATGCCTAATTTTGTAAATTATACAACTTAATTAGAAATAATTTTTGGCTAAACGAACACTTTGCGTTTTACCAAAAAACAAAAGCAACAACTTCATGTTTCAATCACGGCAAACGATACATGAAACATAAAACATGCTCACAATCATATGAAACGTAATAAAACGGACGTCCTTTCCACATTTTCTTTTTTGTTTTACAAGTTTTTCTTTATGATTTCGATTTTGAATTGAATTCAGATTTAAATTTGGTTTTAAAAAAATGAAAAAAAAAATAGAAAAAAAAGCTGTCATGAATAGAATGATCACCTGACTGTTTAACTGCAGTTGTTATGATTTGCTTTGCTTTGCTTGGGATTAGTGTTTATTGGCAATTTGTTAATACATTTTATAACAATGATTAACACCATTTAATTAAAACTTTATATTAAAAAGTTGTTTTTATATTCTATACTAACAACATTCAAAAAAAATTAAATTATGCTCGCATATGTATGCAATTAATTGGAAAATAATAGAAATGAATGCAGAATTTTGTTTTTTATTGGCTGTTTAGGCTGTTGATTTTCAAAAAAAAACCAATTATTTTATAATAAAATAATAAAAAAAATATAATTTATTATAATTATTATTAATTAAGGTGACCATATATTTTCTTTTCATTAGTAGTCTGTAGGAAACCATATAATATTCAAAGAATTTTTTTTTTTCTTTGACAATAAGTCCTTACAGGTTTGATTGAAATCTGTTTTGGTGCTTGGGAATAACAATGACACTGCTTAGTGAAGGCCTCATTATAGCATCTTATATCATAATATTATTGTATCCCAATGGACTCATAGCCATAGAAACAAATAAGAGTAATAGTAATAGTAGTAATATCAACAGATAGCCAGATGTGCCCTTTAGTACATAGTGTGTGTGTATTTTAAGGAAAAAAACTGGTATCAGAGTTGAGTATTCTTCTACGAAAACTTCTATATTAAGACCGCTATACCACAGCACAGACGAAAACAGGAGTCCTGTTACCTGGCTGCCTTTTATCGATCCTTGTTTCAACTATCTACCTATAGTACATACGTAGGTACATACGTTTATAGTAAGTATAGCTTACTTTGTTTCTTGCAGTCATAAAGATTAGAAATATTCTGCAGTCAAAAAATATGAATCAAAGAATTTGGGTAACCAGTTAAGCAATGAGCCTTTCTGAAGTAAAGCACAGAAACCCAGAAACCCACTTCTCTCTCTGAAATTTTCAGAATCTCAGAATTGGGAGTACTCGAATTTCAATTAGAGAAACTTCTGACTTCCTCCGTTATTCGTTTTTAAAATATTGCAGCAGACCGTATCAGGAGATTTGTTGCGTGTGAGAAGTTTTGGTGATAAAGTAAAGAAAACAATCATACGGAATGTTGAAATAAGTCATTGCTTTAAAATTGCCGTGAGGTATTTGTTTTCTCACCTTGTAACCAGATTTCGTCACTTTTAATATGATCTTGTTTGAAAGCTGAAAAGTCCATACCCATATAAGGGTAGTAATTAGTACCTAGGTTGTGATCAACTGCGATCAGAAAATTTGGAAATTTTCTGACCAATTCAACCAACTGCCTAATGTATTTTTAAAAACAGTTACTTCGCCATTAAACTTGAGAATTTGGCTAAAAAAAAGGCGATTTTTCTGAAGGTTTAGAGTCCTATCAATGACGGATTGGTTGAATCTTGTAAACGTCGAAGCTTAGAACAAATTACTCTTCTTTTTTATGGATAATTACAAAAGGCCCCTCGTATTAAGGAAGATAAGGAAGTTTTTCCCATCTCACTTCCTACATGGATTGGCCACCCGCATTAGTCTACGTTGCTTTTGATTAATCCTTTTTTAATTTAATGAATGACAATCGAATTTTGTTTAAAATGCCAGAAACTAATTTAATTTTGCCAATAAAATACAGGTGGTAGTGTCAAATTATTTTCTTTAACCATAAAAGGTAATAAAGTGTGGAAATACTTGTACATACCCAAGCCACTCTAAAATTCTCCAGGGATTTGGTAACAAATTTTAAACAATTTTGTATCAAAATTTTTCCACAGAAAAAAAAAAACTGAAAAACTAAAAACTCCATTGCGCAAACAATATGCCAATAATGCAACTAAAATCATAAATTGAAGAAATAAAATAGAAAAATTACTCCACTTAAATACGAAAATATTTTATTTGTTTGTTAACCAGCCAGATAGTCAGCTAATAAGCCAAGTCTGTTAACAGAATAGCCAAGACAAGACAAGACAAGACAAAAAGTGGAAGAAAAAAACACACGTAAAAATTAATTACCCCCAAACAAAACAAACTGAAAGAATTTTTTTCAAGCATATTTTACCAAATTTGTGAAAAACTAAAAACTAAAATTTTAGAAAAACAAAACAAACAAAACAACAACAAAAAAAAAAAAAAATTAATTCAACAAATAAATTACGAGTACAAACTCAGTTTAATAACGTGTAAGTATTTTCAAGTAAACGTATAACAAATGATCTGCTTTTTTGCAGTCTATTCGTCCGCATTAAATGAAAATGTTACATTTTCCAATCAAATCAAATAATATCACATAAACGAACACTCACTTTTTAAAATTAAAAAGAATTTTTCTCAAACTCTATATATAGGGGTGGCTAAGTGGCTGAAAATCAAAGATAATTTTTCTAACGTTATATTGACCATAAAATAAAAATTTATTTCAAATATAATACGATTTTATTTTTTATTTTTTATTTTTTATTTTTAATATATGTTTTGCTCTTTAATAAACCAGTCAGTCAGTCGCTAAGACAGTCGATCAGTTAGGCGATCTGTTAGATTTGTTTATTTCGCCAAAACAATAAAACAAAATATTTTTCATAATTTTACTGTCATTATAGATTTTATTTTATTTTATTTGCCACCCCAATTTCATTTTAAATTATGAAAATGAAAAAACATTTGGAAAACATTTTTAAGAAAAAGAAACGCATTCAGAAAGAGGCAAAACTCAATGAACATGAAGAAAACTGATTCCGTTCCTACTCACTCACTTACTTATCTAACGTCATAATATTGATTTTAATTTATTTTTTATATTTTTTTTTGTTCTTTTTTTCAAAATTTTGGTTTTTATTTTCGTGAAAACAGTTATGGTGATTCCGGTGTTACAAATCTTCGATCATGTATTTTGTATGTTGATGTAGTTGCTGTTGTTGCTCCGTCTATAAATGGCAGTTGGACTGAACGACATTTAGTAGAGCCACTTTAGAAAAAACTACGCCTCATTGCATCACTTACACTTTTAAAAATAAAATAAAATGCGCATGAAAAACATTGTACTAAAACTGAGACAGATACCTCATGGTGGTATGTGGTTAAAATAGAACTTTTTTTTAAATTTTTGAAAAAAATAACTGAAATTATAAAAATTTTTATAACGCCTTATATATATATTTGTAATATTTATATTCGGGTCAAAAGAGATTTCTTATTATGAATTTGAAACAGAAAATAGGATAGGAGTACCTTTAGAAACTTTTTTATTCCTGTCTTCAACATATTACACTGGTATCTCCAGCAAAATACGCTTTATTTCAGCTTTGCAATTTCATTAGGTATTGATTTTTCGTACCTTCTTTGGAACAATACCCTACTGCTATCAAAATGGGATTCGGTTCAATCGAATCCGAGTGATTATTCTATTTCACTACAGCTTTATTTAAGGTGATACTATAACCAAACATATAAATTAAAGAATACTGGTTGGTGCTGTGTACATTGCACAGAGCAGGTTGTTCTAGGTACTAGACTACGAAAAAAAGGCCATAAACTCTGTTTTAGGTTTCCTAACAGACCATATTGGAAAATGTTTTCTTAGATCCTTTAAAAATTAACAAATAATGTTGAGAACATCATTTTCCTTAAGCAGGAAATTTTTTGAGATTCATGAAAACCTATCTTTAGAAGAATATTTAATAGATAACCTTCCCCTGAAGACATAAACTAGATTCACTTTGTTTGGCTATTTTGGCTGACGACTTTAATTTTCAAATAACATCAGCATTAACAGCAACAGTAACAGCAACAGCATAATTTTAGACACAAGTGCACCAAAAGACAACAAGAATCTGTTTGTCTTGAATTTAATTTTTCAATTTTTTTTTTTTCAAAATTTTTCTTTGGTACTAAAATTGAAGCTCATAAAAACAGCTCACGATTTTCAAGAAAAAAGAAGAAAAAAACCAAAACTTTGTTTGAAGAGATGCAATCTGATCGGGTATTCAAAAAAAAAAAAAAAAAATAAAAAAAAGAAAGATCGTGTTTAATATGAGACACAATTCGCATAGTTCGCATCAATTTTATGAATTGTATTGAATTGATTTGAAACTTTTTTTTTTTTTTTTTTTTTTTTTTGTTAACAATAATGCCAACATAATGCGTCTGTCCTGCATTTATTATTTTGGGGTGATTGTGCGTCTATTTTTTTCTTTTCGTTTTTCGTTTTTCGTTTTTTCATTATTATTCGTTTGAACACTATCGTTTTTGAAAATATTTAATATTTTTCGAGATTCTGTGTGGAGATTTAGTTTATTTTCTTGAGACTTTTTCAGAGCTTTTTTCCCCCCAATTTAAGTTTGAGTTGCAATTGTGAATTGAAGCATGAGTATGCTGCTTTAGTTAGATATTTGTTTGTTTTTCAAAGAAAATGTGTATAAAAGTATCGCAAAATCTATGATGGATTACAGTACAACTAAATACATTAAAACGTGCAGTCAGTCCTATCACTGAACAGTAACAAAGGAATAGTTTATTTTGTTTACAAAATCGCAACAAAAAAAAATTAAAAACCTAAAAATATGAAATTCTTGGTGAGGTTTAAAGAATAAAAATTAAATTTTGTTAAAAAAAAAAAAAATTAAAATAAAAACAAAAATAAAGGTGTTGTAGAAACTATTGTTTTAAACAAAAAAAATTTTTTTATTAAATGTGTTGCAGATTCCATTGTTTGCCTTGATTGCTGCCGTTGCTGCACGTCCTGGTGGTTTATATGGTGGCTTATATGGTGGACTAGGCCATGGTTATGGTTATGCAGCAGCTCCTGCTATTAGTTATGCTGCTCCCTCATACAGTTATGCAGCACCAGCTGTTAGCTATAAAGCTATTTCATATGCTGCTCCTGCTATTTCCTATGCTGCCCCAGCTGTCTCCTATGCTGCCCCTGCACCAGTTGTAAAAGCTGTAGCTGCACCTGCTATTTCTTATGCCGCTCCAGCTGTCTCCTATGCTGCTCCTGCACCAGTTGTTAAGGCTGTAGCTGCTCCTGCCACCAGTTATGCTACCTTCAGTACCGTAAGTTGAAAAATAAATCATTCATTTTCAGCCTATTAATCTAATCTATGTCTCTTAAAATTATCATAAAGGTTGTAAGCCATGCTCCTGCTGTTAAGGCTGTAGCCGTTGCTGCTCCTGCTCCCGCTATTTCGTATGCAGCTCCTGCTATTTCTTATGCTGCACCCGCTGTTAAAGTAGCTGCTGCTCCTGCTATTTCCTATGCTGCTGCTCCCGCTATTTCCTATGCTGCTGCTCCTGCTATTTCACTAGGCTATGGCGGTTATGGTGGTTATGGTCATGGCTATGGTTATGGTCATCATTAATTTAATAAAATTGCGAAGAAATCTTTACAAACTACAGTACTTGTGAATTATTGAAAGCCGCCGTTAAATATTCGCCAATAACGATTAATGAACTATTTTTTAGTCACTTTAAACTTCTTTTATTTTGTTTTTATTTTAATTTTTAATTTTAAGTTTACAAAACCTCAAAAGGCAAGAGAAACGCACATCAATTCTCTGTGTTAACTAAGAACCAGCACATTATGTTTTGTTTATTGCAGAAAGAATCAAAAACATTTATTTATAACTTTTTTTTTTTAATAATGAAATGGAATAAAATAAAGAATTAAAAAAAAAAAAAAAACATTTTTAATATTTTTATTGCTTAAAAGCGGACTTTACAAATATTTCAATTAATTCTAGTAACTTTCTTGGCTGACACCACTACTACACTACTTCCCAAAGAAAAGGAAACATTTTTTAAGGGAAAAAAAGAAATAGACGATAATAAAATTAAGAAACATCTCAAGAGAGAAAGGAAGACCACGCTGTGAGATGTAAAAAGACAAGCAGAAATATTAAGAAAAGCAAATATATTCGGAATTGAACTT
Organism: Sarcophaga bullata; assembly: GCA_005959815.1. Lineage (NCBI taxonomy): Eukaryota > Metazoa > Arthropoda > Insecta > Diptera > Sarcophagidae > Sarcophaga > Sarcophaga bullata. The sequence continues at coordinate 210,108 of QOCX01000105.1, forward strand.
GTGCCGCCTATACATGCTAACGTAAGTATTAGTAAACCGATAAGTATTTCGTGACTCTTATGCCATTTGAAAATAAAAATTTAAGAAGACTTACCAAAATCCGGCTTTTTTTCAGATTATATGAAGCAGTTTTTGGCATTGTCTAAAAAGAGAAAAGAAAACAAATATTCTTTAGTAATAAAGAAAACACTTTCTAATTGATTAGATTCATGTTCAAATAGTAGCCATTGCTACCCTATGCAAAGTAAATAATGTCTTCTGCAGCAAGGAAAACACAATAACAAAGAGAACATAATAAATTACAAAAACAATAGAACAATATGAAAACGGGAAAGAAGACAAGTGACTTCATGTACATATATACAGTGTACAGCATAAGTCTAAGTATCCCAAACAATATGGTCATCAGAATATGTTTCATATTTTAATTTCTTTGGAGAATAAATTAATAAGTTTCTTGTCTAATTATAATATTCTAGTTTTTTATACAAAATTTTTCTTAATATACATAAAGTTGTTTAAATGTATATGGGGTAACTAGACTTATGCTGTCCACTGTATGTATATAGAAATTCAACAGCTAGAGTCGTAAAGTTTTAATGCCTGTCTAGAAAATAGTTTATAAAATTGCAATTGAAAGCTTTCAATTCGAAGGCCTCTATATGATATTTAGAAAGTACAATAGTCGGGATTTTCTATACGACCATTTGTTTTCTCATAATTACACATATGAACACCTATTTACATAAAAATATATTAGCATTACATGTTTCAATAATTAGAATATCATACATTTTGTAAATTTTATTCTTATTTGCTGTCCCTTAGTGCAGATTGCAAATTAGAACATACACAGTCATGGACAAAACATTTCTTCTGAAATAAAAAACTTCAACCTTTAATTGTAATTTCATATTTCAAGCATGTGCTCGCTTATGTATAATTATTGTTGCCTTTAAATATTCCTTCAATACGGCATTCAAGCCATAATTGGAGAGTAATTAAGGTTTGTATGACAAGTTGGTTAAAATAGTTTTGGAGATGTTTAGCTGTCTCCGGTGTTGCTATTTAGCGTTTTGAACTGTCAACCTGCAATAAAACGTTACCTTTAATAAATTAAAAAAAGAATCAAGAAACAGAATTATAGTCTCATATGTAAAGAAACTTATTATTTCACAAGTAGTCTCTCGTTTTCTTAATTACGTATCTTAAATTAAGAATGAAATTTTATGCCAAAAAAAAAATACTTTATGTTGGTATGTATGAGAGTATGCATTAGTTGGCAATATTTTTCTTTAAACTTTAATAAGAGATCTTAGTAATTATTAGACACAAATTAATGCAGTTTCTTCTTGAATGTTTGCTAAAATTGATATGTTGCAATAGACTCTTTCCACAGCCCAAAAAAAGAGAAAAAATCCAACTCCACTTTATACATTTTTAGGGCTTTTGATATAGTTTTGGTTAAAGTTTTGATTTATGTTTCTCCCAATCATATTGTACATAGTAAATTACATACAATACAGTATAATACATAACAATACAATAAATACCAAGTAAAATTCTTTGTCCTTAAATTTGGCCATTTTGTGTAGATAAACGATATTGATCAATTTCATTTCCACCGGACATGCCCCTAAACGAAAACTGGTCACACTTTATTTAGTTAGTAGATTACAAAACTCCACCACTCCACCGATGGAGCACCAATACAGCAAACAAACAAACAAACAAACATATCAAGAAAGAAACAAACAGGCAGTTAACCAGTCAGTCAATCATCAGGCTGAAGTACAACAAGAATTTGTTGAATTCAATATTTACTCTACTATTTGCCAACAAAAAAAAAAAAAAAACGACAGAATTAAATTCAGTTTTTCCTCGAGAAAAAAAAATAAAATTTTTGTAAAATTAAATTAAGTAAAGGCAACCATGATTAAGTTTTTTTTTTTTTTTTTTTTTGTTGTTTCGTTTGTTTTGTTTCATTCAATTTTTGGGGTGTTTGTTACAATGTTTTGTTTTCGCTTTAAACAATTTTAGAGATTCCGTTTGGAGACATTTCAATTTGATTTTCGAGTGTATAAAAGTATAAGAAAATCACAGATGAATTACAGTTCAACGGAACGCATCAAAACGTAAAGACGCCTCAGAAATAAAAATAAAACAAATAGTGTCTGTCTTAAAGAACTGTCTAAATATAAAAATAAAAAAAAAACAAACATAAAAGTAACAAATAGAAAAAGGATTCATAAAGTAAATCCACTTCAATCTCATTTAAAAATAATATAAAACAAAAACAATTTAAATAAAGCAACATGAAATTCTTGGTGAGCTAAATGGATTACCAGCTCCTTTTTTATAACAAATATCCGCCTACCATAATAACAGTGTATTAATTGTGTTTTAGATCCTTTTCGCTTTGGTAGCCTCAGTGGCTGCTCGTCCTGGTGGTTTATATGGCGGTCTCGGCTTAGGCGGTTTTGGTGGTTTTGGTGGTGGCATCAGTTATGCAGCTCCATCTGTTAGTTATGCAGCTCCAGCTGTTAGCTATGCAGCTCCAGCTGTAAGCTTTGCTGCACCAGCCGTTAAGGCTGTAGCAGCTGCACCAGCTATTTCCTATGCCGCTGCCGCTCCAGCCATATCATACGCCGCACCGGCCGTTGCTGCTGCTCCTGCCATATCCTATGCTGCTCCAGCTATTGCTGCTGCTCCTGCTATCTCATATGCAGCTCCAGCTGTTGTAGCTGCTCCTGCTGTTAAAGCCGTTGCTGCCGCTCCTGCTATTTCTTATGCAGCTCCTGCCATATCCTATGCCGCACCAGCCGTTGCTGCTGCTCCTGCTATCTCTGTGGCCGCTGCTCCAGCTCCAACGATACTTAAGGCCGTTTCCCCATCCTCCACCAGTTATTCCACAGTCAGCACAGTAAGCGTTAACCATCGCTCTTAATCATCCATACAATTTGTCTCTATAATTATTTTATTCCTTAGATTGTTAACCATCCAGCAACTATTAGATATGCCGTAGCTGCTCCTGCTGTGAAGGTTGCAGCTGCACCAGCCATCTCTGTAGCAGCTGCTCCAGCTGTATCTGTAGCAGCTGCTCCAGCTGTCTCTGTAGCTGCTGCACCAGCCATATCATATGCGGCACCGGCTGTGGCAGCTGCACCAGCCATTTCGTATGCTGCCCCAGCCATTTCATATGCTGCTCCAGCAGTTAAAGTGGCAGCTGCCCCTGCCATTTCTTATGCAGCCGCTCCAGCCATTTCCTATGCTGCTGCTGCTCCAGCCATATCCTATGCTGCTGCAGCTCCTGCCATATCTGCCGTTAAAGTAGCCGCTGCACCCGCCATTTCCTATTCAGCAGCTCCTGCCATCTCACTCGGTTATGGTGGTGGTTTAGGTTATGGCCACGGTTTCGGTTATGGTGGCTTTGGTCATCATTAATTTACATCAACCGCAACAACAAAGACACCCAAAAACCAGATGTTGTAAAAATGGAAAAAAGCCGCGCTTAAAATATACTTGTCTCTGACGATCTGTGAATTTAGTCACTCAATTGTTAAATAATTTTGTTTTTTTTTTTTAATTTTAAGGATCTTTAAAGCGTAAAATGCTGAACAACATCAAAGGCTTCACGCAAATTTAGCAGAAAGAATTGTATAATTACTATTAATTAATTAATTAATTAATTTTTAAGAGCACTAACTTTATGTTTCCATTTAACGGCTTCTCTTCCTTAATCTCTAATAGTCGTTCATCATTTTTAATCCGTCATTCATAGACACTGCAAGGAAAAAAGTTCAAATGTTCACAAAAAAAAAAAGTTACAAAAACAAAAACTGCAAAAAAAAAAAGATGAAAAATACAGAATAATAATGTTTGAAACATAAAATTCTATTGTGATTATAACGTATGTTTAGAACTATTTTTAGGACTATAATCTCAATTCAAAAACAGAAAAAAAAAAAAAATTAAAAATGTTTAGAAATAAAAGTTGCAACTTTTTTCACAAAAAAACAAAAAAAAAAACAATTTTTTATTATTTCTCTTTATTTATTCAGAACTTCTGTAATTCTAAAGTATTTTTAATAATGGAAACTGCAATCTAAAATCATTCAGAATCAGATTCAAAATATTCTGTTTTGGTATTTTAGATTTTGGCTTTCAAAAAAATTATTTGTTAATATATGTATGTATTCCACCTATTATTTACGAGCTTTATAGCTTCTAGCCATATCCTGAAGGCAAAGAGATTGCAGTTTTGCTAATTAACATAACATTTATCGAAAGCTGTGAAATAAAATTTTTTTGGATTTGAAAGCTTTATCAGGAAGTAATATAATCAATTAATAAGTCGTTATCCTGTATAAGATATCCTGTATAAGATATAAAGTCCTGTAAGGACTGAAGGGTGTATAAGTTATATAGTAGTCGAGTTTTTCTATCATCATGAGAATATAAGTCATAGTAAAATTAAATAACAAAAAACTTCTTCAACAGTATAATAGTTTTGCTTTTAACAATATATTCCGACACTGTTATTGCCACAGATGTACTACTAAATAGATATTCCATATATGTTTACTTATTTACTATTGAATTTGCAATAATGGTGATCAGTAACGATAAATGTATGGCAAAGAGCTGGTACAAACAGTATCAATGACGAATTTAATAATCGACTCGGACTCGATCGGCATCTTGAAATAATATTTGAATATTAAAGCTGCGTAACCTCTAATACAACCGGAAAATTCTCTGATTTAAGGGATTACAAAAATAAAACATATGAATAAATCGGCCCTTAAACTATAACACAAACCAATTTGTATTGTATATTGTTGTTAATTAAGTGATGAATGAAGCTTTTTTCTTCACATTAAAACGATTGCTTATTTTACAAAAAAAAAAAAAAATATAAAATATAAAATATAAAAAGAATGGAAGCACAAACCCTTATCCTTTATACATTTATATGTGAGTAAATATGTCATCACTTAGTTGCCGTAAACTATGAGGTAGTATGTTGGCTTATTTGGTGAGAGCCCATAGTTCCTAATATTTCTACTTGCAAAAACTCTGAGGGTAAATAAAATTGCTACGAAATAGTTGTTCGGGGTTGACGTTAAGCTGTAGGGTCCCTTCACTAATGCACAAAATTAACACACACACAAAGAGGGTAGTGTGAAAAGCTAGGGTGTAACCCTGTCTAATGGGTTTTAATAACCAAAGAAATAAGTAAATAGGCCCTCATATCACAAAAATAAATGAATTTCATTGCATTAAGGAATGAAAATGTTGAAGACATCAAAAAATCAACAAATATGGAGTTGTGTTCGGTAACGTTGCGAAGATATGGCAATCAACACATACTACGGAACATAAAAATTCAAACACTTGAAACCGCCAGTATAAAGTTGGCTGAACTCTATGGTTGTCAGCAAAGAACTGCAGGATCTTCAAGGAAGATAATGTACATCTGCTGACCAAATACGATTACTAACGAATCTATATGATAACAATTAACAATCTTTCAAATCCGATGCCTGTAATAATAATAAATTGGAAACAAGAAGCACGGGGCTTCCAGACATCAAATGTACCGCTCGCGATTGCACTCCAGAGTAGTAGGATCGCTGCAAATGCTTAAGAAACTGACTATTCATGACATGAAATAAAATATGTATACGTAAGATCAGATACTCTTTTCATACCTGCATAATTTACCAATGATCCACAAGTGATAAATAGACTTTCAATTGTAAAAAAAAAATATTGATGCTATGCAAAGAGATGTTCGAATACCAATTACTTAATCTGCAAAATAATCGTTAATTTTACATACAGAAAAGATAAATTTTAATTTACATTTAAATTGCTTATTTCTTGGTTTTTTTTAATATTTTATTTTTAAACCAACTTGTCCAAATATTGTTTAATTAATTGTTGTGGACAAATTGCTTTACTTTGTGTGCATGTATATTGTAAAGTAATGTGTTCAACATCTTCCTGTTGCCAAATTGAAAATGACCACATGGTTAAAAATGACTAGGTCATTAGAACAACGACTACAGCTACCATGGTAATGGACACACAGAACCACTTAAAACAAAAATTAAAAATAAAAAAAAAATAAAGTAAAACCCATAATGATCTAGTATTTGAAGAGAAACATTTTAAACGTTTTAAACAAATACATAACAATAGTTCATAAGCGTTATAACCAACCGTCCATGTGCGTCTGTATTTTTTTTTTTTAAGTTTCTAACGATCATGTTACGATTTTAATTTGGGGTGAATGTGTGCATTTTTTTGTTGTTGTACATACTTTTTTCGCGAAGTTTTTCCAAATACAAATAAAACAACAAAACAAAAAAAAAATAAAATAAAAGAAAAACAAAATCAATATTTAGAGAATCTATTTGGAAGGTTTTTGATCTTGAGGTGTGTATAAAAGTGTCGCAAAATCTATGATCAATTGCAGTTCAATTTAAGGCGTTCAAACGCTTAGACTTAGAAAACGTGTGTGGCAATAATTTATTGTGCAAATTATTGTTTAAAGAACAAACAAACAAACAAAAAAAAAAATTATAAAAACCTATACTTAGTATCCTTGTGTTAAGTTGTAAAACTAAGAAATCATGAAACTTTTGGTAGGCTCCATTTAATTGATTTCTGTGCACGAAGATGGTGGATGGTATTAAATTTTAATTGTGTTTTGTATGCTTTTAAGATCCTTTGTGCTTTGATTGCTACAGTGGCCGCACACCCTGGTATTTTCTCTGGTGGTTTAGGTCATGGTTATGGTGGTTTTGGCGGTTATGGAGGTTTTGGTGGTATTGGCATTGCTGCTGCTCCAGCGATAAGTTATGCTGCTCCTGCTGTTGCTGCAGCTCCAGCTGTAGTAGCAGCTCCAGCACCTGCTGTAGTAGCAGCCCCAGCGCCAGCAATAGTAGCAGCTCCAGCACCAGCAGTAGTTGCTGCTCCAGCCCCAGCTGTAGTTGCAGCTCCAGCACCCACCATAGTAAAAACTTTACAGCCAGCTTCTACAAGCTATTCTACCTTCAGTACCGTAAGTGTTTCACTGCTTAAATGAATTTTCTGCTCTAAAGGAATAATTTTATAATGTTTGGTCGTTTAGTACATTAACCATCCACCAACTCTTAGAGCAGTTGCTGTTAAAGCTGTAGCTGCTGCTCCCGTTGCAGTAGCCGCTGCTCCAGCTGTTGTAGCTGCTCCTGCCGTTAAAGCCGTTGCTGCCGCTCCTGCCATTTCTTATGCGGCTCCTGCCATCTCCTATGCAGCACCCGCCATTGCTGCTGCTCCGGCTATCTCCTACGGTGCACCTGCCGTTAAAGTGGCCGCCGCTCCTGCCATTTCCGTAGGTTATGGATATGGTGGCATAGGTGGTTATGGCTACGGTCATCATTAATTTCCTTTTAACTGCTAAACACCCAAAGGACTTGCTGGTTAATGTTTAAAAATATGTCTGTCATTTATGTTTAAACGCTTCAGTCATTTAAACGTTTATCCTGTATACACTGTAAATGAAATTGTACTCTCCTTAATTTTAAGAACAATTCCACATGGAATGAATTCTCAACATCGAACTCCAACAATTTAGCAGAAAGAATCAAGAAGAAAAAAAAAGTATTTTTTGTTTATTTCATTTTTTTGTTTTATTTTATTTCATTTAATTTTATTTAATTTTATTTTATTTTATTTAATTTTATTTAATTTTTCTCTTAAGCACTAACTTTATTCATTTCCAATTTAACTGCCTCTATAACATTAATTTTTGTTTTATTTTTATCTCATTTTGTTTTTGTTTTTATTTTCATTTTTATGGCAAGGAAAAAAGTTCAAATGCAATTTATAAAGTGAAGAGAAATTATAATTTTTAGAATAGAATTTTGTCCCAGGAAAAGAAAGAAAAATTTGTATCTAATTTACATTTTTTGAAATAAAAGTTGAAACTTTTTTCATGAAACCAAGATTGTAAATAATTACTTAAGGACCAAAAACTAAAGTATCCATCATCCATTACTGTGGTAAGAATATTTCAAATAACAACAAATAAATAGAAAAGACTTGGCATAGATCAAATCAAGTTTTAAATTAATTCATTGATGCATCTACTAGATCTGATTTGAACACGAGATTTGTGCAAATATTAAAATGAATTTTTAAGTTCCTCAAACACTGTAACATTTCTTCAGTTACGGCAACAACAAAATGTAGCAAGTAAAGTTGACATTCAATACAAATTATACAATTCAAGTTTATTTATTACTAAGAAAGACAAAGTTTATATAAAAAAACCCGATATACTATAAAATTGAAAATATATTTCAAATAAACTATTTGGAATGAGGTAAATGTATAACGACAACTAAAATGAACGTTAAATTTACTATTAGAAAGCAAAAGGCATTCAGGGTTTTGGCAATTTCTTTCCATGGATGCTGCTGGATCTCGACATATACATCGGACTGTAAAATCAAATGAAATATTAAAATAAGTTTCAGGGAAATTCTATATAAACTTACATCTGATAGCCTCATGCATAATAACAAACGCAATGGAGAATAATTTAAAAGCGATATTAACCAGGGATATGGCTTGCTCTTAGGAGGATACAGTTCCAACCACATGATAGTGATGTGCAGTAAATAACAAAATGTAGACACACGCAATATATGCTGATAGGCAGACACTAAATAGACGATAAAAATTATGCAACACTATTTAAATACAATTTCTTACTCACTTATATCGGGCACATAAGCTGTGGGTGCATGCTTGGTTAGGAACATTAGGCCCAACATTAAAATTAAGATGACCACCAAAATTAAGGCACCACGACGATAGCCTCTTAGTAAAAACGATAAAATTATTAAAGCCTGACATGCTATAAATGAAGAGGGAAATTAAACAATATTTTCTTTAAGGACAAAATAAACGAACGTACCCAATATAGGTATTGAAAACACATTTTTATAAAATGAACTATTACGGGATATTTCAAATATTATGGAAATATCACCATCCATGGATTGTATAACAGACTTGTCTGTATAACGTGCCGTTACACCTTTACCTATTGGGGTGACCGATACTTTATGCAAATGCCATTCACTTAAAGAACTCACCATTTGGTGAGCTAAATTATCACTGTAAATTAAAGGCAATTTATCGAGAGGTCCTGGACTTAGACCCAAATTTATATCACATTTTAAATATTCATTTGGCCAGTTTAGTAAAGGATCCAGACACCAGGTTTGCAGCAAAGCATCATTAATAATAAGACTTACTGAACCATTACTTTGGATTTTTATCTCATGATAGAACTTGGAAACATGATGAGCCGAACTAATATGGAAGCAAATGGAAATTATTTCAAAACTTATGTTTCAAAATACCAAAAAAAAAAAAAAAAACTTACTTAACGGTCATTAGTTGAGGCAACCAAATATCATAATTGGTGTATTGAACAGTGTGTATATTATCAAAATCTGCGGGGGTCCATTCTAAACGAGAATCTTGCCAGTTCTAAAAAAAGTATTTATATGAGTTGAGTATATTATGTACATACACATACATTGTCTAAGCAATAAAATTATTTGCTGGCTTACCAACATAATATTAAGCCGTGTTTGTAAAAAACCTTGATTTTGTTGATACCTAATGGAGCCTATATCAAATGATAAGTTAACACTTTTTAAATCGGGCGGAAATGAAGCATTCTCGGCTTTGGTAATAATATTTTGCACTAATTTTTGATGAGCAGTTAAACTTCTAACCTCCTCTTCGAGTTCACTTGCGAAACCATCAAATTGGCAATCATAAAACCAGCGAGCCGGTATATTATCATAAGACGTAAAACTGATATAATTAATGTTTAAAGGCGAGGCATCAGTGAAATTCATTAAAGGTGCTTCCTTGTAGCCGGGTATATAAACCAATAAATTGGCATCTAACATGGGAAATTAAAAGCCATTAGCATTTACAATGAAATTTTCTAATAAAAAAAAACTTCATATATAAATTAGAAAGTTAATATGTTACCCTTCATTTGTATAATTTCAATGGGTACAGGTTCGAGCATTGATAAAATATTTGCTTCTTGATTAGACGCCACACGACGACGTCCCATGCTGGTACGTATAGTTGAAAACGAATTACGACCCGCACCAATGACTAATAAAATTTAAAATTTAAACAAAAAAAAAAAAAAAAACATTAGAAATTGTTTAAAGATTGAATTGTATACGATATTTACCAATCTCATAGACACGATCACTTAATCTGGGATGATCGGTAACCGATAATAAAATGTGAGCATCTCTGGATGTCATTACATAAAATTTTAAATGTAATAATTCCGTATCTTTTAATTTATTATTGTTTAAATTCTGTATATGAAAGAAATGCAAATAATTATAGCCACGATTATTGGGTATAATATACTGATGACAGGTGGCCATTTGTTCCAGACTGACATTATATTTGAAATTCGCATTGACTCCATTTGGCAAGACAATGAAAAGTATGCCAACTAGTAAATGATAAAGCCAATGACACATTTTTTCTATATTTTTTTTTCTATTAATTTTATAAAAAGTATTCGTATTTTTTTTATTTCATTTAAACAACCGTTCCTTAAAGCGCCACAAAGAGAACTAAACCTCTGTATGATTTTGAAACAAGAATTCTTTTAATTCATTCAAGAATTTTATCACTAAGAGTAAAAAACAAAAAATATAAATTTTATCGCCTAAAAATAAACGTTCGTATGTACATACTATATGCTATATAAGCAAGAATATATGAATATGCTAAGAATTAACCCTTATAGTCCATAATAATTAGAGTACATTTACTTGAATTTATTCAAGAATTTCAAAATATCTATTATATATACATACATATGTATATATATATATACATGTCTACATATATATATACATCGGGGTGGCCTGATAAAAAAATTTTAATCTTTTAATGTGGGGATCATGTGTTAGATTACCATTCGAGATTCTGCTCTATTAAATTAGATCGAATTTGTGGTCTTTATTACGTCACTTTTTTACAAGGAACATAAGCCCTTAAAGCTTAGTTAATTAAATTGTATTATACGAACAAATGATCAGACTGACAGATGAATATGTGAGTCGCCTTAGATTAGGATCGTGCAGGGACACAAAGTTAAACTAAAAATAATTTTTACTTCATTCTTGAATACCCAGACATAAAAATCAGCCGACTATTGTTGCCAGTAATAACAAAAATTAATAATAATAATCATTATTACAATAAAAGCATATTATTAAAAACGCTTTGTTTAAATCAATTTATAATTCTTGTTATAGGTTATGAAGATTTTAAAGTTTAACGGTTTTAAATATAAAATATGACAGCGTTGTATTTAATGCTATCAATCTACAGATAGCAAAGTTTAGGAGCGTCTATAAACAATCGGAAATCAGCTGACCGTTGTAAATAGACACCCCATGTCATAGCATTGCCAACTCTACTTTACTTAATAGGAATTAACCCAGAGTAGCCAATGCTTAAAACAAGTATGACAGTGTATCAATAATAGTAGACTCGATAAAAGATAAAATTCTAAAATTAAAAAATACTTTAAAACTAAGACAGTGTTCGATATCACTGTGAACAATTATTTTGTGATAAGTTAAGGCATATTGATAAGATAGTGATTATAGATAGTAATGTTTTATATAATTATTACATCACTTTTTATATATTTTATTATTATAATCATCCTCGATATTATAGTGGTTAGTATCCCTGGCTGCCATGTAGGACTACGGAATACAGAACGCCGTTAGAGTAGACATTTTTAATTTTCAAAGTAATTGCCAGTGAATGAAATTCAGTTTGTTTAAAGAGTATAGATTTTAATTCATCAGAAGTTTTGATTTTTCAAACAATGGCAACCCTGCACATGGTAACATCTTCAGAAATTGACTGAGAAAAAAAAATACATCAGCTGCAATTCAGTTGTTAGAAGAATTGCTTAGTGAGTGGAAGTGGATTGTTGACGCGAATTTTTTAAGCGTTAATTGCTGTCAGTGTTTTTTCCCCCCTTTTGTTTTTAAACTAAAAAAAGACACAAGTTACAGATATATTGTTATTAATTATTTAAACAATATTTCCAAAACGTACAAATTTCAAAGAATAAAAAAAAACATTTGTGTTAACTAAAGTAAACTCCTCCACATATATTTTTAATCTTTGATAAACCAAGAGGTGAGTTTAAGTTCAAAAGAAATTTAATAAAATTTTTAAAATATTTAGAAATCGTCTCGAAAATATAAAGAAAAAAAAATACTATCTCGACCTTCATTAATAAAAGTAGCACGTAAATTTTTAAACGTAAGACACCGCCGCCGCTTTACGCGACACAGGGTAAAAGAAGAAAAGAAAGTTAAAAGACTTGACTAAACAATTTCTACCACAACCAACAATTTATTGTTTTTGGTTTATAAACAATATAAACGAATTAGTTAGTAGCTTTGATATTGTTGTTGTTGGCTTTGTGGTCATTAACTATTTAGAAATAAGATTTCCAAAGTTCTGCATTCTTTCGATAACGAAGGGGAAACGGTGAACCACAATCAAAGCCCTCACATAAGCAGTAACAACCAAATGATTGTTTCTCTTAATCAAAATCATAAATCAAAAATGAGAGCAATAAATTTAAAGAGAGAGATAGAGAGAATAGCATACGTTACGTAGACCTTTTAAATTTAAATACTCGTCTACTAAAGAATTTGATATTGTGTCTGCAAACCTTAAAAAATGTGATCGCTTATTAGAGTTACATGAAACGGCAAACTGAGCATTTATTTATTACTCATAGCTTAACTGAGAATAAACAAAGTGCTTGGTAACCTATTTTAACATTTCCAACTCCCCCTCTATTAATCACTCACTTATCGATAACAGTTTTAAGAATGAACTTTGAATATCAATCACCAAGTACGTGGGTTCTTTGGTTTCGTAATTACATTTCAGTTAAGCAGTGAAAAAGTCTTGTTAACATGATCACGTTCATGTTATTTTCATCTCTTTAAGGTAGTCCCCCCTTTCGTTAAATCTTTTTGGTGATGAAAGTAAATTTGTATTATTATTTGATTTACTAAAAGCTTGACCCTGTCATCTCTATTTAGTAATTAATTGAATGAGAGAATTTAATTATGGCCATAAGTGCCACTTTAAACCTTTTTTTATTTTGTTTTTAACTGTTACTTAACGGCGATTTCCGTCATTAAAATGTTGACTAACAACTGTTGATGATTTAAATCTTATTTTTTTTTTGTTTATGTTTAATGTGAGATTAGGCAACAAAAATAAAAAACATTATACATCAAGAGCTTAATCTCTTTAGAATTATGGGGTTAATCACTAACGACGATCAGCAAGCTAAGATATTGGTACGAATTGCAATCTCATCTTAACTCAGACTTATTTTCTCTATTTATCAGGCGTTAAAGTACCCTTAAAGAGCTAGATAAGCTGGTGCCCTCTTCGATTTTTATACGATAGATTGCCTCAGAGTTACATATGTACATATATCGGTTTAAGAAAGATTGTATTGGGGTGAGTAGTGATCAGTTAAAATCTCTACTTCGTACCCAGTAAATGCTATCAAATGAACAATTATTTTTGAGTAAAATCATGTTTCTTAAATAATTCACAACTGCATATAATATAAATTAGAATTAAACTAAACCTGATTACTTAAAAATTCCTGACCTAGTGATCTTATTTTGCATTTATTCTTGTTTTTAATTGGCCATTCGAAATAATATTTTCCAATCAATTTAAAATTAGAATTGCGCTCGAATTCCCATTATTGTTCCAGACAATTATTGAAAAATACAATTTATCTCGTCATTGTCTATACATAGGAGTGTTTATCGATAAATTCTAAATTAAAATTGTATTTATAAACTGAATTAATTAACTCACAAAAGGGGTTATTCTGCTGATTTTAAAAGTCGAAGTTAAAGAAAGCAACAAACATTGTTTAACTGGTAATTATAATTTAATTATAATTGATTAAATCAATTGAGTTTGAATTAGAAAAGCGAATATAATTTCAACATATTTTTAGTTACGTGCTTATAATATTGAAAACTAAACTTTGAATTAATTTTTTTTTGTGTGTTTTTTGTTTTCTTAAATCAAACTACTTCTCTCACGTGTACGATTTAAAGATTTTTCTAAATGATTGTTTTTTATTGACTTAACAAATAGCAAATCAATATTTAACTTAATTTTTGTTATTTTTAATTTTTTTTTTTTTATAAATAAAAATATCTCTCTATTGGAGTTTTTTTTTTGCCATTTAACTAAACATGAAAACAAAAACAAAAAACAAAATTTTAACATTCCCCTTATAACTCAACGGATTGGTTAGCTGAGGCGACTTGTTTAAGCTCAGTTTAGTACAATTTTGATGCTTCAGTTTCAGCATTATTTTTAGGTTTACTTTATTGAGAATATAAACAAATATTGAGAATTACTTTTTAACATTTATATTTTAGCTTTATTACCGAAAAAAATAAAAACAAAATCTATCTGCGTTGTTAGTTTTGTCCTCCTTTTTTTTCTTTTCAATGAAATGGAAATTTAACCGACAGCATGATACTTTACAAAGTCAGGGACAAAAACAAATCTTTTGAGAAAACCAGTTTAAATATATCTCATCTTCATTTGATTATTAATTTTTGTTTGCTTTTATTTCTGCTTTTTGTTATAAAACGATTCTGTTGCTTAAAGATTCACGAAAAAAATGATCGTTTCTTATTTGCATTATTTATTGTTTGTTGTTTCTTTCTCTTCTCTTGGTCAGAAAATAATAGACAACATGGTTAATTGACAAATAACTGTTAGCTTTAACTACTTAAGAATAACTGTAAGCACACAAGATTTTTATAAGTTTGTTTTCTTTATGGCCTTTTTTTACTTAAGTTAGATGTTTTGAGTTGCGATAATCCAGCTCGCTCTGTAAGTTTTTTAATTTTTCGTTAAATGAAATCAAATCAAAATTTCAAAAATTTAAATTTAAAATTTGAAATTTATTTCGAATTTACGAACTAAAGTTCGATATTTCGAAAATTAATCCCATATATTCTAGAAACGTAAATAATAAAAAAAGATGATTATTTAAATTAAAAAATAAAAAAAATACCTTAATTTTCTATGCTGTATATTATATATGTAGGAGCTCTACATTCGGTATACATACATATATAAATTTGTTTGATATACATAGTTTACTTAACAACAATTTAGTAATGACATAAATTTGTATTTGTTTAATTTCAGTTCAACCACCTTTTACAACCCGCGTAATTAAAAAGCCCCAATACAATGATTGTTGTACTAATATATTTTGCAGTCCCAACCTTATTATTCTGCATGTTTTGGGTTTCCAAAACATCGAAAGAAGTGCCAAAATCGTGGTATGAATGGAAAATGGAATTTCGTTACCAATATTTGGGTATAGCCGGTATAATAGAGGATTTCATTTATCGATCAAAAGATAAAGTTGGCAAGTTGAAATTTTAATTTAAAAATATGTGCCTTCCTTCTCATGCTATTTATTACAATCCATTTTTTTGTGCAGAACTTTATAAGCAACCTGAACGCATAGCGGTTATAACTGGTGGCAATCGTGGCATAGGTTTGCGAATTGTGGAAAAACTATTGGCCTGCGATATGACAGTGGTTATGGGTAAGTGTTAGAAATAAACACTAACAACATTGTGTGTTGATTTCCAAGTGCCTTGGCAAATCAATTCATTATTTTCTGAAGTCTGTCAAACCATTTATAAATTTTTTAAGGTCTAAACGTCTAAGTCACTTACTTATTGCAGCTTGTATTGAGTGAGTGACAAATCAGTTTTTGTTCTAAATATAAAATATGTCCAAAGAAAATTTATGTGCATGGAATTAAATTTAAAAATTAATTTTCAATTAAAATTGCTTTTGAAACAAAGATCACATTAAGTTTATTAAGGCTAAAAGCATACTATATATATATTTTTTGTGTGAAATTTTAGGTGTTCGTGATCCAAAAAGTGCAGAAAAAGCTGTCCGATCCATAGTAGATTTGGAAACCAGTGGTGGAAAATTAATCTGCGAAGAATTAGATGTGGGCAGTTTAAAATCGGTTAGAGAATTCGCTCAGAAAATTAAAAGCAAATTTAATAAAATTGATCTTTTAATTAATAACGGTAAAACTTAAAAAAACCAATCAGCTTAACTAACTAACCATTCTATTTAAAGTATTTTATTTTCATTTTAGCTGGCATTATGTTTGCTCCCTACAAATTATCCGAGGAGGGCTATGAATCTCACTTTGCCATTAATTATTTGGGTCACTTTTTATTGCAGCATTTGTTGTTGCCTTTGTTAAAGGCAGCTGGCAAAGATGACAAAAGATCAAGAATTGTTAATGTGTCTTCCTGTGCCCATCTACTTGGTCGTATTAGATATGATGACATTAATGGAGAGTAAGAAGAAACTTTTCTTATTTTATGCGTGAAGAAACTCCTTTATTTATTATTCTTTTAACTTTTAGAAAATATTATTATCCCGGTGCTGCTTACAGCCAATCGAAATTGGCTCAAATTCTATCTACACGCCATTTGCAAACTCTATTAGATGCTGAAAATGCTAAAGTCCAAGTCATTGCCATACATCCTGGCATTGTAGACACCGATTTATTTGAACATTCCGCTACCACCTCAGTGCCTTTACTCAAGAAACTTGTCTTTAAAACACCCGAACAAGGCTCTCGTACTCCCGTATATGCTGCCATTTCACCTAGTATTGAAGGTCAAGGTGGTATTTATTTAAGCAACTGCCGCAAGGGATCCATACATCCAGTAGCTTTGAATGCTGATAAATGTGAAAAATTCTTTAAATATTCTTGTGATTTATTGAATATTAAGAAATTCGGTGCTGAATAATATTTGAAGACGTCGTCGCATTTTGAGTGCTGTAATCTTTTTAGAATTTGTATAAGAGTGTGGTTCTGTTTTTTTTTTTAATCTAAATAGGTATTTTTTTATAGCTTTTATATGTTACCTAATCCCTCCTTTTCCATATTTTCTCACTCTCTTCTTCTTTTTCGACTTACAATGTATTTTATAATAATTTATAATGAAAATCAGTCAATCAATATTGTATTATAATGAAAACCAACGTCCAATATACATATGATATGATAGTTTTAAATAGAAACGTTATTTTTAAAATAAAATGTATTTTTTATTTAAAATAAAACAAAATCATGTAAAAAACAAAAACAAAATCAACTTCCCTCTATCCTACTAGAAATAAAAGAATAAGAAGAAAATATTTGTAAATATCAGTTGAAGTTGAAGTTGTGTAATGAATATATTTATTTTAAGTAACACTTTTATTTTTAAAACTTGATTTGATTAAAAAGAATTGCGCAAAATTTGAATTTAAGGAATATTATTTCTACCATTACTATTTGCGAGAAGCTGTAATGCATTTACTTTTTTCGAAATAAATATTTCGTAGTTTTAATTTTCTAAAACTTTATTGTTATTTTTCTAATAGTGAGTGAGTTGAGCAAAAATTTTCAAGAGATTTGTTTCGATGACTATTAAAGTTTACAAGAGTTTCTTTCGCTAAGTTATCAAAGAAACTTTCATTAATTTTGTGGTCTAATTTTATTATATGATGTATTTGAGAACCAATACATAGATAAAATAAAAATCTCTTACAAAATAATAGGAGGTAATCTGGAGGTAAAAGTAAAAAAACAGGGTCATTTTTTAATAAAAATAAATTTTTTGACCAAGATTGTTCCTTGTTTAATTAATAATTATCAATTCTATTCGTGTTATAATTATTAATAGTTGCAAAGTTTTGAGATATTTTTATGGTTTAATAATAATTTCTCGGGTGTGGAGATTAATTTAATAATTTTTGAAATTTAAAAATTAAGATACATAGTAAGTAGTCCGTCCATTAAGTAAAGTTACATGAATTGTTGAACTAGACTGGGGACAACAGTTGGCTAGTGAATTGGTAATGTACTTCTTTTCCACCTCTATCTTCATTTTCTATGCTCTTTTCGTTAAATTTGAGGTTAAAGTGAGAAGACCCTACAAAAGAATTAGCCGAACAAAATGTTTTTAATATTTTAGTTTTTAAGTCGGGCTTGAACCATGGCCTTACCGTCTAATAGGCCAACGCACTACTCACTAGGACTACGGCAAGGTCATGGCATTTTTTTTCAGTAACTTTTGTAGTTAATTTAATAATTTTTGAAATTTAAAAAAAAGATCAACAAACAAACAAAGCAAGTAAGTGTAGTCCGTCCGTCCGTCCGTCCATAAATTAATTTGTTTTTGTAATTATTTTTATTTTTTTTATGTTCTTTTTTTGATATTAATTTTATTTATTACATGCGCACACTTTTAGGCTTAAGCCAAAAAAAATACAAAATTTACATGCAGCAAAAAATCAATGCAGTAAATGTTGCATGCAGCATTTTCCATTTTGTTTATTTTTCGCCAGGAAATATACTTTACTTTCAGGCACAACTTTAACATAATTTTTTGATCAAATTTAAAAACCCATACTCTTAGGACGTAAAAACAAATTTATTTATTATAATAAAACTGCAAAAAAAACGAAGTAAGAAAGAAAAAAAAGAAAATTTTATCGTAATTTCAATTCGTACAGTATATTGAAAATTGTAAAATTAAAAAAAAAAATTTTTTCAAAAATTTCCAAATTTTTTCCGCGCTGCAATGCTGCATGAAAAATAAATGCAGCATTTACTGCATGCAGCATAAAATTTTACTGCATGCAGCATAAAATTTTGCTGCATGTAAATTTGAAATTTACCCCAAATTAAGCCTCAAAGTACGCTTTAACGTTCTAACTAATTGGTTTAATTTTGCAATATTTTTTATTTAAAATATTTTTTGAGTGTAGTAAAAATAAACCCACTACATGCGCACTCGCCGCTGTCTGATCGAGATAAAGCAATGTGTGTGAGTTCTCAGCAGCGTTGCCAGTAATTTTTTTCGAAAAGCTATATTTTTGGGAAAAAAAACTTTTCTACAAAAAAAAAACTTGTTTTCTAAAAAAATACCAAAATTTCTAAAGGAAACATCGGAGACCAGTGCCCTCTGTTGGTGCTTCTTCACCAATTTCACAATATTTTATTTAAAAATGAAATATATCGTATTATTATTGAATTTATTGAAAAAATTTAAAATTGAATTTTGTCGAAAAACTTTGTTTTGTTAGGAAACAACTTTAATGAAAACTTTTTCGCATTTCAAAAAACTTGGAAAAAAGGGAAAACTTG
Source organism: Sarcophaga bullata (assembly GCA_005959815.1). Lineage (NCBI taxonomy): Eukaryota > Metazoa > Arthropoda > Insecta > Diptera > Sarcophagidae > Sarcophaga > Sarcophaga bullata. The sequence continues at coordinate 229,507 of QOCX01000105.1, forward strand.
GCAACTGGCAACGCTGGTTATCAGAGACAGACTTTAAGTCATACAAGCAAGATAAGTTCGTTAATACATTTCCGAAAATCTGTACGTACAATGAAATCTACGCTATTATAAATTATTTTCTTGTAATACTATAAATAGTAAAATTAGTCTTTTACAAGTGACTGGAATTGAATTGTTAAACAAAGTAAGTCTCAGTAGTTAAAATACTGAGGATCTCGACTTTTCAAACAAGGCAAAAATTCCCATCTGAAAGCTTACAAGAAAAGGAAATATTGAATCCAGAATACTAAAGCAACTTTGTTGTTAGAATCTTCCTAACATGCGAGGTCCAGATCTTGTGGAAGATTGTAAATAATACATTCTATATTTATATTTCGATTGTGGTGTTTGATAAATGAATCAATGCTTGTAACATATATGACTAAAATGCGACTTCTTCGCTTAAGCAACAGATTCTACTATGATATATTCAAATCCTTATAGATAGGATAGATCTTTAAGAGTATCTATACAAATAAAGATATTCATTAAATTTATCAACCTTGAAGTGGTAGTTGACCTTACAAAGATGGCACAAACCAAATCTTTTATGAAAGCCGATTGTTTTGTAACACAGATTTTTGCGATTCACAGCGGCAGCTTTTACGCCCTCTTCCCATAAATCGATCCTTAGCTTAAAATACCAAAGGGAAAAACTTTGTGACTGTGTTACTAGTTTTTATAATGTTTTTGTTGTTCAACACTTCTGAAAGTACTGTGACAAACGGATCTATTGGACTGTCTATACACTGTGTATGACTCCCCATTAATATATCCCAATCAAGATGCTATCCAGTGTCAATAAGGACAACTATCTGTTTTAAATTGCATAAAACTTGTGAAAAGTAAAATTTATTTTCAGCAAAATCTTAGTTTTCGATTCTTCATTGCAGTAAATAGGTTTCCAATTTGAATTCTGAAAGCATTCAATATGCAGGAAGTACGGTTGGTTCTATTAAAGAAAAATTCGAAGCAGTATCTATAAAAAGTTTAAATTTTCTTTTGTTTTTACAAAATGCAAACAAAAGTAAATGCAATAAGGAATGAATATTTACGTTTATTTTCGAGTATAATTTCAACACCTACACATACGCTTGTGATTCAGTTTGAAAGACAAAAAACGAGATTAAAAAATTGAAAAGTTTTCAACTGGAAAAAAGATTGTAAAATAGCAAAAACAACAACAACAAAATTAATTAAGTTATACTTGTAAAACAGACAAATATACAAAATAAAAACAACAGCAACAACAACAAATAGGAATGAATGTATGTAAATTTGTATTAAAACTTGAAAATTGCAAATTTTACAACTTGACACAGCAACAACAACGTATTTAAAAAAAAATGAAAACAAAAAAAAAAATAAAAATTGTTTACAGCCACAAATGGTTAAAGGTGTAGGTGGGATCTATGTTTAAAAACTGAAAAAAAGTGTGAAAGATGCAAAAACATCGAATGACTAAAGCGTACTTATTGAAGGGAGCAAGCATCTCTACACCGTACTTCTTTTTGAAGAACGATGGAAATCGCAATGTCACTGTTAATGGAACAAGATACTGTGATATATCACCTTCACTTGGTTAAAATGGTTAGCAATAATTCTCACGTTTTATAGCAATTCATTTGTCGCAAAAATCATGTGATTTGACCCCAGTACACCATTTTTGTGAGGATACATGAAGTTAGTCGTTTACTGACTACAATTTCGGCCTTGAAAGACGGAAATGTACATTAAAAATGTCAGAAAATCATCAAAGAATTGTAAAGCTTATATTTCTAGTCAACAAATATGTTTTCAAAAAAGGATTTTAATGGAATTTATTATATTTTGAATTAGGGGTTAATGATTACTCTTTAATATCCCCACTTTAATAATACGCCCATGCTCTGAGATCGATCTATAAAAGCCAACCAATGGAACGCATTCAAAAGCTTAACTCATTCTCATGCAAATTGATGGGGGATGGTTGGCTACTCGGTCGCTTACTTTGAACGTCTTTATTCCTATTTCGCCTTAAATTTGAAACCATAATAAATTTTAATGTAAAATTGGTAACAATAAAACTACTACTAAACCAGTTAACAAATTAGAATTGGAGCAGAAAATTGCACCAGTATTAAGGAGTTGTGAAGAAAATAATTAAAAGAAATATGCTACTGAGGGAGGGAGGGCAAAAAGAAAAAAACATCCAACAAAAGATATTTATTTTTATTAGAAAATGTTACTAAAATAGTTATTAATTTATTTATTTTAAATAAGGATTTATGTACAGAGTAACTAAAAATTACATTTGTTATTAACAAATGAGTTTTTCAGGCAATTATTTGTCTTCAAATTTTTAACATTTTAAAATGTTTTTTTTTTCTGTTTTAGTAGACAAAATTTACAAATTAAAATTTGAATGTTTAAATGCTGAACTATGGGGTTCAACTAATTTATTTACGCCCAAATACTTTAAATGCATATTTTTCTCTAATTAAAACACCCGCAAAACTAATTTGTTTAAGCATAAGTTTGCAATTATTTATGGTTTCATATTATTTTACCATAGTTTGTTGTTAATTAAGACTTGTGAAATATGACAATAAAAATCTTTGTATTAACCAGTCATTTAAATGTTTTATTTCAAATTTTTACCAAAAGAAAAAGAAAAAAATCACATCGATGGAGTGAGCACAAGTTAAGAAATCAAAAAAAAAAAAAAAAAATATTTTTAGTTTCAGTCATCTAACATAACACTATCAGAACTTTAAGAACAACAGCTTAAGGCAAATATGGACATTGCAGAAGTTTTTCAAGGTAATTTAAATATGCGGGGTTTGTTCAAAAAGCAATTTTGAAACTGTCATTTCGTCAAACTCGCTTACCGCTTACCAAAGTAGAGATCTTGATCTAGCCTATGCCAATAGATTTTCATTCCCTTTCACTACGGACTTACATACTTACATGCATGAGAGAGAGAGAGAGAGTAGAGGGTTTAAAAAATTTTTTCTATACTTAGAATTTCTTATAACTTCCCATTTAAGAGTGATGCTAAAAGCATGTAAAATTATAAATAATTAGCAATTATTACGTGATGGCATATGTATTACGTTATTAGCAATTATTATCATTATCATTATTGTGATTGTTATTGTTATTGTTTTATTTCTTTATTACCAATACAATACCATCCAGGGGGGCTTCATTTACAGAGCCATAAATACTAGCAACATTATCATAATCTCTATCATCGTTATCATCTTCATTAGTTTTGGATTAAACATCAAGAAATCGAAGTGAATGAATGAATGAATGAAGGAAGACGGTGTTAATAGTTTAAGAATAATTGGTTTGGTTTATATTTTTGTCTTTGGAGTTTTCCAAAAACTATTTGAATTTCTTGAATTTTGATTTTTTTTTTTTTGGCTTTTGTTGAATGATTTTTTTTCGGAGTTTCTTTAGTATATGGATGGAGGATATAATTTTCGCAACAACAGCAAAAATGTTTTGTAGAGACGATAAAAAGATGATGCTGCATTATAATGATGTTGCACGTTCATATCAAAAACACTTACTTGTTGTGTTTATTTCATGTTGTTGCTGTTTTATATTTTGTTGTACCCTGATAGTTGCAGAAAAATTAAAATTTTACAAGAGCTTAGGAGACGGATATTTGTAAACACTTCAGGTGTTTTTGTCGAAATACAGTTTAAATTTGAAAACTCCAAAAAAACACCAAAAAAAATGAAGATGACGTGCTAAAACAGGCTTTTTCGTTTGTGATTATTTGTGTTTTTTGAAAACGTCATCAATGTGGGAATATTTGTTTAAAATTTTACATTATGGGCCATAGTAATTTTGTGTTTGTTTATGTCCAAATGGCTCTTGGAAAATGAGGGTATTATAAACCAATTTTATTTGTTTTAAAACAATGTTTAATTCTTCTTTGACAACATAACAAAAATACAAAATAAATGTAAATGTAAACAAATATATTAGCCTGGCCAGCTTAAACAGACTTTTTTTCGGTTACAAACATGTTGTAATCCATACAACAAATTACACAAAACAAAAATTTTGCGTTAGTTTTTCGTTTTTTTTTTTTGACTGAGGAAAAACTCACAGTATGCCATATACTACGTGTCAAAAGTCGTGATCAGTTTTTTTTTCCTAAGTTGCTCTACAGCAGTTAGTTACAAAAACGTTTTGGTTTTACATGAAAAATTTGACGTAAATGCGTCCAATGACAGCGACAAATTGTTGCCACAGTTACAGTCATAGACATACATACATACGTACATATATAGAAACAGACAGCTATTGAATATGTGTTGTGGCACATATTCGAAGATGAAGCAATAATTCGAGAGCCTTCATGTACTAGTTACCCAAAAATTCGTACTCGCAATAAAGAAAGGTGACGATACACTTCTTAAATATAAACGAATTGTAAATACCCTTCTATCGGCCTTACAAAATATGTAACATACAAAATTACATGCATACAACAGTGATTTTCAATATTTCAGCAATACAATTCTATTCTCCAATGCTAAGCTACGCTCTTTTTAAAATGATAAAGCATTGAAGAGGTCCAACACAATGGATATGTTGCCTGAGACATGACTGTAGTAACTGTGTTGTTGTATTTAACTAAGTATGGATCTAGATGGACAAGGAATACAATATTTTAGCCATATGCTTCTCTCAGGATCAGATCACTTTAGAGGGTAACATAATTTCAGATGATCTCGGTGTTGAATCGAAATAAATTATGAGTTACGTTATGTAACCATTACTTTCCTTTTCAGTATAGCGCCTTTTAATATTACAGAAATTGGAACCTTTATTTTTTGAATTTAACAAAAATAAAATTAAGATTTATTACTTATAAAAAATTTACACAAAAATCGATTTCCACACCAATTTATTACCCCAATTAATAAAAAATAAATAAAAAAAATGATTAGAGAAAATGTCGATTATTCAATTTGTACTATAATAGAGAAAGCATGTGTGGCAAAAATAATAGTAATTTTTGCAAATTAGATGCTGCTTTAATATTTAAGTTAATACAGCAAATAGGCCTTTTTTTTATATTTCTATTAAAAAAATCATTAAACAAAAGATAATGCCTCAAGTTAATTTAAATTTTTTCATAAAGAAACTAATTTTAACACTATTTTACATCATAAATTATAAAATAAATTTGTTGTATTTTTTTCTGTTTTATTTTCTTAAACATATGATTTTTATGCCGGCTAATTTGCATAAATTTTATTAACAAGTGTGTCTAGGGAGATCAAGCTAAAGAGTCAATAATTTTATGAGTTTATTACAAGTTTTATTATAAAAACATAATAAAAAAATGAAGTGGAAAGAGTTAAATAAGTTATTAAAGACTAAATAAAAAGATAATAAAATAATAAATTAACTACATACATTGCCGTAATACTTAATGTACTAAAGATAAGTGATTTGCAACGCAAAACAAAAGCAAACATTTTTGCAATCGAAAGTAGGTGTTGCTAAAGTAACAAAAGCAGCAGGTTTTTTTTTTATTAAATTTTAAATAAATTTTTCAATTGATTTATCCGCCAATTTCACGGCGGTGGGTCTTTAAATTTTAATTTGAAATTTATATGCAGAAGCATAATAATTAATCATTACGGTAAATGGAATTGTTAATTTGAAAAGAAAGAAAATCTTAATTAAATTGAGTGAAGAAAAAACAAAAATTTAAAATATTAGTTTGTTGAAGAATACACCCTTTTTTGCTTTAGTATAACTACGCTTCTGCTTAATTGAACACGCTGTCAAATTAACCGATTATCATCGCAAAATTCAATAAAAAAAATAAAAACAAAAAGTATGTAATTGAAATAAAAAATAAAATATAATACAATAAAATTAGGTCAAAAATATGGTCCAACTGAAGATAAAGGAAATTTGTTTAATACGAAATACTCTTACAATTTTTTTCATATTTTTGTTTAAACAAAAATGTCATAAATCTACACAAAAATCTTTAAAATTTGACAGGTGAAAGGTTTTATGGTCGTTATTTGTATAGTTAAACTTATCTTTTTTTATAAGGTAATAAAGCGATGGGAATCTGTATTATTTTAAAAAAGATTAAAAATAAAAAAAAATAATAATATATACCAGATATTTTAAATAATTTTTAAATGATAATGATGCCTCCCCAAAATAATTAAAACAATTACAATCTGAATATGTTAAGATAAAAAACTAAGAAAAAAATATATAAAGACAAGAGATACAAACAACCACTATAAAATCATGTAATTGATCATGTTATTTTTTAATTACTTTTGTTATTCATTAATTTGTTTTTAAATTGTTTAAAAACTATAAAAAAAACATTTAACTTGAATCAATAACAAACACATAATACACCACACATCACACACTACACTTCACACATTTAAGGCAACAGTAACAGTATTTGACAATGTCTACAATTTAAACGGCCAACAGTGATTAATTTGTTCATTTTGTGGTATGTTGAATTTTTCTTAAATTCGCCACATTGTTTGTTGAGTTTGAAAATTATCAATTATATTGAGTTGTATTAAAAGACATGCGCTCTTCTCTAAACATTATTTGTGTATCACAATAAACAAAACACATACAGTGGACTCCGTGGCGCAACGGTAGCGCGTCTGACTCCAGATCAGAAGGTTGCGTGTTCAAATCACGTCGGGGTCAATCAAATAGAATTTGTTTTTTGTTATTTTTTTTAAACCCAAATTTTATATTTGATTAAAAAGATGACTTATTTGTTGATTTTAACCTTTTAAAAATGCGAACTTTTGCTAAAATTTATTTTCCTGGATGTGAAGTATTTTTGCTACCAATCTATAGATCAGACCATCAAATCCTTAAACAATAAGCCTCTTTTATATGAAATACATAATTTTCAAGTATTTTACAATTCTGGACAGTCTCTAATCATATAAATTTACCCCAAACTGTTTAAACTCAAGGAAAAATGGCACGTGTGTCATCATATATGATACCTTTATCTCATGATGTGTGGATCCACTATTTTAGCGAACATTTCTAGATCATTCGTACATCTCATGAATTATGAAAGGACCGATTTTTAGTATTAAGGTAAACCCATGGAATTTACCTAAAGATACTAGTGGTAGTATTCACTTCTCTAAATGTAATAGGGATACGAATGTTAATGAATACAATTTAACCTTCGTACTTAAACTTGATCTTGTTTGTGTTTGCCATTCACCCATCAATCATGGTGTCGAATAAAAACCTTTTCACTTTTCTTGGGATTATCTACGTCAATATTGATTCATAATGACAATTTTTCTGAACGCAAAAAAAATAATAATAAAAAGTTTTGCTTAATCAACAGCTTGACGTCTACGCTCTTTTCGAAGAAGTAAAAAAAAATTAAATAAAATTGTTCACACATTCTGATTTCCTTAATAAAATTCTATGCCATTCATAAATTCAATTAAAATATTTACTTTATAATGATTAAGAAAACCAGCACTAACAACAACTAATTTTTATAAAAAATTTAAAAAAATAAATAAAGACGACTTTTTTTTCCGTTTAATTAATAAACGTAACAAGACTTTAAATGTGAAAAAACGTAAGAAAAATATCAATGAACGTATAGAGGGGCATATGAAATAGACTCCTTAAAACAACACGCACTTAATAGTTAGCAAATATGGGCATAAAATATTAAAGAAGATGAACCACCACCGACCGGATGGCCAAGCAAACGGCCGACCGACAGCAGTAAAACAAACAACAATTACCGCTTCAAAATAGTTTTGAAACGAAAAGCAAAAAAGAAGGCACGAACGACAAAATTTACTGCTGCAAACAAATGCTCCATGAACAAATCATGCCAATTAACCTTTTAACATTTAGTGGCATCCTCAGTGGTGCGAGTATCAAAAAGCCAAATAGTATAACGACAACTTTTTAACTGAAATAATTTCAAACACTGATACAAAATTCCCCAAAAGAGACGATCCGCTTTATAGCATCTGTTCCATACAGCCAGCCATAATTATGGTGATGGTAATGGTAATGGTGATGGTGATGGTGATGGCAATGTTGAGTTGACCACGCACAGTTAAAAAGACTTGACTTGTAATAAATCAAGGCAGAAGTCAAAGCGATTGGTTAGACTTAGCAACCAAATAACCTATAGACAGCAGCACTTGACTCTTCTTATTTTGGTTCTTTACACACTACCTACCATACCAAATTGAATCTCAGTTTTTCTATCTTCTATATTCTGTATGTATGTACGTATGTGTTTATAAGTTCAAATTGTAATTTGTTGGTTTCTAAATGTAACTAAAATCACAATAAGAACATGTAAAAGCAAACAAACGTATGCAACTGCTTTAAAAACGTGCAAATATTTGTTAAAAAGTCTACAAACACAAGTCATATACGAAAAAAATCAAGCGGATATAGATGGCTGACAATTTAACTCTACTTTACATTTATGAATCATGCAGACAAAAGAGATACTGGCAGTTTAAGATACATTCACATTGTATTATCCGCTGTCGTTTACAGATATTATTACTTACACGCAAACATATTGTATGACAAGTTCACATTGCTACCGGACCTGAATAATAAAATTAAAAATTTGTTTTCTCAACTTAAATGGCTTATGATGCACACGATCAATCTATAAAAAATGCATAAAAATTTAATAGAGATTCATCTGCCGCTAAATGAATTATTTTTCCTTTTTTTATTATTATAAATTTTAAAAGATAAAATGTTTTAAAAACATTTAAAATTATTTTAATTTTAAAATAATCGTAACAACTACACAATGGCACTTGTCACTAAAGTATGAAAATTTTTATTGGGTTCTCAAATTATAGAGACATAGTGTTGAAAAAAATGCTAATAGCATCATTTATTCCAAGATACACCATATATAGATACGCCATGATATCTTATATAGGATTATATTGGATGGCAACGACGGCAAATCGAAATTGATGTCTCTCATGGTATTGAGAGCCAAGATGTATGTTTGTTAACGCAAAACATTTCTATAATGGTGCTTCGTAATCCTAGATAACTAGCTTTCAGTTTGAATTAGAGTTTTTAAATTTGCATCGAATTTGTCAACAACTAGCTACAGCGGGAGGAGTCGAAGCTTTAGTTGTTTGTGTATTACTGACATAGATTTACTCTGCAGTTTAGCATAATCAGTTTAACTTATTCGGCTTTACTCAATAAATAAAAATTCTTAATCAAATAATATTTATTTCAACAAATAAATAATTTTCATCGAAAATAAGTGCTTATGTTCAGGAAATAATTACTCTTTCAACGACACCCATTATGGTAATAATTATTAACAACAGGTAACAGACAGTTTTAAAGAGTCTCCATAAAAATAATGAAGAAATAACCAAAAAAAAAAAAATATTTTAAAATTTCATACTGTCGATTATTTTACATGTGTAAACGTTGATGAGATGTAAACTTTGATGGTTTTGATGACGACCTTCAATGTGTATTGAAAATTTTGTTGAAAAATCAAAAAAAAAAAAAAAATGAAAACAAAAATAAATTGAAGATTTTTANNNTTTTTAACATGTCATCACTATAATTTTGTGAATTGTTAACGGAAAAAATCGAAAATAATAATAACGATGGCGATCTAAAAAGTACAACAACATGTTTAAAACCATAATAAATTTTCAAACTGAACGTAATCATACGTTCAATATATTATATATTAACGTACGTATGTATGTACATTCACTTGCAATATAATGGACTTTTTTTTTGAAACAACAACAATTATATAGCAAATCCAAAAATATTGTTATAACATCACCCAACCACCATCATCATCAACAGAGTCTCTACGTCATCACCTCTACGTTAATTCCTTTATATGTTACAGACACACACACACAGATATTGCCAAAAGCCAAGACATTCCATTAGTAGTTGCAGAATGAACCGAAATAAAAATCAATAATCGATTGGAAGTTTCTTAAGACAATGCAATGATCTTTTTATTTTTTTTATTTGTTTCTCAAAACAACAAAAACGATTGCATTAGAAAGAGACAGAATGAGAAATATAGGCAAAAATATTTTTAAAAACTTTTGTTAAATGTTAGTTTAAATGAATATTTTTAAAAAAGTCACACTTAAATTTTACTCTTCATTTTTTTCCTTTTTATCTCATGATAATTTTTTTTTTTGGAATACAGTAGCTTAATGGCATTAGTTTCAGTTGGCATTGTTGCAATTGTCTGAATTCCAATTGATATTTTAAGGTTGTCTATGTTTCCCTCTCTCTCTCTCTCTCTCTCTATCTATCTCTTTTTTATTAGTTTTTATAAAATGAAATTGTTGTTGTCGGCATTTATTGACTATTTTATGATCATTTTAGGCTTCCGTTAATTGTAAATTTAAAAAAAAAAAAATAAATAAAGACTCAAATGAATGAATTGTTGTTGTTTTTTATTTTTGAAATTCACTTTGCTACAGCAGAGAGGAAATATATAGCAGAAGTTATAGATTATATTTATGAAATAGATTTTATTCCACTTTATTTTTGTAATCAAGGGCCTATTTACAATATAAACATTTAAAAAATATTAACAATCTAGTTTTACGTTTAGGGGCATATTCCCACAAAAGCATTTGAATAAAATTATAAATGACAACTGAATGCCGAATTGTTGAAATTTGAGGCTTAGTAGGAGAAATCATTAGTTAGTTTTACATCAAATATGAGAAGCCTCTATACTGTTTCGCCTTACATTGAAACACTGATTTACAACAACTAGTTTTTCATTCTGAACAGTACATTTGTCGTTTCTTCCTATAGGATAAATTTTGTGCAGTACTAACAGTACTGACAGTAACACCTATTTTTTCGATTGTAACCAATTTTATTGCACTAAAAATAAAAATAAAACAAAAAATGATGCAACTTTTTTCTGAAGACTAAAAATGTAAAGAAAAAATCAAAAAAAAAAGGAAGACGAAAAAAACTCTCAAGTAAAACCAATGGATGTCTGTACATAAATTTATATGGTTAAACATTTAAAGAAAACTTTTTGAAACTTTTGCATAAGGTGACTGAATCGAAAAGTTGTTAAAAAAAACATAACTTCTCAAGAACTATTTAGGCTCGTTCAATAGAAATCAAAGTAAAAACTAAAAATAATGATTTAAAAGATAAATTCAACAAAATTTAAAATATTCGTAAATTTCTTTCATTACTGAACTTTACTGACTTTACAATTGACCCCCGCATTGTTTAATTTCATGCAATGTGCGTAACGAAACTATTGTTAAAAATTTCCCATTAACTGTGACGCAATTTGGAAATTTCAAACTATTGGTAATTAATTACAAGACTCTACGTAAAAGACCAATTGCTGATGATTTTCTGATAAGGCATTACAGGGATTATGTCATCACTTTAGGCAAGTAAAATTAATTGTAAGTCAATTATTTCTATTAGATTATATGTAAACGAAAATACTGTGCTAATTACCACTAGTTATTATTATGTCAGCAGTTGAAAGGTCATATGTATGGTAGATATTTTTATAACTGATCGTTTGCAGCTTATGTTAGTGTCTAATAACACATATGGTAGATATTTTTATAACTCCATCTTTTCTCTTATATCTCATATGATCGTTTGCAGCTTAAGTTAGTATCTAAAAACACCTATTATTGTTACAAAATTTTACCAAATTTACTACTTTATAAAAGTAATGGATTCTTAAATTTGAAAGTGTGTAGTTGTTATGAAATAAATTCATTTCATATATTTCAGAAATTATGGGCGATCTGTCCTACATACTGTACATAACTCAATAATGTAATCAAGGCCAAGTAGTGCAGGCACCAATGTTAATTATTAGTTGTAAAATATTAGTTTATTTGCAGCCATTAGCAATTAAGTATTGCTTCAATAAAAATAATAAAAGATACACATTCTAGATGATAATGCTACAAAGAGAACGTCTTCTGTTCTGTATTGCATTTTAATGCTTTAGAATCTTAATTTAAATCAATTAAAAACATTCCAAAACTCATAACGAACGTTAAGCAAACGACAAACATGACTAGCCACTAATTACCGATAAATTAATTAAACATGCATTAAAATGAAACCACCTCTTACTTGAATTATAAGATCGCTTACATGTCAAAATTTTTTTCATGATTTTTTTTTTATGAATTTAGCAACTCATCATTTTCTTCTTTTTTTTTGTGATGGCAACGTTTAATATCTTTTAATTTAATTTTTATTATTATTATTTTTTTTTTCATGAATTTTTCTTTTTAAGTTTTGCTTATGAAATGCTTTTAATTTATGATAATAGTTATTAGCATTTGATTTGATTTGATTTTATTTAATAAATTACTTCTTTTTCTTTATTTAAATCTTTAAACCTGTAGCTAAGATGAAAAAAAGGTAAAAACGTTTATTAACCTGTAATTTAAAAAAAGTTAAATCGATTCAAATTGTATCGTAAAAAAAATTTAAAAAAAACAAAAAAAGAATGGTTTACCAACCATTTGTTTTAAAATTAAAATCAGTTTGTTTTTGAGTCTTAGAGATTCTTTATCTTCAATGAAAAAACTAAAACTAAAACTCTTATATTAAATGTTAAAATATCATCATCAGCATCATCATCAACAGTATCAGCTTCAGTTTGTATCTGGTCTGTCTGTTTTAATACGTTTTTTCCTTCAAAACTTTTTTTCTAATCGTGACAATTTCGTATCGAATTTTTTCTTACTACCTTACATTATACACGTTTCAAACATTCAAAGTCATTTGTAAAAATAGAAAAAAAAATGAAATAAAAATAAATGAAAGACACATAAAAATTTTGAATCTTAAAAAAAACATTGCAATTCTTTAAAACAATTCAACAAAACATTTCAAATTATGGTAATTTTGAAACAAATAGAAACAAATATATTTTGAAACCTTGTTTTTCTTTTCCATTGATGAGGGAACACAAATAATTACAAGAAACAAAAGCTAAAAACTAAAAACAAAAAAAAAATATTTTGTTTTATAAAAAGAAAAAAAATATATTGACGTTATCGAAGGTATTGAAGGTAATGCATAAAACTTTTACACTTTAATGGTTAATAATCGATTAAAGTGTAGGAAACTATAAAAGAATGAGATTTTTGGACAATGAAAAGACAATTAAACAATCTTTTTGAATCATACTCCATCTCAGACTTGGTTACAATTCGGGGGAAACACATTCTTTTGAAATTGTTCATATGAAGGTTTCTAATTAATAAACAAAAAATAATTAGATATGGGAAGACTTTGAGTATTTACTTAATGCATTACAGAAATCACTTTGTAATTCTTGAAATACCGTTTCATATAGATGAGATGGATAAAGTTTTATAAACTCTATGTGTGATGTTTGAAACACTCGTTATTCGTTTATTTTTATATTGGCCCTCTCTTATTAGAAAATAATTTTAAATACAATTAAATTTACCGTTAAAGAGCATCATATTGTTTATATATTTTGTATATATAAAGACAATGATTCCTGACTCTTCGATTGCTATGAAACCAAAAGACTTAAGACACAAGCATGATTTATTGCGAATATATGTGCGTACATAATACATTAATACACTTCAGATTAGGCGAAAATTGTTTCTTAATCAACATTACAAAAGTCACAAGAACATGTTATTATATTTGTACATACGTTACGTAAAATTTGTTCAAACAATGATTTCTATAACAAGAAAAACAGTTGAATAATAAAAACAGAGTAAAAACTTTCATTTTTTCTCTTTAAAGATTATAATTGCAGTTTATGATTTTAACACATATTTTTAAAACAAAACAAAATAAACAAACAAATAAACAGTAACACAAAACCCTACAATTTGTTAAATTAATTTTAATTATCGACATACCAAAGCAAAACTAAAACCAAACACACGCATACTTAAATAAAATTTTTAATCAGCTTAAAATTGATTACAGCTGTAGCAAAGTGTTTATTTTCGTTTTCGTTTGGTATTTTTTTTTCTTTTTTTGGTGATTTTCAGAAAATTATTATAAGTATTGAACACCTCAAAAAATAAATAACTTTGACATTAAAGTGAGTGATTAATTAAAGAAATAACACAAATAATTTTGGGGAAAAAAAAAGTAGAAAAAATAATAAAAAGTAAAACAGAAATTTTAATTTGGCAAATCATCCAAATTTAAAAAGGTTTTTTGTATTCCACATTGTGCAAGAAAATGTTTCCCAAAAAATTCAAAATTTTAATATTAAAAATCAACCTTGAGAGCGTATTAAAGCATGATAATTGATAAACTTTAATATTTTTGCAGATTTTTAAACAGTATGACTTCAACAAAAGTTATAATTTTATACACAAAAAGCGTAGGTCCTAGTTAACAAATTTTAACCATAGTTTGTGAGTATAAATAAAATTATTAACACTACATACACCAAAAGAAATTTAATAGTTTAAAACAATTTAAAAAATTCAAGAAATTATCTACAACAAGACGAGATATTTTGAAATATTTCTTCAGTTTGGAAACATTGCAATCTTTATTACCATTCTTCCAATATAAAGTTGGCAAACCCAAGAAGAGCTTGCTAGGTCCACAGAAAGACAGGAAAATAAGAAACATGGCTAGTGAAAGACAACGTACTTTAACGTAATCTATTTGAAATTGTTCATATACTTTTTCTCGAGTGTACTTTATCACTATTTTAAACCAATCTAGTAAAGCCTACTATATTTCACAGTTTTTAATACTTCAAAAATCAAGAAGAAGAAGAATCTCAAGCATCATCCATTTGTTAAAGAACGTTAAGCACTATTGTTAAGTACAAGAGTGCAACTTTGTTGTTGAATCAATCATTTAACATACGCAAAACAGTAGGTTTAAATAAATCTTCAAGTTCTAAAGAAATAAAAAACAAAAAGCGGAAATTAATATCAAAAATATTTAAAGTATGAACAATAAAAACAAATCCTCTTAAGAAAATGTTAACGCAATTAAACAAGCTTACAAATGTTAAAAAACGTGCAACAGTAAATAAATTATACAAGCTTAAAAATAAAAAAGCTTAATAAGCATAACTGATATCCTCATTTTATTAAAAACATTTACTATAGAATGTGTTATAATTTTTCATAATAAAAATCAGTTTAAAAGCATTTAATTGCTCTGACACCATAGCATGTCTATTGTTTTAAAAGAAAATTTGTTTTCTGATGTGCTTAATTCAATTAATTTTTTTTGTTTTCTTTGGTATGATTTTTCAACCTTTGTTGTTCATTTTTTTGCAAAAAAAAAAAAAGAAAAAAATGTAAAAATTTAGTTGCGGTGTTTAACAATTCGTTCAGGGTCATCTGCTATTAAATGTGATTTTGTTACGTGTTTAATAACTTCTACGTGATGATCATTAATAATGTTAATAATAACAATTTTTTACTTCGACTTCAGCTATTGAAATAAGGGTTTTTAAATAATTGCTTGCTTACAAAAGTGTTAAAAATAAATATTTTTATTTTTGTTTTTAATTTGATTTTGATACATGCATCCATAAAAATGTCTCCAGGGCAATTTATTTTGATTTTTTAAGCATCGTTTTTTATATACGGCCAATAAATTCGAAATGTTTAAATTAAATAATTAGCGGAATGTACTTCTATAATTATTTGTATTTCAAAATCAAAAACCATAACTCATACACTTTTTTAATACAAATTTCAAAACGGCATAAGAATTTTGGCCTTTAGAAAGTAATAAAAAAAAAATCAGACAGACATTTAATTTTAATTTTAAAGACGAAATCATTGTTGATTAGCTACTAAATAAATTAATTGAAAGTTATAATTAATTTAAACGATCTATTAGATAATAACTAAAAACTATCGTTTATTTATCATTCTGTTTGCTTAATGGCAGTATAGAACTTGTTGCAGTATGTAGCATCAATTGATGCTAAATAGTCACATTTTTCTTAAGCAAAATTTTGTTTGATTCTACGCTTCAATAAATCTACAATTAAAAAATACCTGTAAATTTTGTTTTTAACATCAATAAACGTAATGTGAGGACTTTAATTTTTTTCTACACATTAGGTAATTTTGACACTGAGTTGAATTCCTAGACATGGGAACCCTATGCCGGTTAGATGGGCGTTATCCCATAAACCATGTCTGTGAGAACAAAAGAATTCTAAGTGAGACACTATAACTAGTAAACCAAATATACTTTTTAAAATCGCCTGGCGTTATTACAACATTATTTTGACTTTCATGGTCAATGACAACCTTGTCAAATTTGGTTCAAAAAAAGTAAAAAATATAAATAAAAACTGTGTAAAATTTTACATTCAATTGGCACAGTTTTAAGAAAAAGCAGATTTTCGAATTCATTATTTAAAAACCAAAAGAAGAAAAAAAAAGAAAATATGTTTTGTTTACTATTAACTGACCAACATGGAGGTAATAAATGGTATTTATTGCTAAGAAAAAAAAAATACTTTTATTACTATGCCATTTAAAATATTATAAATAATTATTGCTTTGCATTGTATTGATATAACTGAAATGAACAATGTGATATGACCGGACATTCATTCTCATTAATATTATGTGGTTTTTATTATTAAATTAAAATCGAAAATATATAAAGAAAAAGTTTGCATGAAAAATTTTATGGCCTAAACTATTTAATGTTAACAATCAACCATTAAAAAATTATATTGGTTGTTAAGATTTTAAAGGGTATTAAATCTTTTATGCCAATTCATGAAAATCTAAAAAATTTTTTTTTACAAATTTACTAAATAACAAGCATGTGTTTTAAGTCTTTTGGTTTTCTTTTTACTACATATTAACGGCGCTACATTATTGGTCTTTAAAAAATATTAAATAAAGCTCGGATAGCGTGATATTGAAACATTTTTATCTGAAATATCTGAAAATCTTTGAATCATCACTTCATAATATTATTTATCTTTACAATGTAACAGAAACATTGTTTAAATGTTAAATCATTTAACACTTTTTTTCTATTAGCAATTTATCTGCAAATAAAGTTTAATTACTTAATTTTAGTAGAAAACTTCAAAAGCCTTTAATGTCTACAGCAAAAAACAAATAAAACCTTTAAGGAATTCCTGAACATATAAATCATAAAAACATTAGCGGCTGTAATCTCTCTGAGACATCAACTCAACTTGTCAATTTAAAGCATGAACGCATCTAAGATTTTATAAAACATACTCAATTTACAACGCATTCCAGTAAAAAGAAAAAAGAAAAAAGGCTTTAAAAAAATACAAAAAAAAAAAATAGTTTAAATGCCTTTTGCAGCTCTAGCAAGTGAAGGTTATAAGTTTTTAAATTGTGTAAAAATATTACACGCGTGTAATATAAAAAATTGTTCTATAATTTAAGTTTAACTTTTGCTTGAATGAATTGATGGTATTTGATGCGCGGTTTGAAATAACACGTATTTATGAATGAATTACGATTGATATTTATGAACTTTTCATTTTTTTTTCCAAACTAAAACTGTTACATTTACTGCCAGCCTCAAGTCTAGAACATGCAGTTTTTAATAATGTTTATGACATTTTTTAATGATTTTTTATGTTGTAGTCTATTTTTTTTTTTTAGAAATGATCGCTTTTATTTTATAATTAGTCAAAATAAACATTTGATTTAAAGCTCTTAAAATATAAAATGAAAAAAATTTTAAAAGTGTCTGTGTTTGCTTAGCAGAAATCAAATGATGTGATGGCAGTTGTTAAAATCAAACTTACATTTGTAGTTAGAGATTGTCTTTGAGAAGAAGCACAATTATATGAATACTGTACAGTATATCTTAAAAAGTCATTACCTTGCTCTTCATTGAAATTAGTTTGTTATTCGTTTGTGTGCAGAATATTTGCCGTTTGCCGTTTGCCGTTTTATTATGTAAATAATGAACGTTGATGTCTAATGATTGTAATTCTTGATGTAATCGTTAAAATTGAATGCAAGGTTATATGAATTATGAACAGATACCACACGAGTATACGAGCAGAAAAATCAACCGTTCAAAAAGAATTTATAAAGATCACATATATTGGGTTCGTTTTTCTAACATGTAAATATTTGCGATTAAAAAGTTTAAAAAATAATAAAGAATTATTATAAAAGTTTTGTAAAATAATTACAAAACTAAGCAACACAAATCTGAAGAAATTTATTATAATATTTTAATAAACTTTCAAGTTTTCCTAATATTACCTGACATTTCTAATTAAAATTTCTTGAATTTAAAATTAAAGTAAAATTTATTATTTTTACACTGAAATTAAAACCACAATATTTTTTCTTCTTAGTAATTTAATGATTAAAGCGTTCATATGATATTGTATGGTATGGTCGTCGTATCAATACAATGCAATAAAAAGTAATGAAATATGGTATGATTTATAATTTTTGAAATGATATGGTATTTGTTAAAATAAATTGGTTTTTTATTTACCTTAAATAAATTACCATCATGTTGATGAATTTATAGAAGGCAACTTAAAATTAATGTGGTTTAAACTTTACGTTTTCAAATATCAAAACTGGGTCAAGGGATGTGAAATCCACATATGTACATATCTAGTTTCAGCCTCTATTGTCCAGTTATTTCTTATTTTTTTCGAATAAGTAAAATTATTATACGTATTCATTTAGAATAGATGATGGTCTGTCTGAATCACTTACAACCAAACACGGATTGAAATAGGGCATGTGAATTATTCAATGTTTTTTGGCAGAAAATCCACATCAATGGACTGCTGTAGGGTTAGTAAAACGGATTCAAAGTAAATTGGTCTGGCAAGGAATAAATCCAAATATGAAGCAAATTAAGCAACATGCGAAATTTGATAAAATTTTATTGCCAATAGATGCTATACGCTATGAGTGATGCAGCAACCGGTACGAAGCAATAGTTTTATTAAAATATGCGTATTACACTGATTATAAATGGACTATCTACATGGTGAATGCATTTTATACTCTCTGCAAAACTAAAAATATCTTTAGAAATATCCAAATTTCAGTGCTCTGCATAAAGAGCAGGAAAGTTTCATTTTTCTTATAAGATTTCTTGCAGTGGCAATACTAGGCGAATTATCGAACGAATTACATTGTCCACCTGATATTGGAAACATACATCTTCTTCACAAATCAATGTAACAAATTTCAATTTTCTTAATGCATTTTAAAGCATTTCGTTATGTCACAAGCCTGTGACAAGTTAACTTCATTTCACAACTTTTGAAGGTAAAACTGCATGGGTGTATAGTAATAAAAAATTATTTAAAACTGTTCACTCACAACAAATGAAGAGAATATTCTTGACTCGTTGATCTCATAGTAATTCTAAAAAAAAATTTTCGAAACTTATTATATTTTATTAAGCATAGCAAATATTTGTATTTAATTCTTTCAGAATAAGCATATAGTTTTTATAAGAAAAAAATGGCAGTTACAAAGTTACACACAAAAACTAAGTAAGAAAGAAAAAAAGAAAAACTAATAAAAGTTTATTATGAGAGCACAACCTCAAACATAATTTATGTTGCATTCAAAAAGTCATTTTAATTACGATCTGCTTACATAGATTTTTACCCACATACTTTGGCACAATAACCATAAAACTAATTCCGACATGTATGCAATACACATACAAAGATTATGTTAGGAAAACGTTAGAAAAAAAAAATGGGGGAGCCTAGTTATTGCATGACAAGAAATATGTCTACAATCTAATTTAGATTTAAAGGGAAAAATATCAGTGAAAAAAAATTTAAATTTGTTCTGCCTCATCACAAGTGGATGTACAGTACAGTACTGAGTATGTAGTAATGTGCTCTATGAAACACACGAATTATTTTTATGATTGTTTTTTTTCTTTTTTGTTTTCTAAGCTTTTGTTTTTAATATGATTCAAGCCATGACATGTAATGGAGTAACATCATACGTTATCCAAAGTTAAACATGAATTTGTAAAGCAAATGCAATTCACCACAAAAATGTGTAGATGACGAGAAGTTATAGAAGAAAAAAAAAATCCAAAAAATAAGTGTTTGCAGTAGTCATCTTTATTAAAAAAAAATCAGACTTTTTTTTAACAAAACGTTGCACAATGTTTTACATTTATTTATATGAACACAGCAGAAAAAATATGCTCTTCTTAGATATGTATGTATGATGCTAAATCGCAGCATAGCCAAGCCAAAGTCAGACAAGCGGAGAGGCAGATGGGCAGATGTGTTGTTCAGAAGTATGTTTTTAATTTATTTTTCTTTTTAAACTAACTAACAACAGTAGCCATAACTGCATTAGAATTAAACAAAATAAAATACATTTACTTTTTTTGTATTGTAGTTGTTGTCGTTGTTACTTTTAAAGCCTTAAGGCGTATAAAAATGTTGATAAACTTCATAAGCCTGAGGTTAATAAAACCAAAATAAATTCAAAAACATCATTTCTAATAGACATTCTGACTATGTTTACACTTAAATGTTGAAAATCCTCTTTATTCACTCACTCACTTATTCGATCGCTCACTCAATCAGTCATTCATTCACTCACTCACTCACTTTAAAAATTAATTTCAAGCAAAACAAACCCAACAAATCAAGACAAAATCTAAAAGAATGTCATTTGTGCTGCAGTATGTCTGCTCTCCAAAAAGTCTATAAACATTAAACAGCATCTAACAACAATTATTGTAGTTGTAGTAACAACAATAAAAAGTAATATTAAAAATAAAAAAAAAAAAAAAAAAACAACTAATTTAATTGAATTTTTGGTCTTTGCCTGCAAAAGTTGTGCAACTTAAAATAAAGTTTTGTATTGTTGCTACCGTCTAAGAGATGTTTTGTTATGCGTTTAATTATAAACAAAAAATACAAACTTTTTCTTAGTGCACCATGTTTGATGTTACACGCATATTGTTTTTGTTTTTGTTTTTTTTTCTTTTTTTGATAGTTACCTACTAACAGGTGGCCCGTCTTGAAAATTTTTATGAAATTAGAATTTTATGAGAATTTGTATGTGATTATGCTGTGATTTTATTTCAGTTTTAACAATAGAAAATTTAAATTCAATACTCTAGTAATAATAATAGAATATGCTTAAAAGGTTTGTAGCTTAAGTCTTTCGTTTTTGTTTTTTCATATTGACAGATTTTAAAGTACTTGACAGACAATGCTAGCGTTTCTTTTTTTATGCATGTAATCATTGTTGTTTTTTTTTTTATTTCTTTAGGCAATAAAGTAAATGCTTTATTTATAAGCAAATAGAAAATTTTATTGCCAAATGTTTCACAACAAAAATAAAAAAGGTACAAACACGTTAAGTAAAAATTTGTCAAAATATTGTAACCAAACAATAGTCTAAGGTAAGAAAAATTTGGTAAGTAAACTTTCTTCCTTTGCATCAACTATGGTAAATATTCAGAAATTTAAAAATTATAATATCCAATCAATCAATCGAATTCTAATGCAAGTCCGTATCGTTGCGTACAGCCGTCATGTACCGTCATGTAACGTACATCCTTTCCGAACTACAAGTTTAGCAAGTGACGACCTTGTTGATGTCTATTTAGATTTGAATTCGCAGTTTGGCTTTAGGAAATAAATTTACAACAGATTAGAGCACACATCACCTCTGCACAGTTTGCAAGCCAACCAACAGTTCTTAATTGCCTTGTCAAAAGAATTTATTATTCGTCACCATCTACTTTTGAATTATGCCGGTTTTATTATTATATAACATGAATAATATTCAGACAGAAATTCGGTACTTTAGATTTATTTTTCTTTCTTGGATTATATAAATTGAATGATCGAGGTTTATTATCTCCAATGGACTTTTATTTCACTAATTAATGTCATTGTCCGAAAAGACAAAACAATAAATGCAATTGTGGTAGTATATTGAAAACGAAATGAAATTTACCATTAACAAGCCCTCTAATATAAACTTGATGAAAGAATGTTTTACAATTGGCAGACGTTATCGATGTAAACACCATATAAATCTGATTGAGAAGATTAAAGCTGTTTTATATTGGGTAAGTTTAGTGGTTTATGTTAATGTGTACATAAACAGAGTTACATTAAATAAGTGTATTTGATCGAAATTCGTCATACTAGCCTCTAACATACGTACGTACGTAACCAATAAGAAGACTAATTGTTTTAAAATGTTATGTTAAATTTTTGTTTTGTTTTGTTATGTCTTTTAATTTGCTGGATTAGTTCTGGTAGGAAGGATTTCACACGATTTAAAAAGTTTGCATCTTAAGTCTTTTGATTTTCTCGTTAACTACAGACATACATATATATGTATGTATAGAAACAGAAATAGGACTTTTTATCTTTTTATGTTTGTTTAGCAAAATGTTTGCACGATTTAAAAAGTTTGTGTCTTAAATCTTTCGTTTATATTTTCTTTTTTTTTATTTGTGCCTTGTATACACTAATAGTAGAAACACAAAAAATTATATCATAAAACATTCATAATATTTATAAATAACTATAAAAACGTGATGAATTACAACAAATTTCAATTGGAAATCAATCACTTGGAAATCATATGAGCACATGACAACTTAAACAATCACTAAAAATGAAAAGATGAAAGAAAAAACTAAAAGAAGAGTCTATAAAAAGAAGAGTCTATGAATGCTTTTCCTTTTCATTGCAGGTTTGCATGATAAATGAAGTGAAGTATGTGCAAAACGTTAAATAAAACAAAACAATACCTTCTTTACAACAACAAAATATATAATATACAAAAAATCTCCAAATCTATTATTAATTATAACAATTTATAAATATTTTTCTATTTCTTATTCTATTGATCTCAATTGAATTCAATAAATAAACGTGGTATAACAATTATTTGCTAATTTAAAAGCAACATCATTTATTTATAATCAGATTAAATAGATTTATCATGCACCAAATTATTATATTCGATTTTGATTTATAAATAATTGATGTTTTTCAAAAGTTAATGTAAAAAATATTATTTTCAAATTGATTAAATTACGAAAAAGGCCAATGTGATGTTCGAAATTTTATTATTTAGATAGGGTAGAGATATTTGCCAAAGTCTAAGAGTGGCAATAATGGTCATAATTAAGAAGCATAAATAAGCATAATTTATTGAGTTCACCACATACACTAGAAATCATCGCAAGAGTATACTTCTGGTAATATATAATAAAAATAATGACAAATAATGAACTACCATCATATGATTAGCCTTTATTCCAACCTTCAGCAATGTTTAATATTTTTAATATAAAAAAAAAATTGATAATAGGGAGCGCCATTTTTACTAAAATAATGCATTTAATTACAGAAATTGAAATAAAAGTGCTTAAATGTATTTAATTATTCATTTTCTTTTATTTGAAATTTCTGTAATAATTTAAAGACTACAATTATTTCAAGAAATTATGAGTATTTGATAACTCATATTGATATGCGTTGAAATTGTTTTTGAATTTTAAAAAGGTTTGTTTCTTAAAAGTTTAACAGCCGAACAGTTGTGGTAATAAAGCCGTAAGATAGCTACATAGGTAAAGTAGACCAGCAATACCCAGAGAAAGATCGTCTTCACACATAACAATAGAGAGAATAAGAAACAATTAAGTTATTATGTCACTATTATCCAATTTAGCTTTAGAAACTGAAAATTTGATTCGAAAGCATTGATTTTTGAACATGCTTATGGTATTCGTACTTCGAAGTACAGTGAAAAATTCAAAAAACTAGCACTAGATATTGAGGCAAGAGACTGTTGTTAATCACGTCACTATATCGCTCATCGCTAAAGAGAGTAAAAAAATTGTTCAATCCTAGAGATTTACTTTCGGACGACCATTACGAATTTCGCAATTGTATGATGGCTATAACATACATAATCTGTGGTTGTCCTAAAGCATATTTTTAGTTTTTGTCTACCGCCAATAGAAACCATGCCAAGCTAAGTGCAATGTAATATTTTTACTTTCCTAAATAACTGTCGGCTTTTCTTTAGAAAACAGCACAAAATTATAAAACTTAACTAAAAACTAACGATAGAAACTTTATTTACATTGTGTATATCAAAATAAACGAAACAGGAAAAGGAAAAGTAATAGTTGAACCGAACTGTGTTTGTATTGAGTATTAAAAAATTTTTCTTTTTTTGCGACTTTAAGTTTATAGTAGCAATGAAGTAAAATTAGTATCTTCAAATATTTTTATTTTTAGAAGAAGAAAAAAAAAAAATAAATTAGAACAGAAATACATAATTTCATAATTGGCCATTACAACCCTTCAGTCAGGATTACGGCCTAGCTTCTCACACCACTTATGTTGTGTGTGCTAATTTTATACATGATTGGCGGGACCTACAGTTTAAAGTCGACTCCGAACGACAGATTTTTTTGAGAAACTTTTCATGGCAATTTTATTTACTCTCAGAGTTTTTGCCAGAAATCTGCTGAGAGGAAGTCGCCGAAGAAATATTTTTTTCATATTTCGTTTTTGATGTCTGACCGGGGAACAGAAATATAAATTTATATTAGAGTCTGCCATATATGTAAGTATTCTGTAACAGCAACATAATTATCCAATTTGAAAAAGCATTTCAAATGACATTCATTAACTTGAGAATTTTAATGACTTATGAAAGAAAAAATTTCTAGAAATTATTATAAAACACAACATATGAATTCTAATTAAACTGTTAAGGTCTTTTTGTTACGTTATTTAAACTGTTTAAAATATTAATTGAAATCTTAACTTTTTTCTAAAAACCCTTCATTGAAGTTAAGAAAAATACAATATATTTCTCGTACTTCCTTGTTTTAAAATCAAACGCTTCTCAAGAAATTTGTTTTTCAACTCATATTTGGTAGCTTATCTTGCACATTACAATATGACATCTGACTGACTGTTTTGTACGTTCAGATAACAAATTCGTATGACAGTGTTCTTTTATGCAAATTAGTTTCAAATAAATTGTGTGCATAATTTCCATAAATAATTGAAATTTTTAAACACATTTAAACGTAATAACTGTTTTTTAGAAACAAATCATAGGTATTAAATTCCATAATAGAAAAATAAAAACCAAAAAGACTTAAGACACGAACTTTACATTAATAATATTTGTTGGTTTACATACAAAAGACTTAAAACACAAACTCTGTTTTAGTTCATGCAAAACAACTGCCTTTCGTTCCTTAAAAATCCTTTTACTAAAACCATAATTTTCATTTTCGAAACAAATTTACACTCCTTCTATTACAAAAATTGCAAAAATAAAAAAAAACCAAAAATAATAAACCGAGTTGGCGTTACGTTTGTTTATGAAATTTTACAAATGAATGAAGATGCCTGCCTCTTGGGAGTGAGTTAGAAGCCTCTGTAAAAAAAAATAATACACAGACCAATGTATAGCAGCCAAGCGATTTATCTTAAAGCCATGCAAAAACACTCTTTTTCTTAACAACTCTCACTACCATCAACAGAGCGAATGAATTGTCGTAGAAAATTTGTTTCGGATGTAAATGTATTAGTGAGTAACATGTCTAGCAAAATCATGAAAAGAGCAGAGAAGACGCCAACAGTACCACATCACCGCTTAGCTAGAAAAAAGTGTGAATGGAAGTTGATTACAAGCAAGCACATACACACACACACTTATATTAAAATAGTTTTGTGAACCAATTCCGCTCACCAGTTGAAATTAAACACACACTTTAAAAGTGTATGGAGATAAAATGATTTTTGGAGAGTTTAAAATGAAATCAACTCAAGTGGTGATGATTAATTTCATTAAGAAAAAAAACAAAAACAAAAAAAAAAGAAACAACAAACCCCAACAAAATACAAACTGAAGAACTATTGGATGAGTTTTTTGAAAGGCAAACACAACACAAAAAAAGAAGGCACAAAGTTGATTATAATATTAAGCAGCATACTGGGTATATTGTAATTGTTTCTTGTAATATTATGTTGAACATTTGTAGTAACAAGTTGTAGAAGAAAAAAGAAGATGTACAATGGGCTATTATAGCAGCTTATGGCAAGCTCTTATTTTACAATTTAAAAAATAGAAAATGTTTTATAAAATTAGAAAAAGTGCTCTAACCTGAATGTAATTCAGAATCAATAGAAACATCTTATACCTTATAAACTAGTCATATTGCATTCTTTGATTAACGTTAGGAATGTCTTATCTAATCAATGCCCACCGGATTGAATTCTTTCAATCATGTGTTTGATTGACTCTTCGATGCATATTTGCCTTCAGAGATTACAGGTTTACTTTGATTAGTAGGGATAATTTTGTCATAATTGGACAATGAAATACTAAAAGAATTTCGCGTTAACTGGAAGTCTAACAGAACATTCTCAAAACATTACAGGGAACATATATAACTTTTCTGCACAATGACATGTCGTAGAACACCGTAGATAGATTATCAACATAGGATAAAGGTTTGACTCTTGATCGCAATGGCTAATGTTCTCTGATCACGTTTGAAGAAATATAAGCTAAAAGATATTATCTGTAATTTCGTTTGTTGTTGCTTTTGGTATTTCTCTTTATGAAAATATAATTTTTTCAATGCTTTATGAAGATGCTTTGTAAATAGTAATTGAAATCTTCTCTTTGATTTGATTTCGTTTACATCTAAATCCGTCTTTCGTTTTCATAAGTTTCGTACATAATTTTAAGTATTTATTTTAATTAATTGCCATTAAGTTAAAAGCGTAATATTTTATGATCATTTCCTCTTGTACCCATTGTGCAAAGAGGACAGTAGTTGTGGAATTCAATGTTTATACACATGTTTTATGTTACAGTGATGTTTAAATTACTCCCTCAGTATTCATTTTGTGGTTGTTTTTGTTGTTATTTCAATTGTTATAAGTTTGTAGTGCAAATGTAGCGACTTGTTGTTAAACAGATTGGGTTTCTTAATGAAAGTAAATTTGTTTTTTTTTTTTTTTTGGTGCTTCTTATTTAACAAACAAATGCTCATTTAAGATGATAGAAGACAAAAACAAAAACACAAACACAAATGTTGAGATCTTTATTATGTCATTGTATTGGTGGTAATATGCTGGTGGTGAATTTTTGCTCACAATATATATACATACGTATAAAATAAACGAAATGGTAATGGTAATGCATTTTTATAGGGTTTTCATTATTTTTTGTTTTGTTTTTTGTTTCTTTAGCGAGCTTTACTTTGCTTTGGTTAAGATTCTTCTATTTGTTTTGTGTATAAACATTAAATGATTTCGAATTGTTTTTTGTTTTCAAGGGAAGAGAAGGTTGTTCGGTTGTATTTAGTGTTGGAAAATCGTAATAATAATAATGATTCTCTTTTATTTTGTGATTTTTTTTTCTTCTTCTTTCAATTTTAAAATTTGGCGCGCTTATATTTTTCATCTTCTTCTGCTTGTACATGTGATTGTTGTTGTTGCTGCTATGATATTGCTTGAATTCATCTTAGAGCTGTTGGTATTGCTCTTGTGATGTTTAACGTTTTTCTAATTTTTTTTTTGCTTTTATGTTTAGATTTCGGTTTTTCTGTTTGGGGGTATATTTTGATGTGTTTTTTAATGTTTGACGTTCAAATATAAATACTGGCCTACAAAATTGTTACAGTATCAAATCCAATTCAACCATCTTCCTAAGAAGAACACAAGCTAGTATACGAATTTAAAAACAAAACAAAACCAATTTTTTGTGTGTGATCCTTAAAATAAATATTGAATATACAACAATGAAGGTATACTATTTATAATACAATATAACAAAAAGGATTTTTTTGTTATGTTTATAAAGGCTGCATGCCAAAAAAAAAAGTGTTAAAAATGTGCAGAAAAATAAATTGTGCAAAAAATATTCTTAAAACTTTAAGAAAGAAAAAAATACCGAATATTTCAAGTATTGGTTATTGTGCAATAAAATTTATTATAAATTTAATAATTTTTTAAAATTTTGTCTAAAAACTAAAAAAAATTCTAAAGGAGAAAAGAACAAATATATTTGAAAACATTAAAGTGTATAGAATGTTTGTTTAAAATTTATTTAAACTTAACTGTTTGAATATTTTTTTAAAAAAATTGTTGTTGTTGTTGCAAGTGACTATTCTTCTGAAATACATGCTATTATTTAAAATTTATGATTATTTTTGAAAAACTCCTTTTAAGACAGTCATCTTTAACAAGTTTTTGTTAATAAACGTTGCATCCTAAGGCATTTACATTCATAGCTAAAATGAAATTCTTAGTAAGAAACTAAATCCTTATTTACAAACTCTTGTCTCAATTGAGAAGCTAAAAAGTGCGCTTTTTATAAAAAGAAGCATTCTAAGGTATTGATAGTACCAATTCGGTTTAACTTCTTGTATTTTTTTTTTCTTCTAAATTTTTTTTAAGATTTTAATACGAATTAGGCCTTTATTATCTCATTTCCTTCAAAATTTACCGTAGTTTAAATTTGGCAATCTCATAGCAGGCCTAGACACAAACGTCAAACTACTGTACTGGCTTTGTTATTCTCATCCCATTGCATAGTGAACTTATTGAAGAACGCAATCGGTAAACGTACTTAATGTTTTAAATCATTTTAACTTTTCTTTACATCATATCCTTCGAAAATTTCTAAAATCATAACCCTGTTTAACACAAACGTCAAAGTACTTTAATAAATAATTTGATCTCATTTTACTATATTGGTATTTCCATTACAACAATACAACAGCAAAACTAAGTCAACCATTATTGGAACATTGAGGACATCTTGGTTATAATCACTATAACCCATATGATCTATCATATTCAATTGCTATAAACATCAAAACATAACACCAAATTCAAAACTATGTTCTAAGAATGTTTTAAGCATAATTAATTTCTATTGATTGATTGATTGAAATCTATCAATAGATGTGTGATTAAATTGTCGCATAAAGTTTGTTAAAAGGGTGATTAACAACTCGATGGTAATAAATTTCAAAAATTTCAAATCATTGAAAGCGGCTAATAAACAAAACGAAATGATAAATATTAATTACTTTTTAAATTGGCACTAAATAAACAAATAAACCATGTTTATGACATGTATACATATGTATGTTCTAATGGCTATGGAATTTCCTTTTAGCATGAATTTCATTGTAGAGATTCTACATTAAGATTTTGCAATCACGTTTAAGTGTTTTGTTTAAAGATAAAAAAACAAACAAACATACATCACAAATCTCTTTTTTGACATTTGAGAAATCCATCATAATTTGCTCTAATTACTTATTGATGGTTTTCATTTAGACCATCCCTATTCTATACGGTTTTAAGCATATGAGAATGTAAAGCATAATTAGTCGGCTAATATTTTTAAGATTACTTCATAAATGTCTGTTGTTGACAAATACAAAATGAAAAAAAAAATTAAATGAATGCCAGAAGACATTGTTATTGCAAATGCAGTCAGTCATCTATCAAATTTAAACAAACCAACAAAAACAACTAAACAAGTTTTACTTTGCCTCTATGAAAAATAGTGTTATTAAATGTATCTATGGTGTGCTAACAGATTGTGACAACTTTATCACAATCATAATTTAGAAAAGAAGTAGAAGTAGAAAAAAAACTACACGTAAAAATATCATATTTCTTGAGTATTTTTTTTTCTTTCATTCTTTTCATTTTGTTTTTGCAAACTTACTGCATAAATAATTTGGTTATCTTGTAGTAAAAAGAAAAACAAAGCCACACACAGTCTTCTTCAATTTTTGCTTTTTCTTTTTTTTTTTTTTTTGTACATACCATACACCTTCCTTTCTTTAACGTAACTTAGACGTTATAGACGAGTATTACTGTCTATGTTGCATATTCGCATGTAGCATGCCACATTTAACTTTATATTGTATCTACTTTTGTAAACATCTATTCAATTTTGTTGGTTTTTTGTTTTTATCATTTACTCAAGTCTTTTGGTGATAGAGATCTTGCATATTTTAAAATACAACAAAAAAAACAGACTATCAAACGAAGACTAAAGTATAAGAGTAGGTAGAGTTGATGTATATTCTTCAGTACGGATGATGATTTTTTTTTCGACTGTCAACCTAACTGTGCGATAATTTTAAACATTGAAATGTTAATGTCACTCTAATTTTTTTCCTCATCATCTCCGTTTTTTTGTCAGTTAGATTATGAAACAAATTCACTACAATCAGGTCTTTTACCATTTAGACGTACATAAATTGCAACAAGGGATATCAATTAAATAATAAAGATCAGATTGATTTTAGATTAAACCAAATAATAATTAGATTGAATGGATGGCAAATTTCATAATTAAAGATAAAAAAAAAAACTTACAATTGAGAGGCAGTCGTGTTACTATTTTCAAATGGAAAAGGTTGAGATTTGCACAGGCTGTAAATAGAAATAAGAAAAGTTTTTATGGGTAAATCATTCTATTTCAAAAGCTTTTTTTTAAATTGAAAAGGCTGTTTTGTATATAAACTTTTTAAAAATCACATTAAGCTGCAAACAAACTTTAATTCATTAAAATCTTTTGTACTTTTTTGCTTTCAAACAACAAATGTTTTATTCCAGAATCTATTTATTGTCTAACTATTGCTAAAGCTTTTGAGTCCAGCAAGCTTTTTACAATAAAGCATTATAGTCTTTCAACTTTAATTCTGTTAATCATGATAAAAATTTTTTTTGGCTTAAATTTAAAGAAAATTTTTTAAACTTCTTTACGAAAAGCTCTAAAGACGTGTTTGATTTGTTGTGAAAAAGATTTCCAATAATTGCATTACATAACAAAATATTTCTTCTTCAAAATATTCCAATAACTATTTTGTAGAGGTTGTAAATATTTTTTAAAGCCTTTCATTATTAATATAATCTTAAAAGCTTTTAATTTACAACCTATCTTTTATTTTTGTATGACACTTTTTAATAATTCTCTTGATTTGTTTTCTTGCAGTGCTTTACAACAATTGCGGTCTTGGCCTGTTTAACCTTTGCCAGTGCTGAACCCCCAGTACCCCAAAATAGCTACTTGCCTCCCAACCAACAGCAACCCAGCAGTAATTATTTGCCACCCTCTAACAGTTATCAGGCCCCTTCTAATAACTATTTACCTCCCAATCGTGGTGGCGGTGCTGGTGGTCCAGCAGCTCCCCAAAATAGTTATGGTGCACCTGCTGTAACTTCGGCTATTTTCCCTAAACAAGGCGGCGGTGCTGGTGGATATGGTGGTGGTGCTGGTGGCGGCTATGGTGGCAACCAAAACGGTTATGGTGCTGATAACGGACCCGCCAAATACGAATTCAAATATGATGTTCAAGATTTCGAATCTGGCAATGATTTCGGTCATATGGAATCCCGTGATGGTGATTTGGCAATTGGCCGTTATTATGTTCTATTGCCTGATGGTCGTAAACAAATCGTCGATTATGAAGCTGATCAAAATGGTTATCGTCCAACCATACGTTATGAACAAGTGAACGGTGGTCAAGGTGCTGGTCGCGGTGGTTACAACAATGGCGGTGGTTATGATAGCAACGCTCAACAACAAGGCAAATTTGGTGGTTATCAATAAGGCAATACAAAGATTTCTTGTTTTTAATTTAGGCTTAAACGGAGTTTTCTACGTTCATATTTAGTCGTTATGAATTTTTAAAATAATTATTAGTTTTTAAAATGCTCATCGGAAGTTAAAAAAAAAACGAATATGTTTAAAGGAAAATTAGTTTTTCTTTAACAAAGCTTTCTGTCTCGTATACTTCTACCTCTGTTCCCCTTCCAAATGCTAACTTTTCCGTACTCTATATTGCCTGCAAAAACAAAAGACAAAAAAAAAACGAAGAAGCCTTAGCCTTTAAGCAAAAATCACCATTATCAACTTGCCATAAAGTTTTTTCGTCTTAATTGACATGGTCAAAGAGAAAAGCTTTTTTGTTGTGTTTTTATTAAATTGTTTTTCATTTTAATAATTAAAATAATTTTTAAATTTGTATACTTCACGTGCTATCTTAACCGTTAAGTGCTTTCATTGTTCTCTTTATTGTATATTTCAAACTTTTGATATGCTTTTTTTATTGTGAAATGAAACAAAAACAGAAATACATTATAAATAAGCATATGCAATATATCACATGCACTCACACATACATACAATTAAAAACATACATATATTAACTATATACCATTTATATAAAATAGTTAAAATTTATACATACATATATATAAACAATACATACATATTTTTTTTATAGAATACTCATCATTATTCATTGTCAAATAATTTCTTTAAAACAAAGAAAAGCAAACATAGAATTCATTTATAGAAAAAAAAAACAAAAAATAATTAAAAAAAAGAAGAATTTTTATTTGTTATTAATTAATTAATAAAAATAAAACGCATTTTTGTATAAAACAAAGTAAATTTAAAAAGGGATTGTTATTTCATTGCTGTCGTTTTCAAAAAATTTCTAGGCTAGGGTTTGAAAACTTTGGAAAAGTGAAAGAAATTCATGAACTTTTTTTTCTAAATGAGTCCTATTTATCCATGCACAGCTATTGATGAAGTTATAAATCAATAAAGTTATATTGAACATCGATGCTTATATTGTGTATTAAATACGAGAGCCTTAGAAACAATTTGACAGTGAAGGTTGTGGTACATAGTTTTATAAACTCAATAGACCAACTTCAAATTCACTCAACTTATGATTGGAGCCCAAATATTTGATTTTATATCTTATAGAATACATGCCCTTAGTAGTCTGTGCCACACACTGTATAACTGGTATTAAATACGTAGACAGATTCGAGGGCATGTCATGCAAATACAAACAAACCCCAAAAAGTTTGTTATTCTAGAAATCAAAAAAAGAAAGTTAAAGAATCGAAAAAGAAGAAAGAAAAATTAAAAATAAATTAAAGGAATTGACTACGCATTCGCTTCAATTAGCGTAATCTTATTATAAAGTTCAGAAGAAGGCTTCCAGCATAGAGCTTAAATCCACCAAGAAACTTTTGCTCAGGGTACTCAATCTTCTTCTACCAAGAGCTGTACAATCACAGAGTAGATGATCTATCATCTCCAACACTCTGCTCCTTATCTCCACATAACCTACAGAGGTCAGGCTGAAACCTATCCTATATCTCGGTCAACAATCTGACATCACAATGACCTGTAAGGAAACCAGTTGCCAATTTCACCGATGAAAAGTACTAAAAGCCTTGTAGCTATCTCAATCATAAGTAATTTGCTTGACTCGATAAGTTTTAGATTTTAAGATGCACGACACCTAAGAAAATTATTGCTACGAAAATCAAGACCAGCTGAATGAAATACGAATAGTTTTTAGTTCCTTTTTTCTATTATTTTGTACTTTTACATACAAGATGTGTCAATAAACTCTGACTGATCTTGATGTATCTTAGGAAGTACGTTAAATGCGACTACAGATTCCTCGGCAACATTTGTTCATTTCGGTTCTATCAACAGAGAGTCAGCAACCTACGCTTATGACTTTTAACTTAGTCGTGGCAAACTTGCAACGGCTACGATTAAGTTTTAAAACATAAAGGTGCCCTATGCTCCAATATGAGTTAAGGAGACCAAATACATTATATGCTTCTATATACAGATGAAAATTTCTACTCTCTTGATAAGTAAGAGAATACTAAGATGGTATTCAAATTTCTTACAAATTAAATTATAGTGCTAGGCTAACAAAAATTATAATTTAAAATTTATTACAAATTTTTATGTTATGTTGGTAGTTTAAATTTTTTAAATATTTGTTTTACTGAGCTATTAAACTAAAAAAAAATATATTAAAATTAAAAAAAGTATTTACCGTAAAATTAATTAAGAGAATTGTCAAAACTTATCGCTAAATTTTATTAATGATAGCAGTAACAAACAAATTTTAATAAAATGTTTATTATAAAATCGAAACATAATGTAACAGTTGGCGATAGCCTTGGCAAAATAATTTGTATTTTTTTATGTTTTGTTTTTAAATACAAAATAAAAATTATTAAATTTGTTCGTTTATAATACACTTATTAGTTATAAATAAGAAAAAATTTATGTTTTTTATTATAAAAATTATTTTTTTTACGTTTCTAAAGCGAAAAGAAACTGCAAATGATTCATTAGAATGGCGCTTATATTTATCCATTAAAATTCTTTAACAAAATACCATTAAAGGAAAAAAATATTAATTTTTAATTAATTAAAGATTATTTGACAATGGTTTGTTAAGTATTCCAGTGTCAATATATGACACTGAGAAAGCTTGAATAATTTGTAAAAGAATGTATGGATGAAAATTAATACATTGTGGTAATCATATATAGACACCCTATAATAGTAATAAAATGATTTTTGGTTTTTTATTAAAAGTTATAAATAATGAATCGAAATATTTTGAATGGATATAATGTTTGATAGCCACATCGACTTTATTAAAAACTAGATTTGCTATATCTGTTATAATTCTTATTCAAAAGCAAAATGTTTTGATCATGCTCACTAAAGTGTGCAATATGTAGACCATTTTTTTAAATCAAACTGGAAACACTACTTCTTCAAAGCAAAACAGTAGTTACATCTGTCATAAGTTTTGCATATCAAATAACTCTTGTCTTGCGACGATCATTAATCATTAAAGAAGCTCTATAAAAAACAATTCATATTTCTTTTTATTTGTATAATTTTATTAAAGATGTAAATCCCATTAGTATGATTATGATACGTTACAGTATCATAAAGTAAATCAGTAAATCTATTTATTATGCCATTAGAAAAAAAAAGAAGTGCATCTTTTAGGAAGACAACATCTCTGTCATGAGTCATAAAAACTAAACGTGGAAAAAAGATTTCATGTGCAGAAGCCCTTGAATTTTTATGCTTAACTAAACGTGAAACACGTTTTTCATTTTTTTATATTTTTTTTGGTTTTTGGTTTTCATATTTCTTATTTTAAAGTTTAAAATGTATTTTTTTTTTAAATATAAAAAAAAAACTATTTGAACATAAAAAAGTTAAAAAATATCATGAATTCGCAACATATTTTTTTCTTCCCTTTTATTTCGGGGGCGATGAGCTTTAAAGGGTGCACGCATTTACAATTATTTTCTTTTACTTTATAAGGGACTTTTACTTAGAGGTCCCTGTAGAAGCAGTGCATTGAATTTGAAATAAGAAATTAGATTTTGAAAGTAACGTAAGTAGTTAAAATACAAAAAATGATTTGAATTGTAAGAGACAGGAAAAATTTGTAATCTCTTATACGTCACAGTGGCCTATTGTATAATCAAAGGAACTAAAGTGCCATCTAAAATACACAATTTTTGAGAGATAGGTTGTAGTAAAATAATGAAAACAAAAATGTTTAATACGTCCTATTGTGATTAATAAACACTTTGGCCGTCTCCTGTACTCGGTTGGGAGTTCTCAACTATACATCGAAGCATTGGCTTATACAAGAGAGTTTTTTTCTATTTATTTTGTAAATAGCAAGAAACTAAGACATTTTAATGTATCTTTCTGCAGTTGAGAATAATGTCTTAAATTTTTATGCCCATTACATCAATAAAAACTTTTATCTAAGCATTGTAAAATGGGAGATCAATTCGATTTTTATGGGGTATTTAAGTCAACGTTAATGGGAAGCATAAAAAACGTTAAGATGTTTTGTGAACACATTTTATTTTGGAATTGCTAAAAACATTAACTTTTACAACACCCTCTACTGATTTAACCGTCATTTTGTACATTACATCATAATTTCAATGATATTGTTAACGGTTATTCTATCAAAATGTTTAAGCTCAAATAAACGACTTAAAACACTTGCCAAAATAAACTAAAGCTTAGAAAAATAAAAACAAAATAACGCTGACAACATTAACAGACTTAATTTTAAATAAAAAAAAACAAAATTATTTTTCGTAAATTTGTAAACCGAAACCATGTTAAGGTGTGCAATACAGCTCTGATGGGTCAATGTTATTGTTTTTATGACTAGACTTGAAATCATTTAACAATTGTAACAATTATACCATTAATAAACAGATAATTGCTGAAGACAAAAAAAAAATATTATGTTAAATTGTATTTATGTTAACGGAGGTATAAATTTCACGATTTTTATGTAAATTTAATTTTAAGATTTTTAGTTTTTTTTTTTTCTTTTTTAAGTAACACTAGTTACCATACAACGACCATTAAAACAGATTATATAGGTGCTTCAGTTGTTAATAAATATGAAAAAAAAAACAATATTAAATATGAAAACAATAACCATTAAAATAAAACCGTAAAACGAAAGTGTAAAACTATTAACAATGGAAAAAAATAAAATAAAACAAAAAATATTATTATCTTTTAAATTGCATGTATATGTATGTATGTATAGCAATAATTACCTCATGCCGAATATTGCACAATATAATTGAAAGATATTGATTTTTAAATACTAAAAATGAATGAATGTATTGTACATGAATGCTCATCCAAGACATTCCATTATCGTCCTCATCTGCGATACCACCAGCCTCAACCTGAATACCAACTGAATACGAGTACCACCATCATAATCAACGCTATCAACTTCAGATCATCATCATCAACGTCTTAAATAAAACACTAGACACCAAAAACAAAACTTAAAAGCACTCTAACAAAAAATAAACTTCAAATCATAAAATTTGAGAAAAACATTCATTTTCATTATTAAATATTTTATTTTTTTTTTTATTACTTTTTATTGCTTTTTTTCTGTTTTTTTTTTTTGTCTTAACTTTTTCTTTTGTTAATGATGACACTTGACATCAATAACAAGTGTTGATAACATTTTTTGCTTATCGCTGCAATTGTTGTCTTTGCCTCTTTTAAATTTGTTACAATTTCTTTAGGAAACTTTTATCTTTTTTTTTTTTATTTTGAAAACCTTTCCAATTTTATTTAAAAATATCGTTTTTGAATTTGGGGTTTTAATGTCAATATGTCTGATGGCATTTGAATGAGAATTCCTTCATTCGATTAACAAAAGTGATGGTGTTAGAAAATGTCAAAATTCACATTTTGTTAACAATATTTCTCTAATCCAATAAGTATTAAACAACAAATAAACATTTGCACATAATTAACAGCCAATAAAAATAAAAACAACGATAAAAAATTAAATACCAGACATAAAATTAATTGAAATGTTTATTCCCAAGATGTCCAAAGTTATAACAATTTTCAACTAAATACCAATGTAACCTTATCCTATTGAAAGGAGTTAAATCAAAATACATTTCGGAATAGTCAATGAAAATTTGTTAAAAAAAATATGCTTATTTTCTTCTAAAATGCCTTCATAGTCATTCATATGAGTTGTATTAAAAATAAATCCTTTTTTTTACATATGTATACTTGAAGAAAAAAATATAGGGAAGGAATCAAATAATATAGAACTTTTTCCATCAGAGGCCTATTTACTGAAAATAACAAAGACTTAATAAAAGCCCTATTACAAGTTACATTTCATCCAAAAGGGTACGCAGCATTGAACTTGACTTTTTTAACGTTTTTTTTCTTTTTTTTAACAAAAAAAAAATGGTTTTTTGTTAAACATTTTTTTTGTTTCTTTCAAGTCTCGTCATTAATGTCATAATTTGTCTTTTAAGACACTTTCAAACCGATGTGACAATATCTCTAAATTTAGTCAATGTTATGATATAGAAAATACAGTTCATTAAACACATTATTACGTGTTATGAATAAACAACTTAAATTAAAATGTATACCAATAATAATACTTTGAAAAAATAAAAATGTAGAATTATTATTTAAAATTTTTTGGCAGCCACCCCTTTAAAAACAAATCAAGACGAAGGAAAAAAAAAATACACGCATTGCAATTATTGATTTTGATGCACCTTTACGTGTTTTAAATATTAAAAATTTAAAGAAAAAAAAAAGAAACAACTGAATCACACTTTAAAGTGCGTAATATTTATTTGAGAAAATCGTATCCATATAAAAACGCCATAAATTAAGAACTTTTACAACAGTCTAGTAAATTACAAGCAACGTTAACAATTAAGGAGCTCTTGTTGGAAAAAATGTTAAAAGTAAATATATTTTATAAACAAATAACATTTTTATTACCGTTTTCATAATATTTTCAATGTCTCTTGAAGCTTTTTTTGGTTAGTGCTTTGGTGCTGGTGCCTTGTTTAGCAGAAGCTCCTTATGCTCCTGCTGGCTTTCGTCCGAGTACACCCTTCGATTTACCTGGCGAATATTACACTGACGATGCTGTATATGATCCCAATCAAGGATATTCATTTGAGATTTCTAAACAGCGTGTAGACTTTGTTGGACAAGAAATCCAACGAGTACCAACAGTTTCAGAACCACAAAATCAATATTTGCCTCCTAATCAGTTTGGTTTTAATGATAATCGAGATTCTCCCAACAACCAAAGACCTCAGTGGCAACAATTTTTCCATCATAAACACAACCATGGGAGACGTAATGGCCGTCCTACACAAACACCCTCTACAGACACACCTCAAAATAGACCACCACTATTTCAACCAAATTTCCCTCCAATAAATGTACCAACGCAACCACCACAGTCTCAACCGAATTTGCCGCCAATAAATGTTCCAACGCCAAAGCCTAATACCGATGAACGTTTTGAAAGTCAACATTTCTTCCCTGGAGACCAACAACAAAAACCAGCTTTGCAATATGGAGCCCCCAATTATAACATCGATCCCAGAAATAATAAACAACAACAAGCCAATAATAATTTCAATACAAATCAACAACAACAACAGCCATCTTTGGAATATGGTGCTCCCAATAATAATAACAACTTGGAGCAACAACCTGCTTTGGTATACGGAGCCCCTGGAAATACTGATTCTTTAAGAGAAGAAGAATTAGAAAAACAATTCGCTTTAGAGGCTCTCAAGGCTGCTGTGGATAATTACAATCGTTTGCAAGAAAACAACAACGATAAAATCGCTCAAGGACAATATTTTGTAGTGAATCCTGATCATTCGATACAAAAAGTAAAATTTACAACAAAAAAAAGTAAAGATGACAGTAGACCAACCGATTTCTCAGCTGAATTGAATTACACCAAAGTGGGTGAGATCAATGATCCTCTGTATAAATACACTGCTGAGGGTCAATTGGTGCGTATAGTTAAGAAGTAAACAATTTTTAAAAACTTCAGTACAAAAACAAAAAATATTTCATATACCCACCAGTAACGAATGCATTAAATAATCGTAAAAACAATTCGAATTCCAGAATATTTACACGCAATTTTTTATTATTTGTTTATAACCCTGTGCATAAAAAAGATCTCCCTCCAATGGAAAAATGTAAATTAAAAATTGTACCTCAATTTTAGTTTCTGTATAATTAATAAATTATTTTCTAGCGCTGTATAAAAATAATCGCAGAAGCATCAAGCAAAAACTGTTACAATAAATCAAAAGCGAAGAATTTTTTTTATTAAGCCTATAAAAACATAAATAAGCCTCCATCTCTACAGAAAATCTGTTTCAAAATAATAATAATAAAGGCTCTTAATTTTTTAAAAAACAATTCAAATCCATAACAGTTTTTAAAACAACTCTGCGTAAAATATACATCGCCATCTAGCTTACTCACAAAAATCGATAACTAAAGGTTTACCATCGCTATTTTACTCACAGTAATTTTATTTTCTGCTTTCGTGTTGTGCGTGTTGAAAAATGTTGTCTTATATTTTTTTAATAAAAAATACTCTAAATTAAACGAAAAATTAAATAAAACATAATAGAAATGTTTATTATATTATAATTTTAAAAGGTATAATAAGAAGTTGTAAAAATATTAACGAAATTATAAGAAAATTAAAACCTAAAATTTGGAAGAAAAATGTATTGGTTTAATACCAAGATGGGAAAGAGAAAAAATCTGTTCTGGCATGTGTGCACTATTTAGTGCGGTACTGGTGTGTTTGTGTGTGCTGTTTTAGTGTATCAATTCGGTTGTATATAAGTTATTGTTGTTGCTACTTTGAAGAGCGGCAAACAACAAAGAAAAACAACGATTGTAAATAAAAACAAACAACAAATGAAAGAATGATGGAAAGAAATTTAAAAAAAATAAAGCTATTTAAACAGCAAGCAAAAATAAGGCAAAAACAACAATATTCTTACGGAAAATGAAATGAAAGAAAAACTAAAAACAACAACAAATAAAAAATATAACTTTGATGTGCATTTTTTATATGGTTTTTGAA
Source organism: Sarcophaga bullata (assembly GCA_005959815.1). NCBI lineage: Eukaryota > Metazoa > Arthropoda > Insecta > Diptera > Sarcophagidae > Sarcophaga > Sarcophaga bullata. The sequence goes on from QOCX01000105.1 coordinate 270,007, forward strand.
ATTTGCAGCAAAATATTAAAAAAACACCTACGGAAAGCATTATTTTTTAAATGAATATAGGAAAATTATTTATTTTTTTTAAGCCACACTGGCATAGCGTATTGATTTTTGTTTGTGCTACAATATTTTGTTTGCCCTACAAATTTAGGGAGTGGAAATGTACTGTAAACTTAGTTTATTGATTTATGTTTTCTTTTATCGAAACCATTGTGAGTTAAATCGAAATGCTGAACACCTTTGTATATCAAAATGTCCTGACATGTTTATAGGTTTAAGCGTTTAACATTAGTATCCCTTCCTTGAAGCCATCTAGTTGGAATGTGCTTTCTTTTAAAATGATCTCTTTTGGGTGTAACTACAATGGTGTAGTCTGTGTATAAGTTTGTTAGCCACCATATTTCTATCTGAAATTCCATTGTTTCTAAACTTGAAGGGATGTGGTCTTATTGGACTGCCATTCGTTTTTAAACAGTAAATATTACTTTACAACTTTTGCCGACCTTTAAGACATGTGTAGAAAGAAGTTTTATTTCACATATACTTCAAGAAATATTAGCCATAGCTAGTTTAAGCGGTGAGACTAGAAACTGGCCAATTTGCTCTGCCATAATCGTAAAAGATTTCTGTATTGGCTAGCATGTAGTGAAAACTTTTTTCAATAGTATGTGACTCATGGGAATACTTTATAAACATTTCTGTAGTAATAAATATGTGAAAGAGGAGGCAATAGTTCGCCTGTCTAGAAATATGAAAAGCAGCCTGGTTAGAAACAAAGCTTAATGAAGTCTATCGATTGGAGGGTATTAGCAACATAGCTATATGGTATAAAATAGATTTTCTGCATTTCGTTCCATTTTATGTTACTCAGAAAGAAATAATGTAACTGATAGTCGAAATATTAAAAAAAAAATATGAATACTCGTAACCCAATAGATTAAACATTTTCGCAAACACAGAACATTAATTAAATATTTACATAAGATACCACCTGTAGCATTATTCCCTTTGTGGCTACAATTTACCGCCATTGGGGCACTCCTTAAACGAAAATGTCAAAAACTCCGACAACTTGACATATTCTATAATTATCAATTTATATATGTACGTATGTACTTATTTATGTATGTATGTAATTATAGTTTTTAATACTTGCTATTTGCAAATTTAATTATTTTATATTTTTCTTATTTCATTTCATTTTTTCCTACAGTATCAAGTTTATTATAGAAGGCAAAATAGAAAACTAAAACAGAAAAGATTATTGCTTTTAAATGTAAAAACTAATTATGCTGATAACGTCCTTTAATTGCCAACCGTATTTGTGGTTGGTATTCCTAGCCATTATCTACACTTGTATGGCTTATCAAAATACTAATACCAATACTATACTACAACAACAAATAAATGTTCCTCTAACACACACTATTAATCAAAAGCGTCAGCAACAGCACGAAAATGAAGAAACTGCAGAAAATGTACCAGTGGAGAATCCTAAAGTTACTGCCCTTAATATACCAGATGTTAGTATTGTAAAACAAAAAGTGCCTTTACCCTATAATAATTCCACGATAGAATTGGTGCCATCTAGCATAATAACACAGGCCAACAACAATATAGGCCCTGCCGCGGCCGTTGTTAGTTCGCAATTTCTGCAAACACCAGCCAATGCATTTTATAGCAACTACAACAATCAACAGAATGTACGACAACTGCTTAGAAATATCGATGAAAAATTAAAAAATATGCGCAATGTTGAAATGAGAGTGGCCAAAATACAAGTAAGTTATTGTAAAATGTATTGTTAGGAAAACTAAATTCGTTCTATTTTCTTTTTACTAGGAAATTTTTGATTCAATGCATTTTTCCAGTTCTGCGACTCTAATAATCAATAGAAACTTGAGTTTAAATAATGAGAAGACAACGGAATCCTCTCAGGATGTAAGAAATCAGCAGTATTTACAATATTTTAGCAAACGCTTGGCCATGAAACTGGAAAAAGCCTTACAAGTTGTACGAGAATTACGAGATTATTTTCAAACCAATATTACCCAAATTATGCAATTCACTGCCGAGTATGAAGAGGATTTAGAGGATGAGGAAGATGACGATGTTAAAATAGAACCAGAGTTTGATATGGAGTTTAATGACATTGAAAAACCCTTAAAGCCACATATCAAACCTTTATATCTTAATACCTTCATACAGGCCTGCTATGAATTGGATTCCTCCAGCTTTGGCTCAACCACTGAGAGTTATAATAAACAACAAATACAAATATTGAACTACGACAAGACTGACTATCCACGCAGCATGCGTAATTATATAGACACCTCATTGCTCAATGAAAATAATGAATTGACTTTGGAAGCAAATGCGTATATAAAGGAAAAAATTAAAACCCTGAAGTTATCTCTGCTCAAAAATGAACTCAAAACTTCCTGGAATATGGAAAAATTTCAAAATACTAATCCCAAATATTTAGGAAATCACATAAAGCACATATACTTCCTGTCACACAGTGATGATGCCAGCGACTCCTTTAGCAAATTTTACAATGACTTACACTTTCGTTATCTATACACTTCGACAGTGCAAAATAAGTATGTCTTCTTATTGCTGGATGTGGGTTCGGCCATGAGTGGTGAATTATTGGAATTAGCCAAAACATACATATCAAATATATTGCATTTATTATCAAACAGTGACCTAATATCGTTAGTATGTGTTTCGGATGAAATAGAGAATATGCTTTTGCTGGAAGCCTCATCGTACGATGCAGCCAATGGTTTATATACGACTACTCGTGAACGTAAAGAGGAAATATTGAATTACATAAATAGTTTAACACCTACTAGGGCCTTAACTAACCATTCTTTGGGTTTCGAATACTCATTTCGCATGATATCACGTTTGCAAAATGCCTCTTTAATAACACTGCAAAATCCCATAGAGTTTGTGTATATAACAAGAGGATTGTTGTTAAATTTTTCCGATTCCCGTCACGTTTTAAATGTTATGGCTAAAGGACAAAGATCATTACAGAGACCTATAGTAATAAATGCCTGCGGTGTGGTTTTAGGTAAATGAATAACTGAAATGTGTATGTAATAATAATTTTTAAATTTCGTTTTGAATTCGTTTGAATTGCAGATGAGAAACGTATTATGTATGAAAAACAATTTCTAACAGAAATATCATCACAAAACTACACCAAATATGCTATTGACACGAAGGATTGGTATAAACCCGAACATATTTTAACCGGCAAACTATTTATGCTGACTAAAACCCAACAGGATATTCTTATACAAGCTGCCACGGCCATATTTAGTAAGGATTTTGTAGAACCCCACATTCATAAGACTTGGCAAGTACATACACCCATAGTGGAGGCCAATAGCAGAGGTAAAATCTATTGTTTAATAAAAAAGCGCAATTTCAAAAGTAATTTATTTCTGTTTGTAGATTCTATAGTTTCCATTACTCATGCTATTTTGCCATTTGGCGTTGTTGGTGTTGACTTGTATCTGTCAGACCTTATAGAGGATATAATCAGTTATCAACAACAGCAACAGCAATTCGCGTTGAATAGTAAAAACGAGTACTCCTATGCTTTCCTCATAGAAACCGATGGTAATACTTTGGCGCATCCAGCATTTCCTCGACCGTTTACTCAAAATCAAACACCTTTTCCTGTTGATATACAATATCTAGAAAATTCGACCGAATTCTCGAGTATAAGACACAAATTATTAACCGAAGAAAATGGCAATATATCGACCACGATTTATTTGAACAAAAATCGTAAACCGGAAAAATTCATCAGAACATATCGGTGGCACAATATTTTGGGCATTTACATACTATGTATGGTGACTACTCATAAATATGAAGAGGTCTTAAACTCTATTTCAAATGGAGATCTTAAGCAGCAAACGATTAATTTACCATCGGCTTTACCGTTAACTCTAAAGCATTTTTCGAAGAATAACGTACCTCTGTATCATCATCAGGCGGAGGATTATGAGGAATACTATACCACTATAGATTTAATGTATCATCGTTTGGATTTACTGCCGTCCAGAGATTCTGCGAATTTATGCCGTTACTTTCGCCAAATAGCCACTATGGACGCTGCTACTTTATTTTTAAGTTCGTTGGCCTTTGAATCGCCCTTTACCTTTCTACACAATAATCGCGTGAGTACATCACAATCTCAACTACACACGGTGGAAAGTATAATGGCTTATTTAAAAGATACTACCGGATTGCTAGCAAATCCCGGCTTAAGGCCACAAATACGCCAAGAGGTCAATGCTTTATACAATGCCATGCAACATTTGAAAAAGAGGCATCAAGATGCTAGAGGTTCTCTTAAAAACTACATTATACGTCGCTATATAGCCTCGGTAAATGGTGTGTTACAGGTATTTCCCGGTTGTTTATTAAATAATAATTATGATCCTTCACAAAGGCCTTGGTATCGTAAGGCAATACAACATCAGGGTAAAATTATCACCACTGAACCTTATCTAGATGCCGGTGGCTCTGGTTACATTATAACCATAGCCCATACTATATATGAAGGTAAATCGAATGCTTTACATTCCATAGAACGTGATCAGCCTGTGGCTATTGTGGCTTTGGATTTACCCTATGCCTACTTTTATAAAATGGTTTTAGACACTACGCCTTTATGCCAAATGCTCAACATAAAATGTCTGTTATTTGAAAACGAAGGCTACATAATAGCTCATCCTTCTATGTTAGAACCAAAAACTAGCATTAAGAATCAGAGAAGGCCCCATGAACATTTAACACATAAGGAATCCTATTTGGCCAATGATATCTTGAATCACAAAAATTTGGTTAGAAAACTTGCCTGTGCCAATTATCAGAATCGTACCCTACAACGTTATTATGTATTCAACACCTCCCTTAATGAGATACTAACTAATGTCGTACATGGGGAAAGAACCAAATATGCCATAGCTTTGCTTAAGGGCAGCAATATATTTGCTGCAGTTTTAAACTCTACTTGTGATGGTGGAGCCTTTTGCCCCTGCAGTACTATAGACAGACAATGCTTGAATTGTAAACGCATGGACCAGGCGGATTGTGAGTGTCCCTGTGAATGTCCTATGCCTATAATGCAACCTGCGGAAGAGGAAAATGATAACAGCAAAGAACATTTAACGTATTTAAATATTACGCAACAGTATGACTATTGTGAGCCTCCCTATGAGCCCTATGTGGCTGAGCCCCATATAGTATTGCAACAAGAAAATTTTTTAATGACTTCCTGTATGAACATTAATTGTGATATTTATGCCACTCAACCAGAATGTTTGGCTGTTATGGGCTGTGAGTGGTGCCAGCAGGACGTGGATGGTAATGCTTTTGCAGCAGCATTTTGTAGTGCACAATCAGCCTGTTATAATGGTGAGTTGAATACAAATTTTAAAAGAGAGATTAAAAGTGTGCAATAATACGTTTATTTTTTGATACCTATAGGAGTATTAGCTGGTCTTTCCCCCTATGGAGAACTAGATGAAGCAGATCTTCTAGCCGCCCATGGTTATAATCCCAACCAGAAACCTAGCTCTTATTCTGCCTTTGGACCTGTGGGCGGCGCCATTTTGGTTTTAGCTATTGTTATAGGTTTTGCCATTTACTGTTATCGCCAAAACGTTGACTCCTCTTCACAAGAGCAATTCTATATGGACTCAATGCAGGAGGAAAATTATGGTCTTCCTTTATCACGTTTTAATTTCGATGACTGCCAGGGTCATGATGATCCCCCCGGAGATGGCCCTAATACGGGAGGATATGATCATGCCGCCGCTCAAAGAAATCTTATGAATGCTGCTGACATATCACCCTATCACATGAGTACCGGTAGCAGTTACCGACGTCCTCCGAATGGTGAATCCGATCATGGTTATTCCACCATGACACCCCACGAAGATTCTTCCGACCATCAATGCTTTACACTGGCTGAGCCTTTGTTATTAAATGATAAGAGGCACAGTAAATCGGATACAATGTCTATATCAACATCCATATCATCACCTACCAATAGACAACAGCAGCAGCAGCAACAACAATCACATTTTAATAATTTCCCCTCTAAAGATTCACGTTATAATTTAACTTCACCCAAAAAATATCATTCACCAGGCCGGGTTTATGAGCATACCACTATTCCCTTGCAACAGCATCATCAAAGCGACGATATGAATACAAATGTTTCAGGAGCCACACATTTAATATTAGCACCTGTTACAGTACATAGACACATGGAGACTTCCGAATCATAGCCATAACTTCCATTTACATATTTTAAGAGATTAAACATTTTTTATACGTACTTCAAATTCAGAACATAAATATATACGAGTTGTTTCATAAACATTAAAATTAAGTTAAAATGTTAAAATAGAAAAATTAAAAACAAATAATTCCACCTTCATTTGATTGCCAATATTAGTTATTAAGTTTAGTTAAGTAATTTTAACAATTTTCCATATTGAAAACAAAACTAACTTTCGTTAATAGTTCAACTATTAAAAAAAATAAAATGAAAATGATAATTTTTATAAGAAATATGACAAGAGCATTACATTTATTTAAATGCTCACATTTATTATACACGCTATTAAGTTGAATTTGAAATTTTATTGTGAAAACAAAATATATTATGTAATATTATAAGTATTTTTATATATATATTATATGTTTGTATGTATATCTGATTTACAGCAAATTTATAAATTTTCTATTTTTTTTTATTCGCGTTTAAAAAATGAAATGGGTTTTAAGTACTTATTTCCAAGTATTATTATTGCTTTATAAAGGGAGAGAAATAATCAAAAACTAAATTTATGATTAAAAACAATTTTGTATACTACTATACTTCTATTATTAAGTCTCAACATAAAATAAAAATATAAAATTAAAAATTAACAAAATGTTTAATATTTATAACAAAAAATTCACATGTAGCTTTATTTTTAATTTATTTGAAAAGGTGAGCTCGAGGTATGATCGTTACATCAGATCATTCCGTATCTGAATTAGAAATTTTAAATATAAAAAATGTTTAAATGGCCATATCATGGATAAAATACCGTTCCGAATAACTATTCATAGATAATTCTAATGTAGATTCAGTTTCGCTTTTTTAACGACACCGATCATAATAGATAAATACAAAACTAAACAAATGGTTCTACAGCTTCAAAAACCTTATTAAATGTAAATAAATGAATGCCTACAATCGGGGGAGTCTGAACTTTCTATGTAAGTAAGCCTCTATTGCATTTTCCGAACCACTAGAAATCACTAGTCAACTTAAAAAAATTAAATTTGTTGTTTACATTTCTACAAATGTTTCTTAAGCTACAAGAAAACTTCATTGGGCACTATTACCAAAATTCCGAACCCTTGAAAATAGCAATTGAAGTCTAATTTCATTGGCTCATATGTCCGTTAAATATTTATGGACAACTTAAATGTCTTCCCATTGACGTTACTTTTAATAAAATATGACACAAAAGACTAGACAATTACAAAATTTATTATTTGAAAGAGCGAGCTTTCTAAGTTTTCAACAACCTAATCGAGCGCAATGGGTCCCAGAGGCAGAATAAAGACAAAAATGACGGGAATTAAAATTAAAACTAAAAAAATTCAATTTTTGTTCTACATTTGAAATTTTAAAATGAAATAATGAAAGATTTACATGTTTTCGAATTAAATTATTGCGTATTTAAAGTATCGAAAAACCAAAAAGGGAGAAATTAAAATAAATTAAAATCCTTTTAGAAATGGTGTCTCTATTCATATAACGTCTCTTTATACCTAAAGAGATTTCCTTTTAATTTCTCTTTGAATTTTCTTCAAAAATTGCCTCAAAGAAATTGGCCTTCACATCAAATCTTGAGCGTGTTAATGAAAATGTATTTTTAAAATTATATAAAACTCACGCATAATGTCATTGCATTGCAGTGCACTCGTGAGCACTTTTCTAATATGCAACAGGAAAATTTGCAAAATAATTGAAAAGAGTTTCTCTTTTTGAGAAATAATTTGTTTTGTATTAAATAAAATAAAATCTCATTAGAAATTCGGAGGAAAATGTTGAAAAATCATTTCAGTTGTTGGGTGTTTAACGAAGGCGTAACATACGCTAAAACAAATTTAACGGAATTATTTAAACTTTTTGTTATAAATTTCGTTATACTGGTATTTTAAAATAAAATACATATTAATTTAAATAATTTACAACAAAAGTGAGTTTAAAAATTAAAGAAAAAAAAACTCTTAAAAAAATACTCGATAAACTCTATTAAAGAACGGAAATAAATATGTTTATACAGAATCTCAAAATCTTCAATAATTTCAAATAAAAAAATAATAATCTTATTATGTAATAGATAAAATATTTGCAACGGCATTTGTGCCAAAAAGATTTTTATTTAAAAAAATAAGTGTGCGATATTTGATCACAAGATATTTTAAATGCTGCACATTAAAATTAATATTGAAAAATATGTTGTTTTATATTTGAAATAAACAATATTCGAATTTGTTTAATTTCACTTTTTAGACCTGCTATCTGTAATCAATTAATTCAAATGTTTCAAAATCATTACAGTGGTGTTAATGACCTTCAGTGAAGAAAAGAAAAATTTTTTATTCGATTAGAAATTCGTTACATCATTTTTGGCAGATTACAACACAATATAACCTCAAAAAAATCACTTGTCAATAGGCCTAATACAAACTTGATCGTTAACGTAATTTGTTTTATTCGAATCCTTAAACTTGAATTTTAAATCAATGAAAAAGAGTAAAAAGATTTAAATTTGTTTAAAGAATTTTTTTTTTTAATTTGTTGTGATTCGCTTTAGCTTTAGTCGAATTCGTATACATGTTGGCAGTAAATTGAAACCCTATATCGTCTGCGTGATAGAATTGTCATTTAGTAAATTAATTTGAATTAGAAGAAAAATTATTTGTGTTTTTTAAATCAAAATTTTTATTTAATTTGTTTCCAGCAAAGCCCAACAAGATGTTGTTTTCTTCGTTAATAGAAGCTGCCCAGAATTCACCATTCAAAAAACCTTTTACCACAGCTAGTTGTGAACCAGCACCAGCTATGGAAAATAATAAATTAACAGAATACCATAACATCCAAGCAGCTGCAGCCAATCCTGGAGGTATTAAAAATCAGTTTCGTAAATTTCTAAAAATTTAATTTCCTTTCTAATATAGACTCTTGCGAATTCGGTTCGAATAAATATTTTGCATTGTGTGGTTTGGGTGGTATTATTTCATGTGGTTCTACCCATACGATGGTCGTACCTTTGGATTTAGTGAAATGTCGTCTTCAAGTCGATCCTGCCAAATATAAGAGTGTATTTAATGGTTTCCGTGTAACTTTGGCCGAAGATGGTGTCAAGGGTCTATCGAAGGGTTGGGCACCCACATTCATTGGTTATTCCATGCAAGGCTTGTGCAAATTTGGCCTTTATGAAGTATTCAAAGTTCTGTATTCTAATGCTATCGGAGAAGAAAATTCGTACTTATACAGAACCTATTTGTATTTGGCTGCTTCTGCTTCAGCTGAATTCTTTGCCGACATTGCTTTGGCGCCTATGGAAGCAGCTAAGGTTAAGATACAAACTACTCCAGGTTTTGCTAATACTTTGAGAGAGGCTTTACCGAAAATGTCAGCTCAAGAAGGTATTGGTGCCTTCTACAAAGGTTTAGTGCCATTGTGGATGCGTCAAATACCCTACACCATGATGAAGTTTGCTTGCTTTGAAAGAACTTTGGAATTGCTATATCAGTAAGAGCAATACAAACAAACAAAACAACAGATTTTTTTCTAAAAATTATATTTCTTTCTAAGATATGTTGTACCCAAGCCCCGTAATCAATGTACTAAAGGCGAACAGTTGATTGTTACTTTTGCTGCTGGTTATATTGCTGGTGTTTTCTGTGCTATTGTATCACATCCAGCCGATACTGTGGTGTCCAAATTGAATCAAGCTAAGGGTGCTTCGGCCTTTGATGTAGCCAAAAAATTAGGCTGGGCCGGTAAGTTTATTGTTACAGTATTACTGCAAAACCAAGAATATTTTACTTTGCTTACACTTTTGCTGTGTTTTCTTTTAGGCTTATGGGGTGGTTTAATCCCCAGAATTGTTATGATTGGTACCTTAACAGCTGCTCAATGGTTTATCTATGACGCTGTCAAAGTATATTTGCATATGCCTAGACCACCACCACCAGAAATGCCCGAATCATTGAAAAAGAAGTTGGGCCACACCGGCGATGCTAAGTAATTACAAGAACTTTGCAATGGCTAACCTATTAGAATTATTTCATAGTTTTATTTAAAAAAAATTGCTTTGGGAAATATTGTGTGATTGTAAGAAATATTCAAAAAATAAAATTAAAAATCGAAAACGAAGAAATTCGTTAAGAAAAGAAATGAACTAAAAATTCTTGTTTAAGCTTTTGCTGAATACCATCATGCAAGTAAAAACGGAAGTATAACAAGCCAAAGAATCAAATATTAAATGCTTCATTTCAGCTTTATCAATTGAAATAGATTACAAAACAAGTCAAAGAATATGATATTTTCATACATTTTCTTTAATTATTAAACAAAATATAAAAAAAAATTCAAATATTTAAAGGATTTTTAAATATAACCTCGTTTATTTATAACAGCCCTGCATTCATATAAAAATACAACTCTGATGGTAACGAAAGAAACTTTAAAAGAGAATCTAAAGCAAAACAAAAACTTTTTTCATCACAGAAAGAAACACGTGCCGGAACGTTTGTTAAGTTTTATTAAAATTGAATTAAAATGGTACAGAATAAACAAAAATCTACTAAAATCAAAGCACCCAGTGTTAAAATAAATAAGAAATCAAACCAATCTACTGACAAACAATGGGAAAAAGTTAAAATTAAAGGCAGTGTCATTACAGAAGATGGTGTAGGTTTAGAAGGTCTGATTGGTTTGGAAGTCTTGGAGGATTATGATGCGAATTTAGTAGGAACAGCTAAGGTAAATGGACAACAATAATTAAATAAAAAATCATGTAATGAAAAATTTATTTGCAGCCAAAATTAACCCGGAAACAGAAACGAATGGAAAGAAAAAAAGTTGGACAAAAACGGAAAGCTGTTGCTGAGGACGAATCAGAAGAAATTGAAACTGAAGATGAAGACAGTGAAGATGGAAGTGATAACGATGTTAAAAGTAAAATTGCCAAGAAAAAGGCTAAAAAAGAAGACTATCTCAGTAAGAAATTAGAAAGACGCCAACAAAAGCGCGAGGAACGCAAATTAAAGCGTAAGGAAACTAAGAAGGAAAGCACCACTGGCTCTAAAAAACAAACGTCAAATAAGATACCGAAAGAAGAACAAGAAGATCGCTTTAAGCTACTAAGGCCTCCTCCTGAGAGTGAAGAAGAGGATGCAGAAAAAGCAGAAAGCGAGGATGAGGACATTGTACCTGAATTAGTCGATAGCAAGGCTATAGACATAGATGAGTTAGAGGTAAAACAAGATCCTTATATCCTCAAAAAAAATTATAATTCTTTTATATACTGTGCAGGGATGGAATGGTTTGGGTGTCCCTCAAAATATTTTAAAAGCTTTGGCCGAGAAGGGTTTCAAATCACCCACTGAAATACAGTCACGAACTTTAGCAGCGGCGATTTTGGGTAAAAAGGATATCCTAGGAGCGGCAGAGACTGGTAGTGGCAAGACTTTAGCTTTTGGCATACCCATGTTAGCCGGTATTATGGAGTTGAAGAAAAAAAATTCCCGATCAGGCATAAGAAAACCTTTAACTAAAAAGAACGCTAAGAAAAGCAAAGAACAAGAAGATGCTGAGGAACAGGAAATACAAGAGGAAGATATTCCCATGGACATGGCCATTGATTCAGCAGAGTTTGATAATTCTGATGAAGAGATACCCGAAGGTGGTGCTCTTTACGGTTTGGTTTTAACACCTACCAGAGAATTGGCAGTTCAAGTACGGGACCATTTAATAGCAGCAGCGAAATATACTGGCATTAAAATAGCTGCCATATTTGGTGGCTTATCTTTGGCTAAACAAGAACGTCTACTGGGTAAGAATCCAGAAATTGTTGTGGCTACACCGGGACGTTTATGGGAATTGTATCAACAGGGCAATAATCATTTGAGAAAACTAGAAGACATTAGTTTTCTAGCTATTGATGAAACAGATCGCATGGTAGAAAAAGGACACTTTGAGGAATTAAGAAGCCTTTTGAAAATTATCAATGAAAATGAAGAGAAAAAACAATCTCGGCAAAATTTTATCTTCTCAGCTACATTGACTTTAGTACACGATCTACCGGATCATATGCAGAGTAAGCAGAGTTTTTATAAAAATGTCTTTGTTTTGTTCATATATCGTTTATTTTGTTTTCTGAAAAAGGACGTAATTATGGTAAAAGACCAAAGTTTGTTAAACAGACATCGGAAATGAAAATTCAAAGTTTCATTGAAGAACTAGGCTTATCACAACCAAAAGTTGTTGACATCACTAGATCACAGCGTAAGTTTTATTTCCTTATTTGGATGTTTTAAAAAGTTTATTCATGAAATGATTTTTTTTCTTCTTCAGAAACTGCCCAAACGCTTACGGAATGTCGTTTAATTTGTCCTTTAGATCATAAAGACTATTATTTATACTATTTTATACAAAAACATCCTGGCAGGACCATAGTTTTTTGTAATTCTATAGACTGTGTAAAAAGATTGGCAACTTTGTTTGGTTTATTACAATGTAATCCTTTACCTTTGCATGCTAATATGATACAAAAACAGCGTCTTAAAAATTTAGAAAGATTTACAGCTGATCCTTGTGGTCTATTAATAGCCACTGATGTAGCTGCCAGAGGTTTAGATATACCCAATGTAGAGCATGTTATACATTACCAAGTACGTTTTAAGTTTGTTTATACATTTCTAAGTTTAGTAATACAAATTTGATTTTAGGTGCCTCGAACCAGTGAAAATTATGTTCATCGCTCTGGCCGCACTGCTAGAGCCAATAAAAATGGCATAACCGTTATGTTTATGGAGCCAGGGGAGGTCAAAAGTTATGTTAAATTATACAAAACTTTAGAGAGAAGTGAGTTTTTTTAAAACAACTTTTAAAATTTTTAATTATCACCGATAAATTAAATTTTAGCTGAGGATTTGCCTTTGTTCCCCGTTTCTGAACGTTATTTACATGCTGTAAAGGAACGCGTGAATTTAGCTCGTGAAGTGGATAAACAAGAATTAAAATTAAAACGTACCCAAACCGAATTGGGTTGGATGAAAAAAAATGCCGAGGCGATGGATATGGTGATTGAGGGATACAATGACGAATCGTGAGTTTTTATATTTTTTAAATCATACTTTTTAAACATTGCTTTTTGTAATAATTTTTAGTGGCAGTGATCAAGACGAAGACCCGTTCATAATCGAAAGACGTCGTAATCGCATACAATTGGACAGTGTTAGAGCGGAACTTAAGGGATTGTTACAACGCCCAATATTCCCCAGAGGATTTAGTTTTAAGTATGCTTATGCATATTACTTCGATTCTAATATAAATGATAATAAATTATTAATTTTCACTTACAGATATCCTACAGTAAATGGTGAATTGCAAATGTCCCAAATAGCTGGTGAAAATAATGAAGATGCACCAAGTGCTGTTAAAGTTATGAAGGATGCCATTGAGGATTTGAAACAGGCCAAGAAAATGCGTAACAAGAAAAAGAAAAACACTTAATAGAATATAAAGTAATTTTTATATTAAATAAATAATTATATACCCAATATTAGTGTTTAGTTACATAATATCTGACGCCATTTTCCATTAAGGATCTAGCCTGTTTAGCCATTAACGAAGAAACCGACAACACCGGAGTTGTAAAGCATCTGTTGTAATTTGTAATAAAATTAGATTATGAAGAAAACTGTATTATTTTGCCTTATACTTACTCTATGTAGGGTTCTATTTCTTCTAAGGTCCATTTGCTTTTAGTTTTAAACAATAAACGCATGCGTTCATGAATATTTACGGGTAAATTATCTTCCGATAAAGAACGTATACAGGGTACGGCGCCATCTTTATCGAAAATACCTAAACCTCTTAAGTATTTTTCCTGTTAAAACAAATACGTTTTATTAAATTTCCTTTGGAGTAGGATGTTTTAAATTACCTCACACTTCATGCCTTCAGGTAGAGCTTCCTGCCAAGTGCTTAAGAATTCATCAACACGAAATTTTAAACCAGGCTGTAAAATATTTTGAGCCACGATACGCGCCACTAGCTCCTCCTTATAGGTGTAACGATTCTCTTTTCCCTCTGTTGGTACTGTATAGATATCAAACAAACCCTCTACAATTTGTTTAGGCGCTATACCATCTAATGCATTAATAGTTTCATCTCTTTCCACCTCATCTAGAGGCCAAGAATTTTCTGTTATTAGACCCACCATTAAATTTACAATTCTATACTCATATTCACATTCGAGAGTACGCATCCAGCCTTCATATTCTAAGGCTCTGTATAGTTTCAGACCTTCTATAAACTGTTTACGACTGCATTGTACCGTGTCTAGTAATTGTTCAAAGGAAAACAATAACTTGCGGTCAATAAATTCTTCATTTTCGGGCCCAGAGTAACGACTCATCTGCAACAGATCACCCAGTTTACGAAATCTGGGTTTTATTTCGCGACATTCGAAATACTCATGGAATATTTTCAAAATTTTTCTTTGTTCTAGAGAACGTTCTATATTTAAATCTTCTTCTAAGCTGTCATTTAAACTGCGCTCCAGTGAGGTGTTATTACCAGTGCGAGGGCTTTTTAATGGCGAGGTACTGGTAGCAGCAGCAAATTTCAAATCCGGAACCAGTAACAAACTATTGGATATTTCAGCTATTTTGACATCGAAGGTTTTCTCATCTGTACATAAGACTACTTTTTCATTCTGTCCACCTTTGAATTGTAAAGACTGGCCATCACGTACTTGGCCTAGCATATGATCATCCAATTCCAAAAGTTTTAAATTATCACATACTATATCGGCAGAAGGATAGTATAAAGCCTAAAATAATATTAAATCTCTTTGAGATGCGTCCAGGTTTACAATACAAAAAGAAATCTGTTTTCATATTAAAATACTCAGTAACAGGCCGTTGCTGACTTAAGCAAGGTGGGAAGAACAGAGCATTAGCAAGTGCTTCATACAGAATCCATTCTTAACACAAAATCATTCTAATTAATTCATTTACCTGAGTAACCTGAGTCAAGTTCCGTTCATCCAGTTTGGCATGTTTGATTATGCCCTTAACATCTTCCAGAGTGCGAACATATCTAACAAAGTGAATTAATTAATTAATTTATATGGGTTTTCCCGAGAAATATACTTACAAATCACTTTGTTCATCCACTTCCATGCAAGATTCCTCCATATTTTAAAAATTTAACGAGATTTAACGCAATTACTTTAAAATGGTTTCATTTACTGAATTTCTTAACTAAACCCGCCAAAACAATACTAAAAAACCATAATAAACAGTTGACCCTAGGAAGTGTTTGTAATGAAAATAAAACCTGTTGCCTTTCGCTGTTGAACATAACAGATCTTGGCAACTCTATATTGTTAAATTCAAATGAGATAAATATATTGTAGATAATTCGCTGAAAAAGGAATACAAATCCTTTGCCATTATTGTTCTACACACACATACTCGTTTAAAACTGGACAAGAAACAAATAGAGAAAAATTAAAAGAAAATTGTAAAAAAAACTTTTTATTTTAAATGATTTTTATATTTTTGTTTAAAAATGGTGGAAATTTAAAAATTATACTGTGCATAATAAAATAAAAAATAAATTCCTTTCATTAAAATAACGGTTTTATTGTGATTTTTGCTTACAAAATGGAATTCAATGTAATTTCCATGTGCCTGGATGTTAAGCTGGATATTTATGATAAACGCCCTGATTCACTGAAATTCAAAGCGTGGACCAAGTGTCAGGTGAAAATTGAAGCCATTAAATGTTTACCTTGTTTTCTGCGTGTAAATATTGAATCATTGCCTGATGAAGATAACAGCGGGGAGGCGGCCCACTTGAGCGTATCGATTAATGTGCCGGGCGTGACTATTAGTTTGGCCACCTCACGTACTAAACAGTACACGTATGGTATGTTTTGGACACATAATCGACGTGAATGTTTCATTTACTTCGCCTTGGACACTGAAGTACATTTACGAAAACACATGAAATGGATTAAGAAGTCTATCAAAAATCTTGAGTTATATAGGCAAGTATTTCTAGAGCAGCGTAGAAATAGTCGTGGTCCTGGTTTATATGGGGAGATGAATAGAAAGATGGACGCAACAAAGGAATTGAGGTAAGTCTAAATATTGTTTTGTAAATCCACTTTGATTATCAAAAAAAGTACTCAATTGAACCATTTCCTCGTCTTCAACAGAGCTGTTAAAGATGCTCTAAAAGCATTAGGCCCTCTGCCTCAAATACCTACAGATGCCAACAGTAGCATCAATTGGTCTAGACGAGTATCGAGAGCTTCTGATATATATGAGGAGATATACGAGGGAAATATACAGCTACCACGTTTGTCAAGACGTCTTTCTCGTGGATCAATTGCTTCGGGTATATATGAAGAAATGAAACCCTGTGCTCCCAACATACAGTCAATAATTGAAGAACATTTAGAAAGTCCACCACCTATACCACCGTTACCTCCGCACCGTACAAGACTTAATACATTTGAAACAGATCCTTTTGTCATACTGGGTGATATTCCACGCTCCAGTACAAATCCTGAGTCGGAGATGGTGAAAAAGAAGTACAAAAATGTTCTAGGGAATATATTCGGTGCGAGTAGAGCAAAAAGGGCTGAAAGTGTAAGTGAAACGCCTACTTGCACAATGGAGGATGTAATAAACGGCGGAAACAATCAAAAACATTTCCAACCCATTTATGCTAATGACGTATTAAAACCTCTGCCTCTGTCTTGTGCAAAAATCGACAAGCGCAACAGTTTCTCTAGTCCTGACTTATCGAAAATCAATTTCCTCGATACATTCGATGAAGAAAAAATAACCGCCTTGATGCAATTAAATAGTTCAACTGACTTAGAGGCTGATATAGAGGATGACTTCGTTGGTGAAGAGTCGAAAGTGATTAATTATAGTTCATTAAGTTTAGATGACTCAGCTATAGCGCCAAGAACTTCTATACTGGTGTCGGCACGGATACGATGTTTGAAATTAAAATCAGGCTCAATGGAAGGTTTCAATGTTTCGAGTCGGTTGCCACAAAACTTTAATTTTTCCGCCTGTAATACCTCTTCAATAAATCTAGTGGGTGCAAGTGGGGCAGTACCTTCTGCCCAAAAACTAAAACGCAATAAAATTATTTTAGACGATGAACTAAATGGTTATTGCATAATGGCACCTATACGAAGCAAAAATTCTATTGAAACACAAGAGGCTACAACCACCACCACATCGTCTACCTCCTCTTCAACTACATCAGGTTACTCTACGGGATCATACTGCTCATCGTCTACTTCTTCAACTTCCTCCAACACACAGGCCGTGGAAAATATACAAAAGCAGGATTTAATAAAGAAAACTGTGTCCATAACAGAAGCTAACTATGATCAACTGCCTGTGCGAAAGGCACCCTTACCTGTTGCTGATAACGATCTCAGCAACATATATGAGAATATGCAATCTGTTTCCCCTTTAAGTGGCAGCAGTGTGGTTTTAAGAAGTCATGAAAATACTCCACCTTTAAGTAAAGATTTTACGGGCAATTTATACGAAAATCTGCTAACTATTAAAGCAGCTCAGGAATTGGAACAGCCCTTGCCAGCAAATATATGCACCAGTACTCCGACCGATTCACCAGCAGATGAACCGTCTCTAAGTGGCTCAGAAGAACAAGAAAGTTATTATCAAACGCCCAGGAAATCAATCATAAGTGTAGACGATAAAATACCTTCCTATTATCCAAACAGTTGTGACACAGTTAAAACGAGACGTCGCTCAAATAGTCCCAATTCAAAATCGACTACACCTACCACACATAAAGCACAGGAAAAGGAGGTACATATAATTATATGACTGTAGTTAATGTTATTTTTCTAAAATGGCTTTTATTGTTTAATGTTACAGAAATCAAACAATTCGATGGGTCTTAAGCATTTAGTGAACATTAAAATGAAACGTGAACGCAAAGAAAACTTGTATATTTCTTCACCAAAAAAAATTATGGAGCAAAGCACAAAGTCATCCTCGAATGCTAGTCCGCTTATAAAAAACAAAAAGTCTGCTAATGCTCATAAGATAGCCGATAATGTTTATGCCGTCAATTTAACAAATAAAAAATCTCTCCAACTTAATAATAACACTACTCAACACAATAATAATATTAATATGGATAGACCGCCATACAATGAATCTAACGATACCGCCCATCTTAAAGAAAAGCTACATAATGAACTTTTACAATTAGCTTTACAAAATATAGATTTTAAATTTGATGATACAAGCTGTACTAGTAAGACATCTGGGTCTGCGGTGGCAACAAGCCTTAGTTTAATGAATACATCGCCCAGGCAAACACAGAGTGGGATAGCTAAATTGGAACAGGCCGAATTGGAGTACGAAAACTGCTATCAGGCGACCAGAGATGCTACACGACTGTTGCATAAATATGCCACCTTGGCACCAAAGCAATCGATGCGCATTAAACAACAATTGCAACAGCATTTACAGAACAGCCAAGGCTCAAATCAAAAAATTCTTATGACTCAATCCACGAAATTGGAATCTCCAGTATCGTCAACCGATCTAACCGGTAATAATGCTTTGACCTTAGGCTCAAAAAAATTCGCTTCATTGCCTAGATTTAAGAAAATTGATTTCTCACCACTGAAGTTGAAAATCAATAATGTTTTACAAAGAAATCATGCGCCAGATTTTTAAAATATTTACAAAGTAGATTAAGCATTAAATTTATCGTTTGTTTTTACGTAAAATTTTTAACTTGCTTTACAATCAATCGTTACAATAATTTTTACGTTAATTTTACTTTTTCAGTTCCACTAAGTTCGTTTTTGCAATTAAGTAAACAATTCGTATGATACAAAATTTCAATTTTGTTAAAAACATTTGTAGTTTGTAACTCTTCATTATAGGATTTTATGTTAAAAAGTGTTCGTTTTTATTATTTTTCTTTTTTTTTTATAAATTTAATAAATTTTTAATTTCCTTTAGCAAATGTTTTTTAGTTTTGTGATTTTTTAAAATTTTTACATTATTTTAGGTCAATTATTTTAAAAAAATGCAGTTTTCGTAAAACATATCCAAATAGCTTAAACAATGCTTGCAAAATATTATTAAATTTAATCTAAAATATTGTTACATACTACATATATACACTCAACTATAGAAGAGTTTTTATAATTCTTTTATAAGTTGGTTTTCATACTCTACATACCCGATACCTATTAAATAAGCCGTAAATAATAAAATTTTGAATGGCTGGTAACTAAAGCTCAATTAAAAAAGAAATTTTTAGTTAAATTATTTTAGATAACAAAAACTTTTAATATTGTTGACTATTTAATATGCTTGTTAAATTAATTAAAAATGCATTTTTTTTGTTGCTAAATTCTAAATTAAACGAGACGCTTTTTATATCTCTAAACATATCAAATTAACCCAAAGTTAAGAAAGCAAAAAAAAAAAAAAGAAAATAATAGTTAAAGCAAAACGAAACAGTATTATTTTGAAAAACANTTATTTTGAAAAACAAAGGCTTCTATATATTATATACATAAATATTTATAAATAAATTTAATAAATCAAAGACTTATAAATGATCGTATACAATAATGAATACCACCAATTAAGAAAACATGTTTCTGCTTTTTATATTCGAAATATTAGAAAGTGGCTGCCAGCGATAAGCAGCTTTTGATAAAGAAAATTATATTTTGAGGCTTTTCAATCATAAAATTAATTATTAAATGCAATATTTGCTTAGTTGTTGTATTAAAAAATAAAAATATTTTATACATATTATATACATATAAATATACCATGAAAAAAAATATATTCGAAATAAAGAAACGCTTCAATTTTTTTGTACAAAAATCCTTGCATTTCATTTAATTAATCAAAATAAAACACCAGACAGTCCACGTTTTCACAAATTTAAACTGGATGCTTTATTCCCTTAGAATTTAAGTTTTTTTTTAAGTATACATGATTTTGGGAGTTCAGGGACTTATTGAGAACAAAACACATTGCTTTGTAAAATATAATTTAAATAAAAAGTATTTCATATTTGTAAATCGTATATGGAACTCGTCTTGCAGTTAAAATATTTTTTGAAGCCTTTATATTTATAAACTATTTTACAGCCTATATATTTTTCAATATTTTTATTTAAGAAAACATCTCCTCTGGGCATGTATAAACTCTTGTTTAACTCGTGAATCTCTCGGAACAATATAAAACAGCAATGAGCCGCCAGTAACATAAAATCTGAAATGCAACATTCTTTAGAAAAAATTTTTCATATTGTTTATGATATATTTACCCTTTTTCCGCTATTATATCCCTAATGGTCTTTTGCACATCAATTTTAAAAACACAGCCTAATTTACGATTCTCATAATAAACATTAACCGTATGGGCGTGATAACTATTGCTCTTGTCCATGGGTAAAGGTTCAGCAAATAAGGATTCAACTACATCAGCCATGCTATTAAAAATATTAAAAATATAGAGATAATGTTCTTAAAATACTTCTTTTTCCAGCTAACTTACGTAGCTTCTTCCGATAGCTGTTGCTGAAAGTCACTATAAAGAAATTCTGGATAACAGAATGCTGCTGGCCATAATAAAGTCTTATTATCATCATCCAGATGCACAGGATGGTCTTCTAAAGGCATAAATTTGGGTTTGAGTAAATCCTCCGTTATGGCTGTGTTGCCTGGCCTTTGGTCGTCGAATTTGACTTTACGCTCTTCCAATGTGTTAACTAAACGTTGATAGCGTTGCAGTTTTTTCTTTTTCTCTGCAGCCTCTTTACGCTCATTGCGTTCCGTTTCGAATTTTCTTAATTTATTCTTCTTTAACAATTCCTGTGCATCTTTGTTATCAGCATCATTTTCTAAAATTTCATCACACAGCTGAGCACAAACATCGAAGCGATCCAATTCATAAGCACATTGAGCGGCACGCCAACGTGCCTTGGTATAGTCAGGCTTATATTCCAAAGCTTTTTGGGCGTCGGCCAAGGCGGATCTAAAAGTACTATTTCAAATAAAAGCTTAAAGAGAATTTGCCTGGAGACTAACCTGTGATTCTTTAAAAAGAAATGAGCAGCTGAACGATTGTTATACAACACTGCTTGTACTTCAGGCTTCTCACATTTAGCCTTTAGACCTTCACTAAAACTTAATATGGCCATCCGAAACTTTTTATGTTTCATATAGAAATTGCCGTCTTCTTTGTAGTTCAAAGCCAAATCTTCTGCGGTATTTTCTTCCGGATCATATTTCAACTTTTGTAAACCCTCAAACATGGGATGCACTTCATCGCCGGGCTGGGGTGCCTTTTTCATGAAAAACGGATGTTTTTCCATTTCCTTTTTGAAAAAAATTGCTATTTATTTTAGAGAATAATAAATTTGATTTGTATAGAAACCTCCTGCCAACGATCTTCCGGCCAGCCTTCCTCATAGCGTTTCTTTTCCAGACTATCAATAAAAGCATCTAAATCAGCATCTAATTTCGCAGCCAATTCCAAACGTTCCTGCTCTGTCCATTCCTTTTTGGCAACTTCTTCTTCGTTTATCATTTTGTATGAAAATTGTATAGTTTTTAATAAATTAAATTAAATTTTATTTCAATGAAGATTCTGAAAATTATTGTGCTGGTCAATGTTTACGTTTTGTTGTTGCTTGCTGCTGTATAAAAAATAAACATGTGCTTAAAAAGAGAGCAATGAGAACAAGAGAGCAAACAAGTGTTTTTTGCAAAGCTGTGTTTAGTAAGTAAACTGTTAAAACAAAAGCAGGGATGTTCAAAGTTGAATGCTCTATTTTCGTTACGTTTTATGTGTTTGAATTTAAGCTAAACGCATAATTAAAGATAATTTACCGTTTATGCTAAACATATAAATTTAAAAATTTGGAGAAAATTGTATAAATTTAAATGTCTTATTTATGAATGTCTTTCTAAAAACTTGTTTTCTAATGAAAATCTAATTTGTTTTCAAAATTGCAAAGCGTTTGGTCTATTAATTTGAAAGTGGAAATATTGTTTTAGAATTTTTTTATAGTATTTCAAGCCTTCAACACCTAGTTGTTATTTTTAAAGGTAATAATTTATTACATTTTTAACAAAAAAACCTTACAAAGTTCACTTTTCAAAAGGTTTACTTAGCAAATAATTAAAATAAATAATGAAATATTACCTTTAAGCTATATTTTAAATAGGCTTTATAAACACTTTCAGATACGTTTGTGTAATATTTACAAAAATTCAATGAATTCCAATAACCTATTGAAAGCCTTACTTGAAAACAATAAAAAATAAGTCTGAAAAACTCACACTTATTTAAGCAAAACCTAATGCTGTAATGCAAAAATGAGAAAAGAAGAAGAAAAACAATATTTTACTTGTTTTAATTTTTTTTTTAAATTTATTTCAGACTTTTGTGATTTGCGCTGACTCTATTTGAGTAAAGATGTTAAAGATATAATCAGGCGTAAGTTAAATGAAAAGCATTTAAAAGGGCAGGGTATGGAAAAGGGAAATATTTTGCCTAATAATTAGTCATGTTTTTGCATTATTTGTTTGACTTTATGCATCAGGAAATCGAAAACTAAATATTAAAATAAGATGTAACTAAAAAACAAATAAATAGGAATAATAATGGCTTAACAAAAGTTAACAATAATTTCGATTTCGTATTTTTGAAATCAAAAGTTGCATTATTTAGTAGCTATTTGCGCGTGCGACTAGTAAGAGTTATCGATTTTAAATCGTAGTACCTTTAAAAATCTAAATTAAGCATGAAAGATAGAAATTAAAAAGGAAATAACCTATAAAAATTAAATTTTAATTAATAAAAAGTATCTAATTTGTTAAATAAATAAATAATAAAATAAATACATATTACATAAAATACATATTACAGAACAAAATAATCAATTTCTATATTATTTATTTATAAACGTATTACAAACAAAAAAAAAAATACCTTTGCGTGTGTGTCGTATATTTATTTAAAAATTATCCTCTAATTATATCTTTCCTTTTTACAATATTTAATTAAAATTTTCTAGCCCCTTTTCGTTTAAGTTAATAAGTAGTCCACACGTTTTAAAATTCTCAAGTAATTTTTTTATTTCAACGCCATTACATGTGTTAAATTTTATATCCTTTCGTGGTTTCTATTCTTAATTCAGCCGTCCTCAATATTTTGAGTTAAAAGAAGTGACATTACCACCACTACAACGAAAAACAAGTCATTCATAAAGTTTTTGTGGTATTAACCCTTTGTGGTAATAACAATTAAGGGTTATCCTTGAGTATATTGTATCATTAAGTCATCCTCAGATGTTTTAGTGATTTGAGATGTTATGTGTAACGATTAAAATTACTTAAGAAAGGAATTTCGATTGTTGTTTTCACTATTCGAAAACAAGTGCTTAATTAAACTAGACTTAGAAAGGGCTATGTGATTTAGGAATATAGAGTTCCGTGTAGAGGTGTCGTTAATACGTTACTTTTTGAAATCCTGCCACATGTAATACTTGTTCTTTCTATTTTCGAAGTTTCTATGATAATTACATGTTTGATAAGTATTAAATTGTTTTTCAGCGTGGTTTTTAGCTGTAGCTCAATTGTGGCCTTTATATCTATGGTTACATATACCGTCTCAGCGGTTTTGATTAATTCATGGAGATTTACTATCGTCGAAAGTATTTCTCGGATTGGCCATACGTTTTTGAAGGTGGTTTATTTTTTGTCCATTGAATTTATGAGGGTTAATGCAGCCTGTGTTATTTTAAAAATGCCTTAAAAACGTGCACAAATTGACGACTGAGAGGATCAACAATAAGAGAATAAAAATTTGCACAACAAACCGGCAAAAATGTGTGTAAAAATCTATTGTTTGCAGAATAAGAAGGAAAAAAAAGAAAAAAAGCAATGCGCGCGCAAAATAGGCACTCACATAAAATGTTTACCGTAAACATAGGCAGGGGAAACTTAGAAGTGGTTATTAAAAATAAATTAAACAAGGGAATTTCGTAGAAATTTAAATAAAATACTTAAATAAATTTTCATAACATTTATGCTCAAACAACAACAAAAAAAAATTCTATTAAATGTGACTGCAATTGAAGAAATTTCACTCAAAGGGTTTGAGTGAAATTCTGAATTCCTTTGTTTTTCTCTTACATTGAGTGGCAAATTTTTATGAGAGTGATTATTGTATTGTTGTTGTTGATGTTGTTGTTGTTGTTTACTAATAAAATTTATATAGAACATATTTTGCCCAAAATAAACCCCCTTGCTATAGTTTTATTTGTTGTATTCGCCAGCCAGTTGTTAAAGACAATTTGAAACCGAAAGCTGTCAAAGAGAACTTAAAAAAAATACAAATAAATTTTTATTATTAACGAAAAAGAAAAAAAAAGGGAAGAAAAATTTAATAATTAATTTCAATGCATACATAGAAATTAAAATGTGTTTTTGTTAATTTAAACGTATAAGAGAATAATATTTGTTTATAAATAAAAAAGAGAATTCCTTTATAAAACGTAGTCCTTTAGTGCTGAACAAAAGTCAAAAAAGTTGTGGCAAAAAATCGATAAAAATCAAGCAAATCTCACCAACAATATCTCACAAAACAAATTCGTAAACGTCGGTTTTTTGTTTTGTTTTAAATAATAATGGCCGCTGCTACAAACAAGGGAATTAATTTTAATAATGCTGTGGCTTATAATAAAATAAATAAAAACGATGATGATGACAATTCTAATTTAAAAACTTCTAAGGCTGTTAAGGTGTCAGGTCATAAAAAGGTTAATGGCGCCACTATGACCTCCATCTCCAACTCCTCCTCCTCCTCCTCCATAACTTTAGATGAACGTCTGTCAAAGGATGTTAATGGTGTTTTCCCAAAAAGAAGGTACGTATCTTATAACATATTCTTCTTATTACTCGCACTCTCTCTCTCTCTCTCTCTCTCTTCCCTTACTATGCTCTGAAACTTTTTCTCTTGATATATTTTTTTGTTTTTGTTCGTTTTGGAAAGAGAGGATTGTTTGTTGTCTTGCGAATTCTTCTAATGGCCTATTTTTTTGTTGTTTTGAATTCTTTAACAGGCAAGACGTCCTTAAGTGGTACGGTTGGGGTTACAAGGACTCTGAGTTTTATGTGAAAAATAATGTCATACATTTTCGCGGTAATCGGTAAGTGCTTGTTTCATTGGATTAAAAAAAAAACTTTTTTATACAAAAAAGAAAAAAAAGTCAAAGGGAAAGAGAATATGAGTGAATTAACATTATTAAGAGCGGATATTTTGTATTACAAGAGATTGCCTTCATTCATAAAAATTACTAGAACAGGTAAACAGAGATTTGAAGGAAACTACAAGAGTGGAAAAAAATTGAAGAGTGGAAGAAGAAGAACTTTTCTTAAATTTCATATCAATTTCGATTCAATTTAAATAATCTTCTCCTTTGTTTCAGATACCCATTGGAAGGCTCAACTTTACCGTATTTCACTGACTGGGTGCTTAACACTTTTAACGTCACAGTCTATGATGATATAGCCAAACCTCAACTACCAAAGGAATTTCCACAGTCTACCGTCAATAGGGAATTTCTACAAGAGCTTAACGAAACTGATATCTCCTGTAGTCAAGAAGGTATAGATCGCTTTATAAGATGCCATGGTCAAACCTTACATGATATCTACTATTTATGCCACAATAAATTCAAAAGAATACCTGATATTGTTACCTGGCCCAAAAATCACTATGATGTAGAGAAATTGGTGGCCTTGGCCCATAAGCACAATGTGGTTGTTTTACCCTACGGTGGCGGTACTTCAGTTTCGGGAGCTACCACCTGCCCTCAAGAGGAGAAACGCATGATTTGTATTTTGGATACTTCCCAAATGAATCGTATGCTGTGGTTGAATCGTAAAAATCTTACAGTTTGTTTTGAGTCGGGCATAACGGGCCAGGATTTGGAAGCTATCCTACGTAAGGAAGGTCTTACTGTAGGCCATGAACCGGATTCTTATGAGTTTTCTACCTTGGGTGGTTGGGTAGCCACTAGAGCATCTGGAATGAAGAAAAACGTCTATGGCAACATAGAAGATTTGGTGGTGAGAGTTAAATTGGTGACGCCTTCTGGAGTACTGGACAAAGAATGTGTTGCACCCCGTATATCCTGTGGCCCGGACTTCAATCACATTGTCATGGGTTCTGAGGGTACTTTGGGTGTTATAACGGAAGTAGTGTTAAAAGTTAGACCTCTACCACCAGTTAAACGTTACAATTCGCTTGTGTTTCCCAATTTTGAGTGTGGCGTAGCATTTATGCGTGAAGTAGCCGAACGTAGATGTCAACCGGCTTCGGTGCGCTTAATGGATAATAATCAATTCATAATGGGCCAAAGTCTTAAGCCTGTAAAGAGTTGGAAAGAAGATATCATGGACAGCTTCAAAAAGAAATACTTGACTTTATTTAAAGGTATGGATCTGACAAAAATCTGTGCTGCTACCTTACTTTTTGAGGGAGTAGCCGAAGATGTAGAACGTCAGGAGACTTTGATCATTGCTATAGCGAATAAGTATAAAGGAATTTCGGGTGGCGGCCAAAATGGTGAGAGGGGCTATATTATGACTTTTGTAATAGCCTACATGAGGGTAAGCAAGAATCGTAAAGAATAATAAGAATGTGGAAATTAATTTATTGTTGTTGTTGTTTTCTAGGACTTAGCCTTATTGTATGATATAGTGGCCGAGTCATTTGAAACTTCAGTGCCATGGGATCGCTGCTATACCTTATGCGAAAATGTCAAGAAACGCATACAATTGGTGAGTTATTTTGAAAAGTCTCTTAAGGAGTAATTTCTTACACTGTTTGTTACTTTATGAACAGGAATGCCATGCCAAAAGCATCTTCTACTTTTCCATATCCTGCCGTGTTACCCAGACCTATGATGCTGGTGCTTGTGTTTATTTCTATTTTGCATTTAATTACAAGGGTTTTCCAAACCCCGTTGAACTATTCGAGCACATAGAAAACGGTGCTCGAGATGAAATTTTGAACTGTGGCGGCTCATTATCACATCATCATGGTGTGGGCAAAATACGTTCGCAATGGTATACGAAGACGATTACGCAAACCGGAGCAAATTTGTACAAAGCAACTAAACAACAATTGGATCCTAAAAATATATTTGCTACTGGCAATCTCCTACCTGCCGATCAACAGCCTCAACCGGCCCAGCAGGCAATGACTAGAGTGCCAAGCTGGACGACTACAAATCTGACTGTTAAAGCGAAACTTTAAATAGGGAATTAAAGTAAAAAAAAAATTTTTCTCTAAAACTGTACTTTTTTCTTTTGACAAACTATTATAAAAACAAAGAAGGATTCTCTCATAGGAAATTTAGTTAATTTGTTTAAGACATTTTGCAAACGGTAGCACACTTTTAGCATTAGAAACTTAATAATTAAAGAAATACTCGTTTTATGTAAAAAGCACAACAGGCAAATATTTTTTTTTTGAAATACAGAAACACTTCAATCAAATATTTGCTTAGTGTGCTTTACATCTTCAATAAATCATAAATTGTTTGAATCGTTATTCATTTTTTTATTTGATTGTTTAATTTTTAATTAAATTTTTAATTCAACACTTTTTTTTTGATAATTTAAAACGTATTTTGTTACTTTTTATATAACCGGGGTTTTGTTATACAATAATTTTTAATTCAAAATAAAATAGAAAAAAAAATAATAATGAAAAAGGTACCACTGTTTACGGATTCTTTTAAGGACTCTCTTAATAAATAAAACTGTTTTTGTTGTCTTATGGAGACCAGAAAATTTCAAATATAATTTCAATATCATAACCTCAAAAATGCCTACTAGAAGCCTTCGCTTTATCACTAAGGAAACTGTGCCAATAATAGTAAGGAAGGCTAAGAAGTTATTTTTTTAAGTTGGCTACAGATTTTCTTAGGTGTACCTCTTTTCAAAGATCATCATCTTCAGGGGCAGCTGTCTTAAGCTGTTTTGTTGACTCATAACCTTTTTGAACCCCCAAAAACTCTTTTTTCTCCTGTCTTTTTTTTTCAAAAGATTTTTTCTTTACTTTTGTGTTTTATTTGATCTGTGTAAACACCCATTATTTTCTTATTTTCATTATCATTAGGGTGCATGTTTACATATTTACATTGGAAAATGCATCTACAAACTACAGCACGCACAGTATCTTTACCAGCGTATTTGCGTATTTGAAATAGAATTTTAAATTTCATGCATTATTTACTAACACTTGTGCGTTATTATTTAAATTTAAATTCAAGTTTGAATTGAAATGAATTTTTCATAAATTTTCTTGGAAGAAAAATACAAATAAACAGATGCTGAAAAGCGTTCGTACACGCCCCATACATTAAAGAATTGAAATGATGATGAGTGTGTTTGTCTAACATTTCTCATAGACCAGGTAGCAGAGATGGGATTGTATACATGTTGTTGTTGGTGTTATTGTTGTTGTTATTGTT
Organism: Sarcophaga bullata; assembly: GCA_005959815.1. Lineage (NCBI taxonomy): Eukaryota > Metazoa > Arthropoda > Insecta > Diptera > Sarcophagidae > Sarcophaga > Sarcophaga bullata. The sequence continues at coordinate 298,949 of QOCX01000105.1, forward strand.
GCTACATTAATTTAGAAGGTCGTTTTAGTATTTAAATTTGTATTTCAGTATTTTCAAACACTTTTCCGTGTACCAGTGAGTAATTAAATCTTTAGAATTCTGTGTATCTAAGTATCTGTTGTAACTGTTATTGTATCTGTCGAATTCACTTTTAAAACAACTTCTATTTGTTGGCTGCTGCTGTCAGCAAGTGTGTAATTCAATACTTTAAATGTTCATTAATGCGTTGTATTAAAGAACTCTATGCCGTTGTGTATAGTCACATAAAAGTTCTTCCTACATACTCCTTACCCCTCCTTTTCTTAACCAAGTTTAAATTATAATGACGTTGTAAAGCTTATGCAGTGATTTCTATTTGACTTGCAGACACTAATGAATGAATGAATGAATAAATGAACGAACGAGTGATAAAGGTATGAACAAATGCAAATTTTTATACTCCAAATGATTGTCTGTTTGTCTGTTTGCTTTACATGGTATTTTTCTTATTATTTTCCTTGTTTTATTTTTTGCTTTTTTCATTTCGAATTAAAATGCATTTGAAATGTACGTACGCATGCTCAGTTTACTTTGTTGCATTGTTTGTCAGAGATGGTTCAACGATGATATGGTCTAATGTTTTTGATACGTCATGCTGATAAAAACGTGTTAAAAGGAATTCTTTTTTACCCTCAAGAAAAGAAAATTAAAATAAAAAACGAAAAATTGTCGGAAATGCTTTTTGAAAATTAGAAAGATTGACTGTTTTTACTTTGAATTCATTTTATCTGGAACGTAGGAAATCATTTGAAACGTCAAAAAAAATTATAAATATAGGCCTATTTAGCATACTAAATAAAAGTTCTACTTGAATATTTAATTGAGGGTACAATTTTTTTAATAGTATTTTGTATACAAGTATTCATGAAGTAAAAATATTGTTTTGAGAGTGATAGATTTTTAAAGAAGATTCAAAAGCCCAGTAAAACACAATTAACTTTTTTAATTTACTTCGATTAAAGAATTTTTTTTATATAATTCTTTATCGATTTATAGATTTAAATTCTAAAATAAATTCCAACACACCTTTTATTATTTTGTCTATAAATTTTAAATTTTTTAACGTTTTTGTTGTTATTTAAACCTTCCTAACCTCATTCTCATAAAATATCACCTTCCAATTTAAATAATCAATCATTGGCTGCATAACACAATTGCTGTTTTCCTTTTTCGATTTGCAAATTAATAATCGTTTAAAATTATTCTCTAATAAATCAAAATTTTTAATTTTCTTTTAAACATTTTTATAGGCCAACTTTACTACTGCTATAGTATTTTCCTCTAGCAGCATGTTGCTATTGCTACGAGCAACATGTTTAATTATGCAACAAAATGTATATAAGCAAACGCTAGCAATTTTGTTTGTGGCTCTCATTTTTTTGTACACATTTTTGTGTAAAAATGTTAAGCGCATTATAGTTTTGTTGTTTACAAACAGTATGTGCTGTTATTTTGTTGTTGTTTTTTTCTATTATAGCTACCGAGTCTAATAGTAATTAACCCATTAAGTTTTTTAAAATGTTGAATTAAATAAAATTCAATTTAGCGATGCATTATGCTTCGAATTTTTAATACATGATAAATAGGCCTTTAACTTCAAAATTATATAATGAATTGTAGTAAACATCATTTATTATTTTTTTGGTCAAGATAAGAGCTTTTACTCTCTAATAGTTTTTAAGTTTACATAACTCTATATTCTTGGAATTATACCGATCGCATCTTCATTTGTACAATCACATCAAAATCGATTCATTAGAGAAGAGTATGAGTGTCTAACGATGAAATGTAGTTGAGTTAAAAGTATTCATATTATTATAGAAACAGTAGGGGCCTTTCTGTCATGCTAATATCTCGGAAAATGGTGTTTCTATGAAGAAAACAATAAATAGAACGTATGAATTTACGTAAGCGAATAACTGTGGCTTTTGCGTCGTGTTATCGCTTCTTAATGAGTTACGATTTAAGTTTACCTTAATTGTAATGCAGTAGTATTTAGTGATTATGAAGAGCCCTGCTTTGTTTTAATCGAGTTTAAACGAACTTTCGTTAGTCTTGTGTAAACTTTGAACGAGTGCGAAAGTTTAGTCTTCGTTTTCTCTGTTTCTTTTTTGTGTTTTTATTTTGGCGGAAAAGAAAAATATTTTCGTAATTGCCAACAGTTGCGCTGAACGTAAAAATATTCGGTTGGAATTTAAAGAAAAAAAAAACAAATCCAAGCAAAAAATAAAAGCCACATTGCATGGCAAATGTAAAACGACAAAATTGAATTACAAAAAAAAAAAAAAAATTATAAAATAATGTTGCTTTGGATGTTGTTGCAATAGATGTTTTAGTTTTAAAAATAAATGGAAATGTATCTTGTATCTTGAACTTGTCTATTTTCTGCTCTGTTTTACTCAGTTTTCAAAAAAGTGTCTGTGAGTTGTGCGTTGTTTTGTTACTGCCGGTTATACAGATACAAATTATGCATCCATGAATTTAGTTGAAAACAAAACGTCGTGCTTGCAACAACGCTGTTGTGATACACAGAAAAACGGCAAATTCATGCGATAAAACGTGCAACATGCGTTGGAAATTTAAATAAAATTAACGAAATAAAAATTTAAATGTGAAACCACAAAAAAATAAAATTATTGATATAACGAATTGGCTTTTTAACAACGACGAAAAGAGAAAAAATAAAAATTGGAAATTTTCTAAAAAAAAAAAAAATAAAAAAAAGTTTAACAAAGAAACTAAATTTAACGAAAAAGTTTTGTAAATAAATAAAAAAAAATTTTCTTGAAATATATTTTTTTAATGAATTTATTTTAAAAATTTGTGTGTAATTTCGTGTGCGTGTGGCTTAAAGTCAAAATTCTTTAAACAGGTGTGTTTTAAATTTTATTTTCGTAATTTTTTCTTACCCAGAGTATCTTTGAGTTCAAATACGTAAATACGTACATATTTGCTTTTAATTACGATTTTGTTTCCACAATGTATTTAATGGACAATTAATTAACTTTATAGACTGTAGTTACCATGGAAAAATAAATTTTGATTTAAAAATTCAAAAACAAATTGAAAAAAAAAAAACGCTTTTAAAAGTAGTTTAAATTTTAATGCCACATTTAATTGCATTTTGCGGTGTATTTGCTTACAAAAGGGGTTATATTTTCCCAATGAAATTTAATTCTTTTGTCATTTACACGTTTTAATACAGGTGTTTTTTGAGATCATCTCATCATCTTTTAGAAAATTTATTTTTTTTTTGACATACTAGGTCCGTGATCTATTAAGTTGTATCAAAAACCACCACCACCACCACCACCATCTCCATAACTCTCCTCTAAACATCTATTGTATTTCATTTAATGCTTATCCAACCCACATATGATGTCAAATGCTATAATTTTAATCGTTTTAATCTTATTTTATTTGTTATTCAGAATTTTTTTTTCTGTTTTTGGTTTTTTATTTTATTTTTCAATTCCAACCAAGTATTGTGTTTTGGTTTTCTTTTTTGTTCTACTCATCATTGCCTTTGTACAAGAACACAAACAAATTTTTGTGAGTTTAAATTTTTTTGTGTTACAGTCAGGTAAACAAACCTTAATTATTTGGAAGAGTTGGTTTAAAAGTGGTTGTTTTATTTTCAATTCTTATATTATTTTTGGAAGCAGGTGCTTTACTTAGTTTTGGCGTTTAAATCAAGCAGATGTTACTTAAATGAAGTGGAAAGATGATGAGGACCGACATTATTGTCACATGCAACATGCAACAATTTCACGCAATTTGAAATGAAAGTCTGAACATTATATTGACATTTTTTTTATCAAATGAAAGACGTATGCTGTGAATAGGCCTACTTTTTAAGTAGCAGCTGGCTATATATTTTTGAAAATGGTAAACGATTAAACCAAGCTGTATAGTTTTGGCACGCTATTGAAATAACACAATTGCAGCTGCTAAAGGACGTGTCTGCTAGGTGTTTGGATTTTTCTTACCATATATTCCTCTAACAATTATGGTTTGAATAAAGTCTATAGAGGCTTCATCGCAATATGTATGATTTGAATTCGATCTTACTCGCCTTGATATTATCATACTATAGTTAGACGGGATTTAATGGATAGCCTATCCTTAGCATATTGTATTAAAGATCAAAGGGTATTTAGCATACACTTAAAATAAGAACCAGTTAGTTCTTACAAGAATATTGATGAATACAATGAACAATAAGGAATACAGGAAAGTCTGAAAGAGTAGGACTTAATCAATAGAACCACATCCAATGTTTGTCTACAAAAAAGTTAGTTCCATACAGCGAAAGATAGATTTACTGTCATTAGGTTGTCAAATTTCTTGTATATTTAATTAAATAAGTTTAATCTGGTAATAAAAACAATTTCGATACAACAAGGGAATAAAATCTATTTAAATGTATGTACCATATTTCAAAAAATAGGCCTTCTATGTAAAAATAAATGTATGTACATATGTTGATTGTGTGTGTGTGATTTATGTGTGATTATATACTGATGATCAGAAAATTTTTTGTTTTTACTTCTTTTGGAAACATCCATTAAGGCTTTCAATAGAAATGAATGACGAAAATTTTGTTTAAATTACCAAAATTTATTATTCTGTACATTATTTCATAATTTTATTATTTTTAGATTTATTAAACATTTTTTTTTGTTCATATTTCTTTTTTTCTAGTTCCACCCCCATACAATGATTTCATATCAGTTTGCCTTTTTAAATACAAAATGTTCTTGTCTGTAGCCATAATATTTTTAATAATCTTGCAAAATTTATCACAAAAAATAAAAATGCAAAGAAAAAAATATTGAATATGAAATCTTAAATGTTAAAGAAGATGAACTTGGCTTTTTAAGGCTTGTGATTTGCCATTATGAAAAAAAGAAAAAAATTTTACAATTTTTATTACTTTTTTCCAATAAGATTTTGCTGATTTCATATAGACAAGGTTATTTTATGCAATACAACAACTTTTATAACAAATTTACACCCACAACGTAGTAAATTTTTTAAGTAAATAAATAATTTTTTATAAACAAAAAAAAAATTAGCATTTTAAATAAAACAATAAAACGAAAAAAAATTAAAAAAAAAATTCTTTATAAGTCAACTACTGTAGACCACTACACACAGAAGAAGAATTGATACAAAATATGTATGTATGGATGTATGTATGGGTTACGATATAAGCGGAAGATGTAAAAATATTTAGAAAATATGCCAGTAAATAATGTTTAAAAAATTTTAAATATTTATAAACAATAAACAAATTTAAAAAGCAAAAAAACAAAAAGAAGTATGGGTGGTGTTTGTAAATGGAATTAGAATGAGAGCGTAAGGCGACTAGCGAATGGCTTATGAATTTAGGTTTTTTTAATTTTGGTTCTAAATTCAGAATGGTAATTACAATCTAAGAGATCTTGGTAAAAAAAAAATTCAAACTTTTTCTTTGACTAACTATTTGGTTGTTTAAAGTATATTTTGCTTGCTAGATCATGGCCTATTTAAGGTGTCATGCTGCTAAATGAAGAAAATAATAATGAAAACCCTCATTATCAATGAAATTATAATTTATGTTTTACATTCAAAGTATTTTTTGAACTCGTAATAGTAGAAATCTAAGAATGATTAATGAATACTAAAATTGTAATTTATTAGCCTTTTTCTAAAACAGTTTTTTTTTATTATTTTAGCATTGAAAATAAATCGATAATTAATTAATATGCCATATGCATCGATTGGCTGGTTTTTGGCATATGTTTGAAATACCAGCAGCAGTAACAGCAACAGCAGCAGTCCTGCACTTCAAGTAACAGAGCGTTTTATTAAAACGTTGTCACATAAATCGATAAAGGCTTATGGAAAGAAAAACAAACAGTTGATATACCAGTACAGAAATATCTGTTACATTCTAAGGCAGTTACATGATTAAAAGACGTCTTAAAGTCTCTTTTGAAAGTGGTTTTGTTGTTGTTGCTTTATGCATAAGCAGCAGGGGCACATATACATACAATGGTCTTGATATTGAATATTGAAATTAATTGAAATGTGTGTCTTAAGTCATTCTCTGTTCTGAGGTGTAAATTAAACCACTAAACTAAATAAAAATGTTAATAAGCTTTTAATGTTTTACTCGAGATACGAAACAGATATATGTACATATGACAACATAGATCTTTGGCTCCTGTACACTATTGCAGTTTCAACTCCAGTTCCAGCATTAGCATCATTCATTGTTTTCATTCACTTTAAAACACAGCAGCAGTCTCGAGCAAGATTTAAAGCCAACCAACAGCCAACAAACCAGTTTTAAAATTATTCTGGTCTATCACTCTATAGCAGCAACAGATGCCTATGGTTTCTGCATTTCTTTGTATTTTCGTAGTGTGGTGGTAAAAGAAAGGAAATAAAAGGCCGCATCAAAGAAAACCAGCAGCATCCAGTTTATTGTTGTCTGTGTTTTGTTTTTCTCTTAAACCTTTTACTTGCAACCTCCTCAACATTCTACGCCTCAACATCATTATTGTCTACGTTTCTGCATAATCATCATCATCATCCAGCCACCATCCAGTCATCCAATCATCCAGCCAGCATCAGTATTTGGTCGTGATACTACAATTTTTACCGCTGTTCTTTTCAAACTTGCAACACAAAACTTAACCAAAAATGTAAGTACAGCTTTTTCTTTCTTTTCTTTTCATTTCAATTCATTCCTTTTCTTTTTTTTTGGTTTTTTATTGCCTGCCATGGCTTTTCAAAGCAATTTTCTTGTACTTTTATTTTCTTTTTGTTTTGTTGTCGTTGTTGTTGTTGTTGTTGTATAACAAAAATGTTAATCATTTTCTACAACAACAACAACAACAGCATCATACATACGTACGTACATACGTATATGGTTTATATTCTCTAGAAGATGTAGTCCTTAACTATTATCTTCTGCATGAATTGCAGTGGCAGGTCAAAGAATATTAATGCGCCTGAAACAGGAATTTATGAATACGTTGAAAAATGAAACAACAAATACAAAAAAAAAAGAACGAAATGTGGGTCATATGATTAGCCAACAGAAGTCGTATTAAATATTTCAATGGATCGTGCTAAGCCTCACTCCTATGCTATGTCTGAAGAGAAAAGAATAAATATTTTGAATTTCTTGGTCTTAAGCTTAAATAGAAAAGAAACGACTCCAATTAAAAAAAAAAAAGAAATCTCAATTAATGAAGTCCTTTAAGTCCAATTAATGATTATATGGTCCACCACAATCATGTCGACACTGTCATATCAAGTAGAGGCTAAAGGTATGCGATCCAGATCCTTCTCTTCACCGTGAGCTCTATATTGGATGGGCAAACGATGTGTATATAGAGGACGCATAAAGAGAACTTGCGTATCAGTAACTAATGAAGACTCCCAGATCACTGCAGTGTTGTCCAGGCAGAAGTAATGATTATCCTCATGGCAATTAAATGACTGCTCAGTAGCAGAATATTTCCTGCTATAGTGATATCCTTTTGACTGATACTTACGGCAATCATACCGACGTCATAGCTTGTATACGTAAAGCGACTTTTCCTTTTCATTATTTGGGTCACTGGCCATAGGAACAGGCCCGCAACTGTATTGCAGACGTCTTGGGTTGATACATATGTGATTCCTTGGTAGGGCTTCCTTGGCAGATATTATCGATCGCTAGATTGCATATTAATTCAGACAGAAGAGAATAAATTATTTTTTCTCCGCACTTGAGATTCATTATGTATTCTCTGTTTTCATAGATGGCCATCCCGTCGGAACGCTGGTATGTCTTCTGCAGAAGTTTCAAGTTTCGGAGTATGAGAAACACTCGCATGAATGCAAGTTAGATTTCAGGGAACACTATTCTTGATATCTCTGACGCAACTGTCTGAAATTGGGATCAGAAATATTGCCGGATGTATAGTTGTGCTCTCAGACTCATGGTATAGATTAGTGTATTCTGAACTTTATATTTCATACCTGACAGTTGGTAAAAAGCAATGAAGCATTTCATTGAAATATTCTCTTATATGTATTGTAGGGTACAGCAAACATATCACATGACATTTTTTACATTTTAAAAATTCAATAAAATTTGTCTTGCAATAAAAGAAAAATTAAAAAGAATTACTGGCTTCAATTCAGCTCAAATTGAATAGAAACATTGGAATTTGATTGTAAATTTTTATGCCATGAAAAAAAAAACATTTTTAAGCCTTTACTATACAGCCATAGCAACTATTAAGCACGATCATCTTCGCAAAATAAAAACTGTCAGAGCCATAATGTATCCCCAACAAACTAAGCTTGCCATCAACAACAACATCATCACCAACCATTATTTATACCTTTAGGTCTTATGATAGCAAGACTACAAAAGAAATAAAATTAAAAAAAGCAGAAATAAATCGTTGTAGACATCAAATGTTCTGGGTTAAAAGAAGAAAAAAAAAACTTTTCGGTTTTTTATTGCGCTTGAAATATTAAGAATAATGGGTTTTATTATACGACTCAAGGACACATAAAGTGAATGCTATCCTCTCTAAAATTCCCTCTACCTAAACATACATTATGGCTAAAAAAGAAATATGCATTAAGAAGCCTTAAAAAGCTGGCATTTTTTTATTTGTTTCTCTTAAAATCAAAAGTTATCTTGAGCTTGATGTAGAAGAAAATAAAAATCCATTAAATACAGTGCTTTGGATAAAACTTTTACCAGAGTCTTCTTTACTTACCGGTTTTAAATGAACTTTTTTAATGGAACAGTCTATACAAATTGAGTTTGTTTTTAATGTAAAAAGTTCACCAGTTTGTAATTTTTGTAATTTGCTTACAATTGAAGCAAGTATGTAGAATTTATTGAATTATTTACATCGTGTAAAATGAAAACAACAGATATTTACATGTACTACAATTATTTACATCAAGGCAAAGTTAGGCACACAATTTCTATTATGAAAATGAGAAAATGTTTTCAACAAAATTTGTTAACAATTTTAAAAAATAAGAAAAAGATGTTTTCAAGAAATATTTTTTAATTGTTGACATTTTTTACTCTGTGTAAAAATTTACTTGTAAATAAAATTGTGCAAGTAACTGTTTTTTAGAAGTTTTTACTTATCTGTAGTATCTTTTAATTTCCTTGTAAATAAAACAAATTTTTCACTATTTAACGATTTTTCTTTCGAATTTCCTTTGTTTTCGAGGGAGTTTATTTTCTGCAAAAAAAAAGAAAAAAAACTTTCCCATTCTTTTCCTCAAGCCTTAAGTGTAACTTATAGTCTCTTATTGTAAAAATTGATGATTTATTTATTGTCGGCATTTGTTCAAAAGCTGTTTTTTATAAGTAAAGAACGGTTTTAATACTTCAAATATTTGTGGCTGCAAAATATTACACAAAAACAAAAAAGGCTAACAAATATTTGGTACACATTGGCTACAAAAAGACAAAAAAATTAAAAGAAATATTTTAAAAACAACATTATCTACTCAAATGAATGAAAAGACGAAAAAAAAAGAACTGCTTACGACCAATAACGCAAAATTGATTACCTAAACGTGTTTGGCAAATTTAATGAGTTTAGAAAACGCACATTGGGCCTTAAAGCAAAAGCCAGCCAAACTTTAATGTCTTGCAAATGAAGACCAGCCAGCAGCGAGTGGCGTTTTCATTTACAATATACGGAGACTCCAGAGACTTGAATACACACTTTAGCATACAGCCAATTGATTGTATCGTAACGTAAAAAATATTTGAAAAAAAAAACAAACATTTTTGCAGATTTTTTTCAATGAATTTTTTTTTCTCTTTTTTTTTTTTTTTTTGATCAACAAATATTTCATTTGGTGAAAAAAGTTGCAAAAAAAATCTACAATTTGGTTACACTTGACTAATGACTTTAAATTGTACGTTTTTAAGATTTTTTTTATTTACCTCAGATGCTTAGAAACATTTGCTACAGCTGGCATGGCTTACATTCCTATATCTCTCTTCTCTTTTCTTCTCTCTTTCTCTCTCTCTCTCTCACACTGTCTGTTGCCTTAACTGATTAAGATTTAATTTGCTTTTGAGTCTATGCTATGTTATTTGATAGAATTTGTAGAGAAGGTGTTTTTGGGAAGTATGAGGCGTTCTCAGAGATAATCCCAGTTAATAAATCTTATAAATTAAATGTTAATAAAAATAAATATAAACAAAGTATTGTTTGTACATTAAAACAATTTTATTCTTGTTTACCATTTAGCATTGAAATATTTTTCAAATACAATTGCAGTACAGTGTAAAGATTTAAGTCGAGATTATTGTGTTCAAAGAAATAAAACAAAAACAAAAACAAAAACAAAAAAAAAAAGAGTTGTGATATCATTGACCCATGTGTTCGTAAAGGCAACAAATGGATAATTTATGAATATTTAAACACAATTTATCGTCTACAGATTTTTATTTAATTAAATAATTGATCAAAATTAACCATTTGTAAGTCGGCAAAAAAAAATTCTTTTTTTCAAATAATTTTCTTTTATTTAAGTTTAAACTGAACCTTGTAACATTTTGATTTACACAAAGAAAAATGATTTAATGTAGTCTCAATTACATTAGGAAAAATTCAACTTAATATATTTATAATTATTTAATAAACACACGTAATTTCCTTAAAAGGAAACCTCAGCCTTATGACATTCCTAAATGAGCCATAATTTTACTTGCTTTTAATCAATATTCTGTTAAAAGAATAGACAAATGAACTGAAACTAATTATGGGGTTAGAGAAGAA
>QOCX01000105.1:309822-397672 GCA_005959815.1 Sarcophaga bullata
AACAACAACAAAAAGTACTTAACAAAATCTAAACAAAGCTTATAAACAATTTCCGCTGACAGAAGCAAGAATAATAGTCATAAAAATTAAACTGATAATGAAACAAAAACAAAAGCTTAAAAAAGGAATCTCTAATCATTTTTTAATAATAGTCTAGAGAATGATCTTTGAGTGAAAAAATGCAAATAATGACGTGAAACTGACGTCATGGCCAAACAATTTGAAAATAATTATAAAAAATTTTTTATAGTTTTTTATATGAAGGAATTCTGTTTAACTATGAACAAAAAACTTGAACTTTGTAACCATATTCGAAAGTCATTGTATTAGAGAGAGAGTAATTTACAATAACAAGATATTTTTCATATAATGTACAGGAAAACAATGGTCGTATGTTACATCCAGAAATTATACATTTAAAGGCATGCATGTACTAAGTCAATTACAATATAAATTATTTACTGTAAACAAAATGATTACACATACATTTTGAGCCTTACAACCCTTCAGTCAGGATTACGGTATAGCTTCTCACACCACTTATGTTGTGTGTGTTAATTTTTATACAGTGGCGGGACCTACAATTTAAAGTCGACTCCGAACGACAGATTTTTTTGAGAAACTTTTCATGGCAATTTTATTTACTCTCAGAGTTTTTGCCAGAAATCTGCTGAGAGGAAGACGCCGAAGAAATATTTTTTTTCATATTTCATTTTGATGTCTGACAGGATTAACCCTGGCCTTTTGTCTAATAAGCCAACACACTACCTACTAAATCACGGCGGCTTCGATTAAATTATTATAAAATAATAATCTATAAATTTTAATAAATTAAAGATATTATGTTGAGCGGAATAATATGATAAAATTTTCCTTAAAGTAACTAAAAGTAACTGTACTGCTACTAAGTTTCCGTAATTGTGTTAGACAATGCGATAAGCCTGAAAAATCAAAGGAAAGCAATATTAAGCTCATCAATATCGCATTGGCAGTTGTTAATTTGCTAATTTTGCTAATTTGTCGTACATATTTTAGCCAGTGTGAGGATTCTGTGATTAGGAGATCATCAGAAAACATGCTTGAAACATACTCAGAAGCATGTATGGTGCTAACAAGTTATCTTTGTTGACACAGAATAACATTCTATAGTTGGTTAAGGATAGCGGGACACATTAGAATACTCTACATAGATTGAGGATAATACAGTAGATTGTATGGTTACAACACTGTAGCATCTCTACATGACTGTAAACAAAAATAAAGAGAGACTGTTATTCAAAAGGCTACAGATTTATGTGATTAAGTAGCCTACATGCTTCTGGGGCTGAAATGTAAAGCCGATCTTAGTAAGCAAATTAAAACGATTATTGCCTAGACAACTTTACTGGACAACTGTACCGGAAATTAAAAGGAATTTAATTAGTATCTCTTTTATAGTGAGCTAACGATAGTTAAATATTAATTTACGATATATATAAAATGTATTTGATTAAGAATATTATTATTATTGTTATTATTTTTTTTTTTCTTTAATTCATTCCTAACACTTTCTAATTTCTGATTTATTGCATTGTTGGCTTTGTATTCATATTATTTTAAATTAAAACAAAAATATTGTTTAAAACACGTTGAAATGTGTGTCATTCTTGTTTTAAAATTAGTCTATGACGGATTATATATTTTTTGTTTTAATAAATTATTCATTGTTTCTTCCGTTTGTTTTTTGTTTTTAATTTTTCTTATAAAATAATTTGTTTTATTTTCTTGATATTAAGAATTCAAAACACGTTTTATTATTAAATCGTATACAAATTTTATAATTTTGCAATCTGTGCTATTTTATTCAAATAAATGATTATTTTTTATTTTGTACTTGATTTTTTATATTTTAACAATTTTTTTTTTACAATTTTTTTCTATTTACTTACTGTGTGGCATAAAATTAGCACAGTTTTAAATTTTTTTTTTGTGAATAAATAATTGGAAAAAAGTGAAATAATGAGGTAAATAATGAAATTTGGCTTGTATAACATTGGCTTAAAAAGATAGCAAATGCATTAGTTATGGGTCAAAAATAAAAAGCTTTAATTTTTATGCTTTTTTTAAATAAGCAGAGAAAGAGGATATACGTTTAAAATAATTAATAGTAATGGCTTTTAAGTACTTTAGTTTAATTATGAATAATGGACAGGAAACATTTTAATTATTCAATTTGAAATGTTAAATACATTGTTTTATTTTATTTTATTTTTTTTATTATAAAATCTATAAATAATAAATTTTTGAAAATATTTCTACCATAAAGTTTTACAAAGTGTAATAAGTTAAAACATTTCCTCATGTCTTTGAAATATTGGCAATATTTATTCATTATAAAGTTCTTGCTATTAGGCATGGTAAGTGTAATTAAAATATTTTTTCAAAATTTATTTTAAATCGTCCTGTTTGTTATACACTTAAGTGCCACTGTGTCTTTCTTATGAGCAAGCTAAAATGCTATGAAACTGGACCCTTATATTATAAATTCGAAGTATGTCAATTGCGCAATAATACCCAGGGTTTGCCATTATTAAACATGTACCTACGTTATATGAATAGGCCAGTCGCGAATTGTCTTTTTCAATATGTGGTAAAAGGTAAATGGACTCGTGTAAACCGTTTCATATTCAATAAAACTTTCGATATCTGTGAATTTATGAAAAATCGTAAAAATAATAAACTAATGGCCATGCATGTTAATCTAATTATGCCCTTTACCAATATGAATCACAGCTGCCCATATGATGTAAGTTTCTTAGAAATTGTTTAGAATCATTGGAAACCATCTATTTTTTTTTCTAATTTCAGCACGATATTTTTGTTAATGATTTCAATCCGAATATTATTCGTGACTATTTCCATAAAATGTTTCCCTGGCCTAGTGGCCTATACAAATGTGAATTCACTTATATTTTAGATAAGAAATCCAGAATGTATGTAAACGTAGATTTTCAAATCTAGATTTTTTATTTTTTCATAAATGTTGAACAATGTAAATAAAATTTGAAAATTTGTGTCTTCCTTCTATTTTCCTTTTTGTTTGATGTAAGTAATAGTAAATTTGACATTGAAATGTGATGTTTTATCTAGAAAAAAATTAAACTCCATACCATAATCACCCGCAGGCCAGGGTAAAGGATTATCAAAGTTATTAACACTAAATTTATTAACAATAATATCATGCTACAAAAGACAGAAATAATTATTATTTTAACTCTATTAAAATATACCTTTAAAAAGTTAATTACCTTGTAAGGACAGCTATGATTTAAGTTGCTAAATGGTGCTAAAAAATTATAAAATACCGAAAATATACGATTCTTTGTTTGACCCGCCATAATACTGCAAACATCGAAAGTACGGTTAAAGATCAATGAGTAGTGACTTTTCGATTTCTTCTTTAGAGTTAATTGCATATGACAGCGAACAACAGGTTCTTTTACATGATGCAGATATAAAAATGCCTCCATATTGCCCCGAGTATCATTTTTCAATTCACACTGTCCAATGCGAAAGTAATTCGGACAGTAGCTCATGCATTTCAACGATTTCAGAAGTATAGCAGCTCGGCACTAGAAAGTTCAGAGATTTTAGAGCAATTTTAAAAGAAATCCAAAGATTTTTTTTTTTGTTTTACCATTTTGAGTTCATAATAATTGAAAATTAATATCAAAAAGACTAATTTTATTTTCATTTTAACGATGTCGATTTGTGTTTTAAAAATGTTTATTTTTTTTCCCAAGTATTTAGTTGCAGACAGTTTTTATAAAATTTTTTTTAAGGTTGAGTGAAGATCAATTAAGATTTTATCATTGGTTTTCAATGGCATTATTTTTGTATTCTATTTGTGAACTATTTATGAATTAAACAATTTTCCATAGTTAAATATCAATTTAATGTTTATTGTGATTAATTATAGGGGTTAAGCAAAAGTTCCAAACGTGTTCTATTCAATTAGAAAGGAAAAATCAAACGCCACCATTACCCACAACAGATAAAATATTTTTCCTGTTCGCGAAATAACTTTTTCATTAACCCAACAATATCAATGTTATCTATGTATAATTAAGGATAACTATCTCATTGTAAACGTTTGATAATTGTTAATGATTTTAAAACATTCTTAAATGCTAAATCAATAAACAACGCTTCTGCCATTTTTCTGAAAACGGAAATAATTTTAGTTGACCTGTAAAGTTTATAACGGCAAAAATGAATACGAAACTTTTAAGTCTCTTCCTTTTTGTCTCTCTCACGCAATGTGTACACTCAAAGGACATGCCATTTTTTATAATAAGAGATTTAAAATGTAAAGCAGTGGACACAACATTTTGCCGTTTTGACATATGTGGCGAACAAATAGGTAAAGACGGTGTCAAGAATTTTAATATGATATTACGTCTGCTGAAGGTGCCAGTTACCAATTGTAAATTGCAGTTTGAATTTAAAACAGTGACAGACATAAGTATACCTATATCCTATAATAATACGTTTGATGCGTGCAAATTTATGGAAAATCGTTCGAAATATCGTGTTTTACAGCGTATTTATGACACATTTGGTGGTTACGTTAATATCAATCATACTTGTCCATATAATGTAAGTGTAAAAATGAAAAATTTCTTTAATTTTATCGATTAAAAGGAACGAAAACTTTTTAATATTGTTCCAGCATGATATTATAGTCAAAGGCTTAAAAGGTGTACCTGTGCCTTTTGATATACCCTGGCCAAATGGGATTTATGACGTTCTGACATCTTGGATAGTGGATAAGAAGATACGTTTGACTGTGAATGTTATTTTAGAGGTTTTTAAGAAGAAGAAAAATTAAAAAGAAATATTTTAAAATTTTTTCGGAATATTATAGAACTCCTGGTAAAGTGGAATAATAAAATAGGCGTGGCTTTTATTTTTAAACCTTATTTATAAAAAAATTATTTTCAGCAAAAGGTTACTTTTAAACTCCAGAGAAATGATTTAAAGTGGTCATGGCATTAACTACTTCTGCATATAAATTAATCTGCTGTTTAATAAAGTCAAACATTAATTTTTTAAATAATTTAAACTTTAATTTTATATTATTTTAATTTATTTTTCGATACCAAATTAAATAATTATTGAACAAGGGGGCGTGGCATATGATTTTAATTTGTTTTATGCACTTATGACTATAAAAAAAATGCAATAATGTGTAGAATTAATGCGATATGTAACTTTAGGTTTGTCAATTTTTTTTCGAACTCTTTTTGTTGTCACCACGTTTTTCGAAAACTGAAATACCGAACGAACTTTCTTATCTATTATCCACATGGTTTTAAATCTATATTATCCAGTAGGCCAGGATAGAGGTGTATAGGTATATAGGAGAGAATTCCTTTACAACCCGTAATAATAATATCATGCTGACAAAAATTTTGAAGATTTCCTTATTAAAATTATTTACATTATAAGGACACGAATGATTAATGTCATATGTGGACCAAATATCTTGAATAATGTCATTAGTTTGCGTTTTTTTTAATGTAAAAAGTTCACCAGTTTGTAATTTTTGTAATTTGATTGCAATTGAAGCTAGTATGTAGAATTTATTGAATTATTTACATTGTGTAAATTGAAAACAACAGATATTTACATGTACTACAATTATTTACATCAAGGCAAAGTTAGGCACACAATTTCTATTATGAAATGGGAAAATGTTTTCAATTGTGATTGTATTTACGATTCCTTATGATATAATTATTTTTCACAAAAATTCTTGTCTAAAAAACTGTTTTTTTTCTTTTCAAATGAAAGCGATAAATACTTTAGCATCTTTTTATTCCACATTTTTTTTTAACTTGTTATTATTTTCGCATTCCATTAGGAATTATTATAATTTGTGTGGTCTTATCTTCTTTTAACCATCTTGTAAATCTCCATGCAATTGTCTGGAGGCCAAGCAATTAGATTTCGCCATCTCTGTTTGCTATACCTCTGTCTGTAAGTTGGCTTTAATCTAAACATGTAATCTGGGTAATTTTACTGTCTGCTTCATAACCAGTGTTAGAACAAGCAAATATGATTTTTAAAGTCATAAAAATAATTTTTATTATTACAACATGGTTATAAGCATAGAGAGGGGAAAAAAAGAAATAATAAAACAAATTACAAAACATGCAATTTATAATGCAATCCCATTAAATTTAATGGCACAATTGAGACTTAAAGGCATATATATTGGCTGTGGCATATAAATTGCAATTTTTCTTTTTTATTTCAGAGTAATTTATTCAATTTTTGAAAAATGAAAAAAAAAGTAAAAGTTTTAGTCTAACAACCATTCGATTAAATAAATAATAATATTATGATCATACACATCAATTCATAATCGCCTTCCTTGCAAAATTGTTTTTTTTTCAGGGTTTGTTGGTTGAACTCAAGATGCACAGATCAAAGGGAAGCGAAATATATTTAATTAATTAAGCGGAAATTGTTTATAATTAATCTTTTTTTATTTGGTTTTTAATTTGCAGTAACAAGTAAAATTTAATTTAAAAAACATTAAAATAATCAAAATTTTAATTAAATTTGTTTTGAAATTCTGGTAAACAAAATTTTAAAAACAACAACACAATATAAAATTTTGTAATTAACGTTTTCAATTGTTTATACTCTTGCACTTTGTAAAGCATGTAATCACAGTGCTGTGTCAAATGTACTTACAATTAATTAAACTGAAGCTTATGTCGTAAAAGCCCAACATAATAATAATGCCAATTGGAAAAGATGTCTTTTAAAATAACAAAATTTGTAACAAATAATTAAAGAAAAAAGCTTCATATGTGTGGCTTAAACTTCAAAGCAAAAGAAACAAATAAAGAGAAAAAAATGGCCACTATTTTAATGGCCTCGCTCACGTCCATTTTAAATCTCATCATCATTATCGTTTGTAATCATGGCTTTGATTTCTGACAGTGCATCATTAACGCCACAACGTGAATTGCCATCAGAAATGCAATTGATGACTGTGAACAAGACTCATACCTCCGTACTCCTTCCTTCAACTTGCTCAACGCATTAGCATCAGTTTTGCATATTGTATAAACGAAATTTAAAAAAATAAAAAAAATAATTCTTTTCTTTACAAAAAAAAAATGTTCAATTAGTTTGGTTGTAGATGTTGTTGTTTTATTCATTATTTAAATATTGTTTTTGTGATTTTTCATTAACATTTTACAAGGCTTCTGTTGTTAGCAGTTGAACAAAAATACACTCAAAGCAAAATGTTAGTAGTAGTGTATACATCTTGTTAACAAAATGACATCAACGTGCTAAATATTTATCGACATTTATTTTAAAAGATTAATTAAGATTTATGATACAAAAAAAAAAAAAAAACGAAATTTAGACAAAATATGCTCACCTCTATTGTTTCCATCACGAATTGAGATAAATAATCCTCTTAAAGTATGCAAACGGTAATGTTTTTACACATAAAAAATGAAAAAATATTTAAAAGATCTGAAAACGGTTCAAACTAATAAAGTTCAGTTTTATATACGTTGCCAATGAGAATAATCAACTGATTTTGAAAGACCAAATCTTTGAGAATGCAATGCAATCAACAACAAACAATTTGTCACACCTTCACTAGCAGATTTTTTTGTATATTTTTGTTCGTGTACATACTTTATTTAGCATTATATTTACGGCTAATGAACTAAATTCAAATCTTGTTTCTAAATATTGATTTAAATATTTAAAAATGACATCAACACTGTTTTAAGCTTAGTGAGTGCAACAATAGCAACGAAGGAATAATTTCAAATGTCAATAACATTTAAACAAAGAGCAAAATTATTAATACAATTTATTATTAAACAATTAAAGAGATTAATTGTTATTTTATTTGTTAAATTAAGATTTGAACTGATAAAATAAGAACAATACTTAAGTGATTCACTTATGAAAATGAAATACGAGATTAAAACGTGATCAGTTTGTCTTCCATAGACAATCGAATGAAAAGTACAAAATATTTAATTATTTTTATTAAATTATAGGCTGAAAATATTTACTTTTTTTTATGACACAGAATTAATGTGTCATGTGCCAATGATCAACATTGGCAAGCTGTTAATTGAAATAATAAAATTTTAATAATAATTTGAAAAAAAAAATTAAAGAATTGTTCATAAATTTCTTAATATTTAATTAAGTGTTTTTTTTTTATTTGTTTATTACATTTGAATAGAGTTTCTTTGTTTCAAATATGAAATTCCTGTGGTGTATTGAATTTCAACGTCGTAAAGTCTAGTTTAGCTTATTTGGCGTGTTAATAATTGTTTTAATGACTTCTAACAGCCTGTGCTAAAACGTATACCAGTATTGTTTTATTTTTATTATACAATATTTATTCTAAGTAATAAAACAACTCTGTATTGATGATGATACAAGTTTTTCGAATTTTTTATACCTTCATTCTATTCAATAAAAATTATTCATAATTATTAAAAATCGTAAATTATTTAAAATTTATGTGTTTTGAATATGGATGAGAAATTTGCATAATATTTTTTTAAATACGTATAAAATTACAATGTTCTCAAGAATTTTGTATGGTTCTCGTGTAGCAAACAAACAAAAATTAGTAAAAATGTTTTTTTTGAATCTGTTTTCCTAGTTTCTCTTTGTTTTTTAATTATGTTTCTTTTTTTTAAGTTTTATTACGCTGAGTCATTTTCCTTTTAAATTACAAAATTGCACTTCAATTTTATATTCAGCAATACACGAACATTTTTCCCATCCAGTCATCCATCTATCATATCATCCGTAGGTTGTAAATTCATTTGAAGTCGGGTTTTTTTTTTTAGTTTGATTGTGTCTTATTTTTGACACTCGTTTCATCATTTGTAAGTACCTGTTGTTCTTATCTTTTCTTGCTTCTTTTTATTAAAAGCTAAACAAATTTTGAAAATAATTGTGGCATCATTATTTTAAATAATATCTTGAAAAAGTACCAGAAGAATACTTTTATTAAAAAAGGTACTTTATCGATATAATATTTAGAATGGCCAAAATATCCTCTCCAGGTATTTATACGTTCTAGTCACCCTCTACGGTATAAAAAAAGGGGAGTCTACTGTGAAATAATATATCGGTCCTAAGTAAAAGGCTTATTAGGAGGCACTTGTGGACTTAATCTTGTAAGATTGAATGTGATTTACTTAAAGAAATAAATGGTGATTTCGACCAACGCTTTTTCAGCAAAATATATCTTGAAAAATAATTTAAAAAATACTAACATAACCTGTAATTGTTGAACATCTTCTCAGGTGTTTTTGAGCCTTTTTGTATGCATTTCTTAGAATGCCTCAACTCCAAATTTACTAGAAACTAAACGCTTCATTTTCATTTTAATAACATATTTAGGTCTGATTTCTTAAAACTATTAAATTGTTGTTAAAGATCTTTAACAAACTATTAGAGATAATCGCTCTATTAGGCTGATGGACCACAGTAAAAAATATTTCAACACACTTACGCAACGTATGTAATGAGACATCAACAAATTCTATGGAAAATAAGATACCGAAGAAGAAAAAACAAATCCATTAAACCCCTTTTTTAATCTGTGAAAATTGATGTAAAACTTGAACTTAAATACCGTGGTCTTTGAGTTAAATACTCTTTAACACCAGCCTACAAATGTGTTTAATTTTTAATCCATTCAATTTTAATATGCCACAATAATAAAAAGAAAACCTATTAAAATCATTAATTTTTTTTTTATTTCATTTATTATTTGTTTAAAAGTTTAACAAATTGTGTTGTTTATTGTATTGTGCCATATAAAGTATTATTTAACAATTCATGTGATACTCTTTTAACCCAAATTTCATTTTTCTTTCGTTTGATTTCATTTTTTTCCCCTTCTTAGCTAAATTTTGTTTAGTCAACGAAAAATAAAAAACGGAGGGGGAAAAAAAGACTGAAAACAGAAAACTTATGATGATTTTTATGATAACAATGCTTCTTTAATCATGATTATCACAAAAATATTAATGTTCTGATTTCTTTTCTTTTTTTTTCGAAAATCATTTGTGCCGTATTTCTCTTTTTTTTTTTTTGCTTTTAGTTCCACTTTTTTGTACACAGATGTCTGTCTATAGACAGACCTTCTCTCCAATAATAATTTGACATAAAAAAATGCGTTTTTACACACTCGCTCTCATACTGTGTGTAAACAGAAGGGCAAAAACATAATCGTAAGTAACACAGATAAGATAATGATCAGTCAGACACTAATATAGTAAGAGTATGAGCGGAGACACAATGAAATCCACAAGCGGCAGACGACAACATAAGAAACATTTCTCATATATAAAACGATTGTTATTGTTTTATTATCTTTTGGATCATTATATTGAAGTTTTAAGCAAAAGGTTTCCAGCTCTGATTTGTCGACGTAGACAGTATGTATGGACATTAGGTATAATCAATTGAAAACCGCACTATGAACTGAAGATAAATGAAGATAAAGACATTTTCCAGTGATTTTGAAAGGATCGGTTGATTTTGGTTTCAACGAAGCCGATCATTTCTTAATAATATGACTAGATAAACTAATGTTATCCTTACCTGTGTGAAAATCGGATGCCATTCTGCATCTTACTGACACTGAACACACGATCAATGTTCCTTTTTTCCACTCTCCGTATAAAACTGACCATAAAATCTTACTGTGGAATTATGCAGCAAATCTGTATGATCTATGACAACAAGAAATAATTGGTTCTGATCAAAATTCACAGCTGGGGCTCACTTTGGAGGAACCTTTAGAGTATTATAATTTTCTTTTGTAGCTTTCTGTATATCTGGACTTAATTCTGCAACACTTTAATTTTGACTTAAGCTTTTACTGGTGCTCTTAAAATAACTTTTCTAAGCCCTACTCCATTCAACCCACTGTAGACTAGTGCGCATAAGTGTACCTATTTAAATAGGCTATAATTACCACATTTCACACCTTATCATTGATAACCTCATCATTTTTCTGCAGTCAGATATAAACCAGATCCAAATTGGCAAATACTTCAACATACACACACACTCGTCCCACAATTTTATCTTTTCCGCAACTGCATTTGTTAATATTTTATTTTGAATTCAATATTAAAATAAATATTTAACAACAACAACTAAAACATGTTGTTTTTTGTAGGAAAACAAAGTTAGATTATGTATGAATATGTAGGCTCCAACTGACTTGTAAAAAGGGTGTAATAAAAACGCATTTTCTTATCGGTTGTTTCTAATCATTGTGTGTGTGTGTATGTGTTAGTAATATATATGCAGACTTCAATAATACTGTATTGGAACAAATTGACAGACAATTAAGTGTTTAGTTTCACTCTTTAATGAAATATAATAACTAAGGGGAGCTAAAGATAGCTACATATGGCAATATGGATTGAATATTGATTTGCTGTTAGGGCTGAGATGAGTTTAAGAAACCCTTATGAATTCCATATTGAACAACAAGGTGTATATGGAAAGGACACAAGTTTTATGTGACTAGTTAAAGGCATGAAAATTTGCTTACTATCCAGGCAAGAGAACGGAAAGAGCCTTAAATATTATACAATGATTTAAAATGTTGATATAGGAGTCAATGTATGGAGTACTGGTATTTAAACGTCATTTTTAAAATGTATTAGATACCTACGATAGAGTAATTCATCATAGAATCTCTTAATGGGATATGAAGTCTTTGGCTGCAGAGGAGATACTCATAGGAGATGATTCATAGGATGATGATTTTGCCTACCAATTCCACCAAATGAACGGCTAAAGTTTGCTTGGCCATAGTTTTTAACAGGAATTATTTTAAGAAGCATTATTTTAAGACACCCGTCACTATCCCCTTCAGAAATGTCTAGATTTCGTTGCCTAAACCAGTGGTAAGAACATTTCTTCATCAACATTTTTAAGAATTACCATTGTTATTGAATCTGATGACGTTTAAATGATCAGCGCATAGGGTATTTATTCTAATCGCTTCGTATCAATAATTTTATTTTTAATTATTTTAATTTTTTTTTGTCTTGGAGGCATATTTCAAAAAGTGTTTGGGAGTAGAAAAATATTATAATCATCATAACCAAAACAAACAACAAGTTTTTTTTTGTTGTTGTTTGCTTTATAGTTGTTGTTATAATTGTTAGCGATTGCATATGATAGTATTTGAGACTCCAATCAGACTTACACGCCTCTCCACTACAAATGCCATACCATCGGAGTGTAGTTGTATGATTACGTTTAAACGGGTTAAAATTAATTCTCTTCACTTCTTTCATACAATATTTACACTGACAGTCGACAACGAGTTAGTGATTCAGTTAGACCAACTGTCATAACGATACTTTATTTAATTTCAGTTCATTTCATTTCCATTCAGTTCAGTTCAGATTGTTTGTATCGGTAAAATGAATTCTTTTCGTTCGTACGTTATTTCTCTGTTCAATTACCATTGAAACGTTAAGTTTGAAAAGTTATTAACAAAAGGTGACTGGCTGCTGTATAAAGCTGGGCTTTTATTTATTACACTAAAATTATTCTGAATATTTGTTTAATGCAAAAGCAAAAGATCTGAAATTTCCATAAAAGAGACAGCCGGAGAGAAGAAATAGTGTAACGTACATACAGACGTTATAAGAACTTGAGATCTTTTACTCTTTTTTATTCACAAAAAAAAAAAAACGAATGAACGTGTATAAAAAATTGGTTTTTATTTTTGTTTGTCGTATAAACAAAACAACGTAAAACAAAACAAAATAAATAAAAATAAATCTCAAGACAAAAAAAAAAAAAAAAATAAAGTTCAACCAGAAGTTGAAGTTTTTCAAGTGGCCATTGCTTTGCCAAGTTTAGTGTGATTTCAACGCATATGCTAGACGGTTGCGGTAGTAACACAGAGAGTACAAGATACAGAATTAGAGTCTGTTCGCAAAGAAACGCACAAATCGAGCGCTAAAAATAAGAAAGAAAAGAAAATAAAATAAAAAAAAAAAAATATGGAAATTATAAATTAAAATAAAAGTTTTAAATTATAAGAAAAAAATTCCGAATTACAGATAAAAACAGATAAAATTGTGGTCAGTTCATGAGTGAGTGTTTCTAAATAAGTTTTGGGAGCAAAATTAAATTATTAAACAATTCGTAAATATTGATTATAAAAGAAAACCAAACAAAAAATCTGTTTAGAATCTTATAGAAAAAATAAATGAAAGAATGTGTTTTACAAAAATAAAATAAAAATTAAAAACAAAAATATATAATCCAAATAAATAAACATCACAGTTAAATTTTGTTTTTTAGAAGAAGTCTACATCATTAAATATGTATGGGAAATATGAATAAATTGGTACTTTACTGAAAACGGTTTAGTTTTCCCTTTTATTGTTATACTCTTCACATGTTCGATGCTAGCAAAGTACACCCTATAACTGGAAGCCTTTGTATATTCAAATTCACATAGAAAATCTAGTTTGTGCCTTTTAGTTAAACCTAGTTTGATCTAGGGCCATTTGATTTTTTTATAATGACCACACGAACCCATACTGGGTTCGAATCGCAAAAGAAGCTGTGGACTATTGCACTATTACAAACATAAAACCTAAGCTACTCTGCTCGTAATAATTAGATATAATTTGTAATTGTATTGTAATAAATAAATAAATAAATAAAATAAAAAAAAAAAATATGGAAATTATAAATTAAAATAAAAGTTTTTAATAATTAAGAAGAAAAATTCCGAATTACAGATAAAAACAGATAAAATTGTGGTCAGTTCATGAGTGAGTGTTTCTAAATAAGTTTTGGGAGCAAAATTAAATTATTAAACAATTCGTAAATATTGATTATAAAGAAAACCAAACAAAAAATCTGTTTAGAATCTTATAGAAAAATAAATGAAAGAATGTGTTTACAAAAATAAATAAAATTTAAAAACAAAAATATATAATCAGCAATAAATAAACATCACAGTTAAATTTTGTGTTTTTAGAAGAAGTCTACATCATTAAATATGTATGGGAAATATGAATAAATTGTACTTTACTGAAAACGGTTTAGTTTTCCCTTTTATTGTTATACTCTTCACATGTTCGATGCTAGCAAAGTACACCCTATAACTGGAAGCCTTTGTATATTCAAATTCACATAGAAAATCTAGTTTGTGCCTTTTAGTTAAACCTTAGTTTGATCAGGGCCATTTGATTTTTTATAATGACCACACGAACCCATACTGGGTTCGAATCGCAACAGAAGCTGTGGACTATTGCACTATTACAAACATAAAACCTAAGCTACTCTGCTCGTAATAATTAGATATAATTTGTAATTGTATTGTAATAAATAAAAATATACACAAACTAATGTATTTAAACTTTAGTCTGTGTGAACCAATTTAATAGAGCTTAAATAATTCATCAATTCAAAGATTCAAAATAATAGCCCACTGTTATGTCAAGTCCTCTTTTAAATCTGCATAACTCTGTCGACCTTAGTTCAGTTATGACAGACAAAAATTACTCTCGTTCCTATGTTTTTTCTGTTTGTTCTTGAAATAAAGTTGTTTATACAGGGAGCTATAGTAGTGTGTCTTGGCAATAACAGTCTAGACTATCCGAGTGAGGGTTTCAAGTTCGATTTCCAACAAAGTCTATTTACGTTATACTTCACTCGGCATAAGCTGAAGTTAGTCAGTTCATAATAATGAAATTATCAGGAAATAAAATTATTTCATATAGTTAACGTCTTAAATATAGCAATTCTAATGAATTTGGTTAGTATTGCTCAATCTTTGGACGTAGCTGTGACGTAAATTCTAAATTAAAAATTGTTGTAAACAAATGAACACACAATTCAAATTTATCGAAGTACGACTGTATGTGAATTTTTTTGAAACAAATCAAGCGGTTTAATAATCTTATAAGATATCATAAAATATAAATAATAATTATTTAAATTAGTATAAATAAATACACCAAAAAATGTTATAAAATTGGTTTTTTTGGAAGTTTTTTATTCTTCTGATTAATTGGCACGCTAAACCGATTATTTTTTAATGAAATATTGCAGGAATTTCAAAAATACTATGATTAATAATAAATTATCAAAAGTTAATTTAATTAAAGAAAAGAAAATAAATAGAAAAAGACGTCATTATGACTAACATAACATGGCTGATATCATTAAAAACAATTGGCTTTTGAGGCCAATTCTAATGAAAAAAAAAATTATTTAAAAAGTGTGGTTTTTTCACATGGAAATGGCTTTACAATTTCATTAAACATCAAAGTAAATAACAAAATAAATAATAAATTTAATTAAATTCGATATTAAATATTAATTAAAACTCAAAAAAAGATAATGAATGTTACGGTAACAGAAAACCAAGTAGAAACTTGGCAAAATTTCGATGAAAAACTTCGAGATCTGCTGCCACAAGAACAGGAAGCCGTAAAGAAATTTTGGAGGTAAAAACAAACAACCAAATAAATGAAAGATTGAAACATATTTGTTATAAGATAATATATTTATATATACATATGTATACGTATATATTTTTAATATTTATTTACGTGTTTGATATAAGATTAGCGGATGTTTGGGTTTATTTTTTTCTTATTTATTTCATTTCTAAGATTTTTATCCACAAATATCCACAAAATATTCACATAAAATATTGTCGGCTTAAAGCGTTTGATTTTTTTTTAATTTTATTTATTGTTAAACATGCCAAAATGTTTTACGTTTTTAACTATTAATAAATACACGTACAAGTTATTGACTAAAATATTATAATATAGGCTTAGTGATCGTAGTAAATAGGCCTCTAAAAGCAAATTACACTCGAATTTTCCTTTTCGTATTTGGAAAATTATGCTCTATTCCTATTTCACTAACTTATATTTGATAGGTAGATAATTATTAAAAAACAAGATTAAATAAGAGAATTTGTACTCAGAATAAGCTTTATCCACTGATGTCTATAGTTGTTGCCGTAAGTTTTCATTAAATAGGCCTCAAATCGAAAAACGAAATTACAGTTTTTTCTTTTATGGTTCTTTTTTGAAGTTTTTCGATGGATTAGAACACAATAAATAGGATTCTACTTAAGTTTAATACTCAGAGTAATTATGTTGCAATTTGGAATGCAGAATTTAGAAGAAGGAGTGCATATCATAGCATCATCCAAAATACCTCATAGTTAAATCTGTGTGAATCATGTGAATGCGGTTTGTATTTAAAATAATATTTTTCGCCATCAGACTGTAGCAGAAGCTATTCTTCTGGGTGAAGGTAACAAATGCATTTTGCATTTTGCATTTCAATCGAATTACGATCGCCTCTCCTTTTTGTTGTTTCACCTTCATCCATGAGTTTTCTCTTGTATACCTTAAATGCTGGTACATTACTTTCAACTCAGCGCACTCATTGGATTCTCATGTTTTGTAATACATTTTTATGTTGGCATTAAACGTTTAAACTTTGTTCTTCCTAATAATAGACCAAGGTTTCCCTTGTAATAAACAAAACCAAGAAGTGCAGTACTATGCCATAATTGCACGAGTTTTTTTTTTATAGTTCTTTGCATTGCATTTTAAGTACTTACGTTAATATTTTTGGTTGCTTGTGTTTACAACATCTGAAAGACGTTCCTTTTTCCTCTAGTGGACTGATACTGCTTAGTAGATAATTGCTTTAAATAGTTGTCAATTTAACAACATGTTAGTTGTTGTTCTTGTTGTCGTTTTTCAATTATTTTCGTTTTCCTATTAATTTTTAAAACCACTTGCGCCATTTCTTTAAAGAAAACATTTCAAATTTTTATTGACAATTTCGAGAACTTCATTATTTTTATATGGTTTTCTTCCATAAGCGGGGAGGGGGGGGGTAGGAGGTGGTGCGAACTCCTTTAATACAAACGAAATACATACATCCAGTGGTGGTTACATCAAAGCAAATCTATTTACACAATTCTTAAAATAAATACGTAGTAAATAAGAAAGAAACAAAGAAAAGAAAAATATTTTTATGACACAATTCCCCATGTCAAGTAGTTGGTAGGATTGTTCCATTTCAAATCTTTCAAATTTTAACGATGTTTTTAAAAAGATTTTTGAGCACGAGCTGCTTGTAAGTCATTTTCGAAATGAAAATTCAAAAAAAAAAATTAAAAAAAGAAAATTTTTATTTGAAAATGGAAATGTTTGTTTGTGTATTCCCTCACTTTTCTTCTCTCCTCACAATGATTAGAAATTTTAAGTATCCGTATGAGATTAAGTGGGCGCCATTGAGTTGTTTACATTGTTGGCAGTGGGGAAGTGCCTGCCAAGTGATTGAAGTGTGTGCATGAGACTGGTGGGCCCCCAGTAATATAATGTTATTTTAGATGTGGTTGTTATTATTATAATTATTATTGTTGTTGCTGTTGTCATTTTAATTGTACCCTGGACAGGAAAAGAATGTTAAAGTGTTAATTGCATGCAGGAAATAGCAGAAAGAAAACAGAAACAAAAAAAAATATTTTTTTTCAATGATTTTCTTTTTTGAATTAAAAACTCAAAACAATTTTGATTTACTGATGAATTTTGTCTCTCTTTTATGTGTATCATCTGTAGGTAGACAAAGTGCTGTTATACTCCGTCTTAAAAGGGTTTTGCTGTTGTCATTCATGTTCTTGTTGATTTGTGGAAAGTCGTTAAAATAATTCATCATTCCGATTTGATTTCGAAACAAAACAAATTTATTTTTTCTTCATGATTGTTTCCCATTATTTGGAATGATAAATTACATGCAATATCTCCTGAAGCCTATAGAAAATAATGTAAAAAAAAATGCTAGAGTCTCAGGTTGAAAAGGTTAAAGAGCTTTAATAAGATACTGAACGTGATAAGTACAGTAAAATGTAAAGAGAGAAGAGTTTGTAATTTGAACAGAAAGATCCTTAAGATTACCAATAATTGGGTGGCAAAAAGATTAAAAATGGTAAGAATTGCTAAATTTATGTCTTTACAATAAAAAAAGAAGAAGAATATAGGAGGTGTAAAGGGTGGAATACTTTTGTAATTTGATTTGTTTATCGACCTTTATTAACGCTTATTATAGCTACCGTGCCTGTTCTACTTTTTAAAATGTACTTTTTATGAAAGTAACTGTAAAAAGCATATCACAACTAAGGACTTCCGGTCTAATGTATTCGATTTTAACGGTAGGGCTTTTAGAAAAATAGGCATCAATGTATTGCCTAACTTTTAAATTGTTTTGATTTTATCTTGATCTCCTTAATAATTTGGATACTATTTTCCTTTCTTATTCATTTTTTTTTCGAAATGTCAACTTAGTCAGTCGTAAATCACTCATCAAAGTGTAGCATTAAGAAAAATAAACATTTCGTATAGGGAAGGTATGCCAATATTAAGGAATATGTATTCAAATTAATTTTAAAGCGGAAGTTTTTTAAGTGAATAGAGAAAATTTATTGATTTTGCACTCCTACTCTTTTAAATAAATTTATGATTTACTTTTCATCTTTCTATTCTATTCTAGCAAAACTCAATAAATCTTTTAATTTCCTTTCAAATTTCGTAATACTTTTTTTTCATATGCAACTTTTCTTAAATTTTCTTTCTTTCGTTTTTTTTTTTTTGGTTTTTCTTTATGTGCGTGCAACTACATAAATTATGATTCGGCTGTAACCATTGGCCCACCAACACATTAATTATATTTTTATGTTAATTTTTTTGTCTCTTTTTTCTTCTGAAAAAAATAAAGAAAATTCTTTTTCTTATGCTATGGAAACTTTATTTGTAAAAATAATCATGTTGCTTTAACATTTCTGTAGTCTTTATCACTAATGCGTGCAACATTTTTGTGAAAAATTGTACTGAAATGAAATGCCACCTACAATTGTTACTGGCAGTCGAATGAGTGATGATAATTAGTTTTTAGTTTTCGTTACCAATTAATAATCGCTAAAAGATTTTAATTAGCAGAAAATGCTAAAAAAAAATATAAATTTTGAAAATAATTATTAAATTGGTAAACGCATGGGGGGAAAAAATTAAGTTAAAAATGTCTCATGCTGGATCTGAGGCTGAGATCTAGAGGGAACTGTTAATTAAAAACTATGAATTAAAAAAATTCTAAAAAAATTTGAAATTTTTTTTTATTAAAAAATGTTCTTTATTTTGTTTTAATTCCAGGTCTTTAGTATTACGTTCCCAGAGGGCATTTTCCGAAAGCAATGGTAAGTGTTTTGAAGTGTTTAAATTATTATACAAGATTTGTTCAAAACATAGGGAGATTTTCTTTCAAAATATGTCTGTTCTTCCCCTGTTAATATAACTACTCTTCAGGCATAGTGCGTTTCCTTAGTATTTCTTGCTGGTACAACTTGAAGTTCTTTTTTAATAACAGAATTTTTTTTAAGCATGTGCTGTTGGAGAAAAGAAAAAGATACAAGGTCCACGCTAATAAATTTCAATGCCTCAGCTTCCAGAATAGGCACAAAAACAGATAAAAAGTGGAATTATGGAGAAATTGACCTATTGAATTGGATAG
Source organism: Sarcophaga bullata (assembly GCA_005959815.1). NCBI lineage: Eukaryota > Metazoa > Arthropoda > Insecta > Diptera > Sarcophagidae > Sarcophaga > Sarcophaga bullata. The sequence continues at coordinate 329,476 of QOCX01000105.1, forward strand.
CCATGGTATACAGCATTCCAAAAAAGTCATCGTTACTGTCGGGCTTTACTTGGGATCGATCAAATAAAATAAAAGAAAAGAGACGGCATTACTGCCTTGAAACAATATGATCCTTGTATTAAAGTTATCGAAATCCATCATGATTGGATACTGCAATTGCCCTTTTAATGCAGCACAAATTTAATGGATACCTGTGATGGAAAGTTTTCGATTTTTTTTTAATTTCGCTCATAAACATTGTGGTTTTGTTTTTGTTGTATTTAAAACACTCACACAACAGTTGGTTTCAATAACTCCCCATTCATAAATAATTTCTTTCACTTTTATTTTCATCAATATTTATTGATGATTTTCAATATTGTTTTGGTTTTTTTTGTTTGTTTGTTTGTTTTTGTGCTGAATTCATTCAAACATTAAAACATTTTTGTTTTTAACAAATTTCTCTTGTTTTAAATACCAGTTGACCATATAAATAATATCATGTCTATTAAAAATAAAATAAATATGAATGGGTTTTGATTTGTTTTGCGGTATGTTTTCTTTCCAACAATAAGAAAATCAAGAAAAAGTTTGCTGTCTAACTGGCCGGCACAAACCAGCTAATGAAGGAATGCATGAATGAATGCATGAGTGAACGATTGTGTATGTGGCACATGTAATAAACCTGCAAGCTTAGCTTAAAACTTAAAAAGGCCACAACAACTTTTTTTCCTGTTGTTGTTGTTGTAGTTGTGGACACCCACGTAATTACGAACATCATCATTACAATTGTACAAAGACAAGTTTTAACTGCAAATTAAACCATTTTACAATAATTTTCTTTGTTTGAATACCAAATAAAAACAAAAACAATAACAACAAAAATAAAATAAAATATTTTTTAAAATTGATTTCTATTATAAAGTAATGGCAGTTGTTATGATTTATTATTGAAAAAGTTATAAAAGTATTTAAAACAACAAACAAACAAACAAACGAACGAACAAAAACTTAAATCTCAGGGCCAGGGTCATTTGTGGGTAATAAAAAAATTAAAAATCTATCGAAAAAGAAACCTCCGTTGGCGTGCTTATAATGACAATTAATTTAAAAAATTATGGTTAATTATTGTGTAGTTTTCTAGTAGCAAATATTGTATTTGTTATGCAGCTTTATAATGAAGGCTTTAAAAGTTATCGAGGAAATAAAAATGTTGGACGAATTTCCGTAATTAAAAAACCCAGGCTTTGAAACATAACAAAATATGTCGTAAATAATCAAATGAAATTATAATTTTTATTGATTGTAGAGCGTACTTCTTTATTACTGAAATTGTTGAACTAAATGTTAGAATTTTGACTTTAACACATGTCACGAATTCCATCATAAATGCAACATATTTTATGAAATAAGGTATCAGTATCTGCTTTAAAGTTTTTATACAGAGTGAAGAATGTCTTTGTATAATTGCTAGGTAGATATTAACCAGGCCCAGCGATTTGTTATTTTTAAACGTTTTTATAACCCGAAAGAATTCTGGCAGCTTTGGACAATCTCTTGAGATTGTATCATATTCGATGTAAAACACGCACTACATGGGATACATAGAATTTATGTGACAGTGTCAGTATTTAAACTTTGTATTTAAAGAGCTTTTGTCATTTTGCAATGATTTTTCAAATGCAAATTGAGTGGTTACTTAAAGGCTTCTTAACTCATAACACGAAGTACGAATGACAAATTTATCTTCTTCTACCTTTTAATTACTGTGTACAATTTATCACATTTAAGCAGCTACCTGACTTGACTGGAAAATAACAAAAAATTGTTTTTTTTTTCTTTTTGAATTCAAAATTGTTTGCAGCATCATGTCATCAGTTGTACATTTTGAGGCCAGTTTTAAGACAGCCATTAATAATTGCAGGCTTTCAATGAAACTCGTTAAAATTTAAGTGATTTTTGCATATTTTCTTAATGCTTCTCTAAAAAAATATTTGACAGTTTAATTTTATTTTTGTTTTTTTTTCAACATTTTCAAGTGGGTGTCGCAAAACTAGTCCAAGTTCCAATTGCAAGCACACCAAAGACATGAAATTTTTCACTTTAAGCCATTTAACAATTACTTGTTGGAAATTCTAACAAAAATAAATCACCTCACTTGCCAACACAAATCTCATAAACACAGGCAATTAATCTTCGAAAAGGAAAACGTCAAATCCTAGCGAAAACAAGGAGAGTAAAGAGATAAAATCAACAGAATTTCCAAACAAGACAAGAATGACAAAAAAAAAAAAAGATTTTTTGCATAAATTTGAAACTGTCATTTGAAGTAATTCTGAAGCGAAGAGCTTAAATAATAAAGTGTATCAATAATAAAAAAAAAGTATCTAAGATTTAAACGTTTATTAAAACCGCCCACCAGTCAACACCCATATCCGTTCAATTATGAATGAAATAAACGCGTTATAAAGTATGTTGTGGTTTAACGAAGACAGAAAGAAAAAAACTGGATTTTGTTTTTCAATTTTTTTTTAAGAGACAAATACAGCCAAGAGGCTGATCTAAAATATCAGCTAAAATTACAGTTAATTAAAAACGTAAAAAATAACCGTTATTCATTAAGCAAAAGTTGATTGAACGCCTAAAAGTAAGAAAAAAAAAGAGAAATAAAATTTGTTCAAAATGTTAAACTCATTGAAAAATGAAAATTTAAAAATATTGAGTAGGTTGGACGCATTTACACAAATTGGTACAAAGTCACAGTCAATTTTCGTTTTAAAGAATACTGTTCTTTTGCCTGATGTTTATATAAAAGTAGTAGAGTTTTGGTAAGAAATCACGTGAAGTAGGGATATTCATAGAATTTGTTGACTTATTTCTATTGCGTCTATCATGTGTCTCTTAATTGACATATAAAACATGCTGATCTTAAGACAAAAAGTTGGTTCAACTGAATGAAATTTAAATTCGTGTACATATTTTGAAATACATGATTACATATTAATGTTCGACTGCTTATCTTAATTAATATTTTTAATGAGAAGGATTGTAGCGTAAGACTCATGTATAACTTCAATCCCCTACTAATCTAATGATGAATATACGCCCGATAAGCAACTCAATTATGAACTCTCATAAAAAAGAAAACTCCTCCTGTAGTCAATATCAGAACAGGGTAGTTGAGAACGCATAAGGTATAGTAAGTGAACGAGGTCCATTACATCCTTAAGCTTTCTACCCTGAATGGACGTTTGTCTTTCCTCGATAAGTCATAGTGTGGTGTTGAGTGGTCGATACTTTTGAAATATAAAAATTCACTTAAGATAACCAATACTTCATTTGTGCAATAGTCCAACGAGATGTGCGTTTTAGCTGTCAAGCCCTCACTAATAAATATTCAGCGGAAAGCGGCGTAAGATTATCTCCAACATTAAATATGGAATATGGAATACATAGGGCATAGCTTTTATTAATGTAGACAGATCTTGGTATGCGGCATATCAGATTGAGGTTAGGTGTTCTGCCAAGGGATTTCCACAAACCGTACGTTAAGAGTGATTCGAGACTTCCTATGTACCCCAATACTGTTATCGTGTTAAAGATACTTACAGTAGCTGCTTCAATTCATTTGAAGACTACATTTCTTTAGGCATTACGTGCTAGGAAATCTGATTTGACCACCAAACGCTAACGCATGAGTAGGTTTCTTAGTATTTGGTAACCGAATATATATTTATATACAAGCTTCCTTCCATAGGTCCAATAAAAAGCGAAGGTGTAAGTGAATACCCCTAATTACTGTGTAATGTTACATAATAGCTTCAAAACTAAATTCATTTTCTTATGAAACTATTGACGTTTCTAATGTTAAACTACTGTTGCTCTGCTCCTAAGCCTCTAAACTATTTTATTTTCTTAAGAAGAATTATTTTTTTTTTCTTTTAAATTAAACTGAAATGTGGGTGTCAGCTAAACTCGTTTAGTATTTGAAATGAAATTACACAGAACTGTGGTTATTCTGAAAATCTATTACAAAAAACGTTATAACAGACTGTCAGTAGCTGTCTAAGTAACGCTTAACAAACCGTTTAACTGTCTGTCTGCTTTCAATTTTTTTTTTTAATTTTTTTTTTTTGCAAAATAATTGCCATAATGTGGGAGTGTAGAAAACAACAACGTGTTACATTTGACCCACTTTTCAAAAATGAGAAGAAGAAAAAACTAAAATGTTTCATTTAACTGGTTATTTAGTGTGTTAAATAAAAATCATAAATTTTAAAAAGAATTCATTTCTTTAAAGTGCCTTTAAAAGTCAGTTGTTTAAACAGTCATAAATTTCTTTCAGTTTGTTTTTGTTCGATTTTTTTTTCTTCTCCTTCTCATCGGTGTGGCATGTTAAACAAATTTGTAATTTTTAATTTCCATCCATGTGTCCATCATAATTTTGAACACCATTTTTGGCTTTGTTATATGCTTTTATTGTTGAAATTGAAATTGCCCACCAAATTAAGCTGACATGTGACTACTAAATTTTGTCTGTCAGCTTTAATGCTACAAATAAAATGTAAAGATTCGTTGTTTTAAGAGTATGATAACAGGCTTTATTTTTTTGCTTTTGATAGACTAAACATGTTCAATTTTTTTTTTCGTGGAGGCCTATTTATTAGTTTTTATGAAATGATCTCTTAATGCTATAAATATTAAATCCGTGAGTATATCTATAGTGCACGACTTATCTCTAAAAATCACCTGGTACCCGGTCTATTATGATGCAGCCTTTGATTTTAAGTGCCTATTTGGTTGATAAAAATTTCGAATATAGACTGATAATAATGAGCGTGCTTAGTTTTGAGATTAGATGCCTATTTCTCGATTTAATTATCGTTTGAAGACAATTATCCTGGAATAATTTGTAAAATGCACAAGTAATTTCAGAGTATTCTGATTCCTAATCTTTTAATTTTTTTAAAATTTTGTTTATATTTTCTAATAGCGGGTCTATTTTGAAAGGCCTAAGCATTTGAAAGCGATATTGAATTGCTATCAAATAATTATTATTTCCAAGGCTTAATACTTTCACTTGAAAGATATCTCTTGTACTACTGTGTTACAAATCCATTATCGTATTCAATATACTGCCAATTTAAAGACACTGTGAATGAAGGATTTCCATTACAAAAAAATGCCTATCGATTGTGTAGGCGTCATTGAATGCATTTAAAAAAAACCTTTTTTTTTGGTTTTTTTGTTGTGGGCGCATGCGTGTCTGGCGTTTAGCTTTTCGAATTGAATTGAAAAAGAAAAAACAAACACCGGAGAAAAACAAATCAAAAATTAACACATTTTTATGGGGACTCTCTACTGTTAAAGCAGCTGGAATTCATGTGTATGTTATTGCCAAAACAGCCGTAATGTCAATCATAAATTTTTATGTTTATTTTTCATGTAGTTTTTAATTTTTTTTTTTTTTTTTTTTTTTTTTTTTTTTTTTTTTGAAAAAATCAACTAAAACCAATAACACGCACCATTTAAGAGCCGATAACAGAGCTCTGCACTGCTCCTTATACAATCCAAAAGGCGAATGCATTAAAACACATGTAAAGAGCCACTAAATTATATTCACCTTAAATTGGCAGTTTATTTAATAAACGTCACTAATGAAGCTCAAAATTTTCAGACTAAAATTGTAACTTTAAACGGTAGACAGAAACTCTTTAAACATTTAAAAACCATTGGCAAGAAGAAGCAAAAGAAAAGAATTGCAGCTGAACTGAGTTGATCTGAGCTGAGCTGCATTTGTCTGTCGATTTGGTTGAATTTGTTGATTTCATTAAGTCGTTTTGTATGATCATTAAAATTCATGACACGACTTTTAATTTTTATAGAGAACGTTTAGCGATCGTTTTTTTTTTCTCTTTCGATTTGTTTTTTCTTTAACTGTTTTTACTTTTATAAAAACGCTTTTTTGGTTTTTGCGTTTTTTTTTCTACGTTCAGTACCCATCATAGACACATAAAATAGAATATGATACAAAATTTGTAATTTTTAATTTCGTTTTATTAATTACTGACAGTATTGTTTACGAATGTTTAACAAAAAATCTTGTTATAATCCTTAGAAGGATTAAAAAACATTAAATAAGGATTAAATGTTATTTATTGATGAGCAATTTCTGTCCTTTTTAATAGAAATCTCATCTCTTTAAGCTGCAACCTTCATACTTAAAATGCTAAAATATCACTTTGTCTAGCTGATTGATATCCTAGAACAGGACACTCTACATGTAAATGGGTGTATCTGACATCTCAATTAGGCTGTCTATTTGTCAAAGATCGGTTTAAACCTGGGCTTTATTGCCAAACTCACTTCACCCTAAACAGAATGCGCACTAATCAACTGCTTAAATTAAACCGTACGGACATCTCTATTATTGTATCTATTCCTACGCTTCCCTGCGTAAAGTATGAGAGTATAATGAATGTCCAATTCTGGCTAGACATAGACATAGTGCCCATTGAACTATGCTTTCCCATTCCTTGGTCCCTGGTAAGCCTTTTTAACATCAAAATATCAGTTTCTTGAAAAAAATGAATACATTGTTTATGTCAGATGTATTTTCAGTATGAACTTGATAAGTCATATGTAAACTACATGAGTAAGTTATAAAATCCTCTGTAAGAAAGTATGGAAAAATAAATTTTTAAATAAATGGTTGTTAGTTCTTTATACACATTAACTACGATCTGTTGGCACTGTAACAGGGTTGTTGTAATTTGTTGTTGCGCTTTTAGGCAATCCATACATGCAGTACAAGTAAAAAAGTGTTTTATATGACAAAATTGTTTGCGTGACATGTAACAACGACATGAATTTATATACGAAAATGAAATTAATTTATTAATTTCTTGTTGTTGGTGTTGTTATTATTATTATTATTAATGTTGTTGTTTTTATTATTGTTATTTCTTTTTTATTAATGTTGCTGCATTTTGGCAACGAAAATGTTAAAAAATTCCATAAAGGGAGACCCCAAGTGCTGGCTGGTATGGGTTAATTAAGTTTTAAAAAAAACAGGATGCCATAAAACAAGAAAAGAATTCAATAGTTTTTAAGCCATGTTTATAGGTACAAGTGTGTGTGTGTTGGTGTTTGATAAAAAAAAAATTATCAAATCAATCAATTGTTTGTTGATTTCTTAATCGTTAATAATTTTTCTTTAAAAATTTTATTTAAAAAAAATATTTTTTAAATGTTTAAGCAGTGTTCGTTGAGCTGCATAGAAAAATGTCATGATATGAGGGTGTGAAACAGTTGCAAGACAGTAAGACAGCCGTTAAGACTGACAGTTTGACACTTGCCAGCTAGACATGGAGAAACATTTTAAACATTTTGATAGGCAATCAATGAGAAAGTGGCACTTAAATGGACAGGGGACATATAAAAAGGTGGGTCATTAAACTAATACGCCGACAAATGGGTGGACATATGGCTGCTACAAAAAAAATATTTAAAAAAAAAACAACAACAAACAGATTGAGAAAAGGGCCGTGAAAGTGTCTGGAAGTATGCAATGTCTTGTAATTTTCCCACACCTTTTTTTTTTCGTTTAACAATTTAAAATTTTTTAACAATTATTTGGTTTAAATTTTATTTTTTAATTTCTCATGAAAAGCTTTAAATTTTAACAGCTTTTAACAAGAATTAAGCTTTTGTCTCTATGGTTGGTTAATAATTTTTCTCACCGCTATTTATGAGTATACGAGTATGCATTGCGTTTCTTTGTATTTAACCCCCTCATTTAGATAAAAAAACATGGTCTTATCAGTTCCCTTTCTACCTATTTTTTCTGTTTTTCGTAATACTATGTTATTTTAATTGTTTCTAAAATATTTTCCAGTATTTCTTATACCATACCTTTCAAATAAACAAAAAAAAAGTAGATTAGACGGATGGATAGAACGAGTACACCAAAAATTACTCAATCAACAAGATAATCAAAATTAAATACAAAAATAAGAAGAAAATTCAAATTAAACAAGAATTTCTTTTTAATATCTTTTACTATTTAAAATATTCAGTATTCAATTGTAATCGTTGTGGATAAAAACTGATATTGTTTGCCGGTAAAAAAAAATAATCATTGAGAAAATAATGAGTCAGTCACATACGGATTAAAAGAAGATTGTTGTAAAATAGTGCATAAAAATAAAATAAAAAAATGTTTTTGAATTTGTTTTTAATATTTTTAATATCTCTGTGGTATTTTGTTAAATATAAACGAAAAGTTCAAGAACAAATTCCATCTGAAACAGTATCATTTGAATTAAAGGAATTGCGAAAATTGCCAGAATTGTGTAGTAAGTTTTTCGATTTAATACACACTTGATTCTAAAATTGTAGCCGATATTTATACCCTATTATTATATATATTATTATATATTTATATAATTATTGCTTGGCAGTTCCAGCATCAATCACTGAACGTTGGAAATACTTACATCTAGCAATCTAGCCAATCTTTGTCCAAAAAATTCAAGTTATCGTCCAACAAAATCCAAGTCATTGACATAAAAATGCAAGTAATCGATCAAAAAACCAAGTCATTGACCAAAAAATGCAAGTCATCGATCAAAAAATGCGAATCATCTACCAAAGAAATGCAACTTGCGATATTTTTTTGTTGTATCTATTATTTACAAATGCAACTCAAAGAGAATTATTAAAATTTTATAATTTGTATATACATGGAGCGTTTTTTATTGCTCATTTAAAGAAAACAATGGGCTTCGACGCCTATATTTCTAGTTCCAAGTAAAACTCGACCGTAAGGTAACCTGTTTTGGAATCGTGGAGACAATTACTATCAATTACTAGGTCCACTTCACCCACTGAGTCCATTTTTAACCAATTTTTCCCGATTTATATAGAGTATTCTTTTTTGCCAATATCCTTGCTTGTTCAAGGCAGAGCATAAAATAAGTGATTTGTTTCTAATAAAATAATGTGAAAATGAAAAAAAAAAAAAAATTCATTCAAATGAAGTGTTTTGAAATCAACAATTTTCAATGCTTATGACCCTTGTGACAGTAATTTGTAAATTTTTTTTTACTTTAATTTGTTAATAAAATTTATTATTTATCTTGAATACTCCAATACCAATAGCCACAGGTGTGGTCATAACAATTTGATCGTATTTCATGGTGTTTGTTTATGGCTTAAAATTCTTTAATCATGTTTTAGCCAAAAGGCATTTATTTAATACCTGATTGGCTTTATATGGCTTAAAAAAATATTAAATTGTAGATCGATTACAACTTAACTGGTAAACAAAAGAAATTGAACTTGGGTTAGGGGTACCATAAAAGCGGCCTTGAAAAAAATATATGAAATGTTACAAATACTTGACTAGAACTAAACATATCAACATGTTAACTTTATGAATTTTTTTATTTGTTTATTTGTATAATTTATTTCATTTTTTTTCTTTTGGTTTTGTTTGTAAATTATTCTTATTTATGTTTCATGTTTTAAAAATTTTTTTTTTGTTACTGATGGGTCTGTCTTTGTCTTTGTCTTGTCTCTTTGTACGCTGCTGTAGGTAATTTACCACAATATGCCAATGTACGCAGCTGTAATTGCTGTCCTTATGGCTATCACATCGATTTGGATTTCGTTCGTTACTGTGAATCGCTGGCCAATGCTAAACCATCTGAAGAGGAATTACAGCGGCGCAGTCGTCGTCGATCACGAAAATCAATGGAATTTATGTTGGGCTTGGATTCAATATTCGATCAATGGGATGCCAGCGATAGACGACAGCAAACATTAACCGAGGTAAGTCAGATTCAATGTTTCTTTTTTCGTTTTTTTTTTTTTTCTGTGTGTGTGGCTGGATGATAATGGTGATCGTTGTGCCTCTCGAAATGTGCACTCAAGTGTAGGTTGAGGCAAAAACTAAGAAACTGCAAAATGAAAAGAAAAAAAAAAGAAAAAAAATCAAATAATTTATGCCGCCTATAGAAAAAGTGCTATTTTTTGTGTTCAAAAATATAAATTTGTCTTGGGGGTTTGAAGTTTAAAGTTTTAAATTTATTAAAAGGAATTATTTTGCGAAATTTTTGTATTTTTTCACATTTCTTACGATATTTTGTAAGCGGGTGTTTAATTTTTTTTTCCTGGTTACAAGAGTTTAATTTGAGCAATTTATTGAAGGAATTTGGTAAGAAAGGCTGTCTGTTTTAGACAAATTAATGACATTTTGTTTTCATGTATTATTTTCATTTACAGCTATTTGTAGTTTAAATTCAGACTCGAAATGCTACGAAGCTTGACTATTATTATGAAATAATAAACAAATTAAGGAAAATATTATTTCTTGTATCTACTGTTTGTAGAAATTCTTTTGAACTCTTTACAAATTTATGTTTCAACACATAAAAATTTTCTTTATGATAATTTTTCATAAGAGGCATTGAACCGTAGATTACCTTTACGTAATCTATTTAATTATCAATACCATGTATGTCTTGTTACATCATAAGATTTTTGCTTTAATCGAAAATGTCATAAAAAAATTCATTAAAACATAAAAATTTTCAACACTCAAGAGGTAAACCAAAAATAAAATAAAATTATGACAACAAAATATAAAACACTTCAAAAAAAAAATATTCGCGATCTTTTTAACTTTAAGCAGCGCACATAAGAAGAGAATTTCATGCCTGGTCATAGAACAAGTAATCCTAGGGCATGTATGATGTATGCGACTGTATGCTGCTGGGTTAGTGTTTAAAAAGTGTGACAAAACTTATTAAATATACAGTGAACTGTAGCAAATTTTTAGCACGTGTTGAAAGATCAAAGCGGTTCAGTAACAGGAAAGATAAAAAAACAGAAAAAAAAACCAAAAAAAGTCATGTAAAATCCTCACTCATCATGGTTATAAAATTTTAATTGAAATTATTACAGATGAGGTATTAATTAAATTTTTGTTTTTGATTACAGCTGCCACAGGAAAGTGAATTAGATTCGCCTTATCATAGCCTGCAGCGTACACCATCCTTTACCTCTACTCCGTATCAGTATCAACATTTACGCCAGCGTTCTTCCTCAGTGCCTCGCTTTAACTACAGTTCACCAAACTCGAATTATCCTCGTTCTGAATCACCATTTGGCACGGCATCTTCCACCTGCTCCTCGTATAGAGGAGCAGAAAGTGATGTGCCCTATGCTATGCGTAAGCCTGCTAATAGTCCTCCAGAAACTAAAGCTTTTCTCCATGATGCTTTAGATGAAGTGTGTAGTGATTTTGAAAGAACTTTGGAGAGGGCTTCCATGAGACGTAAAAAAACTGGCCCGAATTTAAGAGATGATGCAGGCGGTGGTGGTGGTTGCTCTAGTGACAGCAATAGAATTACAAAAGTCCCCCTAAATAGGTATTATAACATGGATCGCAATAATAACTATCCCAAGGCTATGAGTTATAGCTACCAGGAGAAATCGCGAAACGGTACATGGTCATGGGACTTAAGAGGTAAGTGGAAAATATATATTAGACGACGTCTGCCGTTGTCATTGTGCTTCTTAGCTTTACAGTTTTCTTGTGCATTCGCTAATACTGTCATCTATTATAGTTTCCAGTTTGCAACCATAGAAAGAAAGAAAAAAAAAACGAACGCTTTGATTACTTTATATATTAAATCAGATTTTCTCTGGTGTTGATTGCATTTTTTATGCAAATTTAGCAATTTTTTTTGTTGCTCAGCGTTCATCAGCATTCAAAAGTTTATTTTTGTTGAAATTTTTTCTGTTTTTGTTTTGTTTTTTTTTTTCATTTTTCTACACTGTGTGGTAAACATTGTGAAGATCACGTTCATTTCACATCAAATGTGTCGTTGCAAAATCTGTTTTATGCTAAAAAAAAAAAATTGTTTCAATTTTTATTTTGTTTTGTTGTTGTTGTTGTTGTTTTTGGAAGACTTTAACAAGCTAATTTTAAATTCAATAGAATTTTATGTAAGTGACTTCATAAAGAAAAAAAAAAATAAAAGAAAAAATTGAATTGAATTGCTTAACAAAAGATCAGGGTACGGAAACAAAAAACTCTTATACTCTTTTATTTAATATTAAGGCCGGTTAAGTGAGCTCGTTAGTTACTAAAGGATTTTAATGATTTAAAAAGAATCTGGAAATTTATTAATTTTTTTTTCATTTATTTACACTCGAAAAGTTTTCTTTCTTCATATGCATTGCTTCAAAAAAATTAAAAAATAAAAAACATTTAAATTTCTATAATAAAAATTGCCTTAAACTACTTAATACTTGTTTTCTTTCTAATTAATCATTTAATTTCATTCCTTTATTTATACGTTTTTATCAAATTCGTTCCACCTTTAAGTGAATACCATTCTTGGCACTCAATAAAACCGAGGCTTTATCCAATACCAAGGGAACTTCTGTTTGCTTACAAATTGAAAATTTAAAATTTCGTAACAAATATGCCAAAGCTACCCTTGTTTGCATCATACCAAAACGTAAACCTATACAGTTACGTGGGCCCTCACCAAAGGCTAGCCAAGATAGGGATTCCTTGGAAAAGTTCTCATCATGGTCAAAGCGCTCTGGCTTGAATTTATCAGGTTCTGGATAGAAATTTGAATCATGATGTACAGCATAAATGGGCACAATAACAGGCATGCCTTTCTTAATGACATATTTTGGTTGGTCAGGTACTACATAATCTGATAGGCATTGGCGGGTAATGACCGGTATTACAGGATATTTGCGTAAGGTTTCTGTAATTAAAATTTAGTTTACAAAAGTATCCTTTTGAATAATTTTTAAAAACTTACCTGTTATTACCTGACCCATATATTTGAGTTCATGTAGACTTTCATATGTCACATGATCATTGTGAAAATTTTCATTGATTTCTTTTCGTAATTTATTCTGAATTTCCGTATTTAAAGCCATTTCGTATAAAGCAAAACCCAGAGTCGAAGAGGAGGTTTCAAAGCCCCCCAAGAAAAAAACAAATGCTTGGGCTGCCATTTGTTCAATGCTTAATCTATTTCCGGTTTCCTTTTTTATGCTGGATAATATACCCAAGAAATCCTGAGCCTCTATATGATTTCTCTCACGATATTCCACCACTTCGCTAACAATACGCATAAAGAAGTCGGTAACATCGTCTGGCATTATACGCATATGCAACTTGCGGGCTAAATCGGGAAAGCCTTGTATAAAACGTGATACTAAACGACCATGTCTGCGGGCTGTTAGAGATCTTAAACCCATTACACGAAACTCAGCCTGGGGATTCCTTAGGCTATTGCAGTTTAGACCAAAAGCACAGCTTCCTATAACATCGGTGGTAAAACGTGCCAGAATGTCCTTAATTTCTAGAACGGGTTTTTGGGAAATTTGCTCATTTAAGATTTCCACCAAGGCCTCAGCTTCTTTTAATACCAAGGGAAACATGTTTTTCATTTTACCAGAACTAAAAGTGGGCGATAATTTCGAACGCATATTTCGCCATTTTATACCATCCAATAGAAATAAACGGCCTGTTAAAGGATCATCCTCCTCATTATTAAATAGGCCACGATCGCTAAAATTTAGAAAATCTTTTATCAAGACATTCTTCAATAATGCAGTATCCAAAATCAATACTGCCGCTCGGTGGATAAAATAAAAACCACTAAAGGGACCAGAGCCTTTAAATTCATTGTAGTGTTCGGTTATAATTTCAGCCAAACTATGGGTTTTTTGAAAACCTTGGAAATTACCCACTAAAAAATCAGGCTTTCGGTGAGGTATCTGCTGTTCCTGCCAGTAGCTAAGCTTTCGTTTGACATGATAAATTAGAAATGTTGTTAGTATTAGGACAATCGTTAATAAAATTACTGTCAGGGACATATTCTTCAACCGTTACTGGTGTTTAACGAAACAACGCGTAAATCGAACTGATAGCCTCAGTTAATGTTTGTTAATCTTCAAAACTTTTGTATCGAACAGATAAGAAATAAAGCGATAGTGCTTTAGATAACATATTCAAAAAAGAGAAATTCTATCGATTAAGAGTGACCGTTCAATTTTTGTAGGGTTAAAGTGGGTAGTGCATTTATGGGTTATTAGGGGCTGCAATCGGTCTATTTAAACTATTGATCACAGAGGAACTATGATTAAAAAGCTGATACGTGGAATCCAATTCATTTTAGATTTTGAAGCGTATATGCTGCAGTTGAGAGAGTGTCATGTTGAAAGTTTTAATTCTAGGTTAAAGGAGGATTACAGTAATATAAGCGACAAAGCGCTACTATGACTATGATGATGTACGGTATCTAAATTGTGTCTGCAAGAGACACTTTTAACGTTGATAAATTTCATCACTTGAAGCTTATATTGCTTGTAGCTTTTGTAAATAGGCCCTTATTAAGTAAATAAGAAAAATTTAATTTAAAATTTTATATTTCCTTAGTAATAAGGGTATATTTTTAGGATTTTTCAAAGAGAGTTTATTTAATTATGGATATTGGAAATGCTTAAATAGGCCCTATCTTCAGAAATGTGACATAATTTTGAGGCACTTTTGAAATATTAAAATTTGTTATTTAGTTACGGTTTAACGGTTTATGAGCATTTAACCTTTCATATCATTGTCTTTAAAGGTTTCTAGTGCCTTGTAAATTCCGTTTTATGACTTTCCTTGAGATGAGCTCTTCTCTTCGTTCAAAATTTCGTGTGATGTTTAGATACGATTAACGATGTGCTGACCCTATCCAATAGTTTTCGGAGATCATACCCTCTGGATAGCAAAATTAATCAATATTCTCTATCCGATTGCAGATTTTGGTGAACAAATATTGAATTTTGAAGTTTATATGTAGAGATAGGACTGGATCGCATAATTTTTTTGCATTTATATTCCATCGGTGGTTTCCATTGATTTAATTTATTTTTTTTTATAATTTTCTTTTGAAACTGTAATTACCGTTACTATTAATAAAACGAACCTCAAACAAAATAACTTCAATTGTCAAATGCTGTTGAAAATTCAAATGAATTTCAATAATTCAAATGCTTGACAGACAAATCTAAAACAAAATTTGCATTTTAAAAACGACATTAAATCGTTACCAAAATATTATGCAAAAAATAATCAAAATAAAACTTAAAAAAAAACCTTATAAAAATTGAGTAAATAAATTTCAATTCAAAGCAAATAATTTGAAATTTAGGCAGACAAAGATTGCAAATAAAATTAAAAAAAAAAAATTGGTTTCCGAAATTTTGTCATGCGATTTTTTTCTTGTTTTTTTTTTTTTATTAAGTGAGGAATTTTAAAAGCAATTGCATATAAAAATTTATTTGAAAAACATTTTCGTTTAATGGAAATTTTCTAAAGCCTTTTAAAACGTTAAATAAACAGAATTTATGTAAAAAACTTACACTCGCACACACTCATACCGAAATATTGGGTTGCATAAATTATGGCTTAAAAATTGAAAAATGAAAAATTGAAATAAAATTGAATTGAAGAAACAAATTTTCCAAATGACAAATATGGTAATGGTGGGCCATAATTTTTAATGGATTTTTTTTTGGTTTCATAATTTTGAAAAAAAAAACAAATTGTTTATTTATTTTATTTTTGAGAATAACAAAATTGACAAAATTATTGTAAAATATTAAATAAACATTAATTGCACGATTTATTTGTTTATGTTTTTATTTTTTTTTTTGCAATTTTATTTTTGATTTTTTAATTTGTTTTTATAGAGCATTTGATGTTTCTTTTTTGTTTTTGTTTTTGTTATTGTTTCTAGTTTGATTTGAACAAAATCATACAAAACAGTTGCGTGAGTCTATGAATCACTCAGCACAACTCGTGCAAGTTGTATTTAGACACAGTAAAAGAAAAATAAAATAAAAAACAAAAATAATATAAAAAGAGGCACATATTGTACGAAATCTATAGAACAGCGAAAAATACAAACCAACCAACATACACTCATTACTTTACCAAAAAACAAAAAAAAAAAAGATAAAAAAATATCGTGTTTTTTTTTATCTATTTTAGTACATTTTCCCACGTCACACTAAAAAAATAAAAGATTAAAACAAAATAGACGCGAAAAACATTTTGTTCTTACAAGATTTTATAAAAAAAAACGAAAAAAAAAAATTATAAAAATTAATGCGTCACATGTTACAGATTTATGTATGTTTTCATAGAGATTTCAGAACAAATTATTTCATAAATATTAAAAAAATAAAATGTTTTACAAAACTTTATACACGTTGTATCGAAATGCTAGCAAGGTTAGTAAACTTTAGACTTTTGTATACACAAGCCTTGATACATTACATTTAATTTAAACAATTCATAATAAATTTCTTTAATTATTAAATGTAATTGAATTAATTTTCTTTTTTAATTACTTTAATTAATAATCTAATTAAAATTTATTATACAAATTAAATCAATTCTGAAAGTAAACAGTGTAAAATATACCAATACCTATGTACATATATAAACAATTCATTCATTTATGAGAGTAATTGAATACATTTTCGCGGTAACTATAGTCCATAATAGTAAACCTAATTACTTTTGAAACTGCAATCATTAGTACTGTTATCAAAATCAAAAAGCACAGTGGTAATTGAATGGTAATTGAATGAAATATTTCTTGACCATAGTAAATTCATGAATTCATAATAAAATAAAATTTTATGAAAGTATTGAAAATTGTGCATAATTTGTGACCTCATTTACCAATTGACAATTAGTTACTCAGCTTCATTATAACCTAAAAAATAGACTTTAATACAATTTTTATTTTAAACCTAAATGGGTTAAATGGCCTTAACTATGAACTTAAGTATTTGTTTTGTTTGTTTAACAATATTTTCATATTTTTTTCTTTTTCTTTCTTTTCAATTTGCTTTTCATTTAAGAGAAGCAAAATAATTATTTCTGTTTTTTGTTTTTTCTTTTTTATTTTTCAAAGAGAAAAACATAACAAATAAAAATACTCTTTTTAATGAAAATTTCCTTTACAAACTGTAAGAAATCATCACACCATATACATGATACGTTACAGTTGAAAGGGAAAATTACAAAGATTTTCTTTTAACCTGAGTAACAGACAGAAAAATATTGCTGAAGTAAAACTAGTCCATAAAATAATTCATAATTACACCTATTAAAACTCCAATTAAAAAAAAAACAAAATAAAAACAAAAACTAGATTTTTAATAACAAAACAAAAACAAAAGAAAAAAAATTATTATGAAGCAGTGTTTGAGAGAGCAGGAGATATAGTAAGCCCATCTGAGTAAAAATTGTTTTTGAATTTTTATTTCATTTCTTATCTGTAATAAAAATGTATAAAATTATTTATAATATATTTGTTGTTGTTGTTGTTTTTATTTCATTTTTTATTTAGTTAGTAAAGCTCTATTTTTTTTTTGTTAAAGAAAAAAGAGAGGAAAATTATTTGCTTTTATGCCATGCATGGCTGAAAGAAAAGTACTAACAAAATTCAAGTTAAAGTACAATGAAAAATATAATTTTTTTTTTGTAGCATGAATTGTTAATAATACCATGATGGTATTTTGTTGTATTAATTTATTAAAAAAGAGAGCCAATTTTTGCTTTTTCTGAGGAGATTTTGTTTGTTTTTATAATTTTTTTTCTTGCTACTGAACAGACAGATTAAAGGAAAATAAGAGTTTGTTTAAAATATAAAGAAAAAAAATGTATTTTTATTATATTTTGGTAATTATTATTGTTGTTGTTTCCGTCTATTCTTTTTCTTATTTTTCTCATCAATACATGAATAAGAGTCTCTGCTTTAATTTTTTAATAATTTTATTTCTCGTCTCTTCAGCTGATTTTTTTGCACCAGACATGCTTTAGTTTGTAGAAAACTTTCGAAACGAAGACGTTAAAATTATGGCTAAATTATAAGAAAATTTAACTTAAAACCCACAAAACTAAAAAAAAAAATTTTAAATTCGTATTAAAATTAAATAATTAGAAAATTGTGTTTTTGTTTTGTTTCTAAAAAAGAGAATAATAAAATAAAGTAATTTAAAGCAAATTTAATTTAAAATATAATGAAAGTAATAAAATCAATTAAAAAAAATCTTAAGGAATTATATTTTCACTTCTCTATAAAAGTATCACGAGATTACTAAGTACATGATTATCATGTGAATAATTATAATAAAAATTGAATGTGAAAGTATATGAATACGCAAATATAATTAATTAAAAAACTGCAAAAATAGTGCTGTTTAGCAGTTAATAAAAAAATAATAATAATAAATAAAAAAATAAATAAAAATAATATTAATTAATCCACATAAGATGATAAAAAAAATTGTGAATTATTTTGTATAAAAAATGAAATATTCCTAGGGAATTAATATTTTAAAATTTTACTTCATGAATTATAATATTAACAAATTATTAAACATAAAAAAATATTAAGTTATTAAAAAATATTCAAGCATAAAACATTTTTAATAAAAATTAAATAGAATGAGTATGTATCTTCCGATTTGATAGAGAAAAACGTCCACAATATAGAATTTCAACGTATTTGAGACCATAATCTGTTGAGCTACTAACTACGAGTATTTTACCCACTTAATGTGTAAAATTTCCTAGCATTCGAGTCTGTAACAACTTACGTTAAGAACTATGTGTTAATCGAAACTGAGGTTTTTAATTAAAAACTGGTCATTTAAATTAATATTATGTAGAATGGTCATTAAGCACTTTTATATAATAATTTTGATAAACAAATCGATTAACCAGTGGACACTATTGACACTATTGTGCTATCCATGAAAATCACATTCCTCCTTTGGTAAGACTGCAAAAATATACTGCCACCCCTAGGGCTCTGAAGAACAGATAAATTCATATAAAATCCTGCACCATAAATAATGAAACGTAATTTTTGGTCATCAAGTCAAAGTCAAAGTCAAAGTAGGCAGCAGCATTTTGTGTAGATACATATATTCGGAGTCGCCCTAGTCTAGTAGGTAGTGTGTTGGCTTATTAGATGTAAGGCCACAATTCAACCCCAGGTCAGACATTTATCGAAAATATCACAATATTTCTTCAGCGACTTTCTCTCAACAGATACAATTGCTATGAAAGTTTCTCCAAAATCTGTCGTACGGATCAACTTTAAACTGTAGGTCCCGCCACTCATGTACAAAATTAATGAACACATATAAAGTGGTATGAGAAGCTAGGTTGTAATGCTGACTGAAGGGTTGTAATGACTATCTATACGTATACTATCATAAGAGTGCGGTTATATATGATGTCAGATTTTTTTTCGATGATGTATGGGTCTCAAAGCGTTTGCGAGAACTTATTTCTGGAATTTCTGTGCTTTGCTGCAGTTTAATTTTCTTCTACGATAGTAATAGGTATACAGCAGCATGTTCTAGTATGACATCAGCCTCTGGGACATTGAATTAGGTTTTTGGATTTCTATATAAAATGAGTAGCACATCCATTTTGTATGCGCCTCTATACAAATTAACTTATTTCTTGAATAAATCCCTTTAGGACACAAATCCCTCTGATTCGGTTTCAGCGGTTGCTATGCAACATCGTAGTGTAATTTCCGTTAGAGGTTTTTCGTAGGCGCCAATTCATATAATTAACCATTCTTGCTACAAAGAATTTCAGTCGAGTTAATTTGTTAAAATATTCGTAATTAAAATTTTTTATTTCAGAGTCTTAGTTCAAATCCTTAAATTTTCTATTCCAGGATCATAGCATTAAATTAAATAAAAAAATTACAACGATATGGTGAAATAGAACGAATATTCGAACATTAAAATAAAAAAATTCTACATAAATAAAAAAGAAAATTAAATGCAAGAACAAAAAAAGAAAAATAAGTTTTCAATTGAAAAACGACATGATAGTGCGTAATTAAAAAAATTAAAAATTTTAACGAACATCGAATATTCGAGCAAAACTAAAGAGCAGAATCTAGGCAAATATTTATTTACTAAAAAAAAAATATTGTTTTAGTAAAAAAAAAATATATTAAAACAATAATATTAGAATTGGAAATCTTAATTTAATTAAAAAAAAAAAAACAAAATCATGCTCTTATCTATATTGAAAAAAATTAAAAACGAATTGATTTACAGTGAGTTTATCTTAAGATTTCAAATTATTTTAAGGCATTGCATTACAAACTGCAGCTGCTACAATAATAACAAAATTAAATTAACAAAATTGTTTTATAATAGCGTAACCTTAAAAAAATCAAAATAATAAAAATGCATTCATTTAAATGTTAAAGCTTTTGAATTGTAACAAAAAATCAAATTAATTTAAATAATAAAAAATAATAATCAAATAATAACAAAAATAATAATGAAATGATATGATAACAAAATAGATAATTTTTATTCATTTGCAGTGCCTCTTCTAGTTTATCAGTTGAAAACTAAATAGAAATAAATAAAAAATTAAAAGAATTTAAAATAAAATAATTATTAAAAGAATATGTACTCATGCAATAATGCTTAAAGCTTTTAATGAATTTTTTTTGCATTTTACGCCGCTATAACGCCGCTTAATAACAGCCATTAATAATTAAAATTGGATAAAATAATCGAAAAATGTTTGCTTCTACGAATCTGATTAAAAACGAATTGATTTACAGTGAGTTTTATCTAAGATTTCAAATTATTTTAAGGCATTGCATTACAAACTGCAGCTGCTACAATAATAACAAAATTAAATTAACAAAATTGTTTTATTAATAGCGTAACCTTTAAAAAAATCAAAATAATAATAAATGCATTCATTTTAAATGTTTAAAGCTTTTGAATTGTAACAAAAAATTCAAATTAATTTAAAATAAATAAAAAATAATAATACAAATAATAACAAAAATAATAATGAAATGATATGATAACAAAATAGATAATTTTTTATTCATTTGCAGTGCCTTCTTCTAGTTTATCAGTTGAAAACTAAATAGAAAATAAATAAAAAAATTAAAAGAATTTTAAAATAAATAATAATTATTAAAAGAATATGTACTCATGCAATAATGCTTAAAGCTTTTAATGAATTTTTTTTGCATTTTACGCCCGCTATAACGCCGCTTAATAACAGCCATTAATAATTAAAAATTGGATAAAATAATCGAAAAATGTTTGCTTCTACGAATTTGTGAAAAGGCGCCCTAAGAAAACTTCGCCACAACGTAGTGAGTCTTCAGTATCCAGTACGGCTAAAAAGGCCCGGGCATTACTGCACACTAATTGGTGGAAGGAGTGTAGGTTTATCATTAATTTTTTAGTCTTATTTTATTTTATTTAATTTTTTTTTTGTTATTCAAAAAGTGAGTAATAAAGAAAAATATTTTAAAAATGACAGCATAGGGGTTGGTTTTTTAACCCTTGTTCAGCTATAAACCTGCCAGAAATGATTAAAAAATCGAATTGTTGTATTAGAACAGTTTAATTAGCCAATCCATGCGTTTTTAAATAATATAATTAACGCTTGGGGGTTAGTTTTGGATCTCTTATCCGATGATTCCCTTTCTATATTTTCCAATTTTTATTTTTAAATTTATTTTAAAAATAAATCTTCAAAGACTTTTGCATAACTGCCATAATTTATTGTGTATTTTATTTTATAAAAAACTAAAAATTGAATATGAATTTCTGTTTAAATAGCTGACAACAAAAGTACATACGTACATACAAAATAAATAATAAATCTAAAAATAAAATGAAAATTATTAATCATTTTGTTTAACGACTGGGAGAACTACCATAGCATTGATATTTTGGCCAACATTTGAAAAAAAAAACTGAACTCTTTAGCAACAAACAAAAACTAAAAAAATTAAAAATAAATACAAAAATCCTATTGGTGTATACCAACAAACAATTTAAAAATAAAAAACTATTATTATTAAAAAAAAAAAAATAAATAAATTATGGGACAATAACAAAGGGGGCATTAAATGTCTAGGTTGTTAGTAGTGCTTGAAATACATTAAAAAAAAATAAAGAAAATATAAAACATATACACACAAAATTTTAATAAACCCCTGTAGGAAATTTTTATTAAGTCAGGAGCATTAAAATCTATAGAATTTGTTACAGTTTTCAAAGAGATTTGTACAATTAGGGATTGTTCAACATAAAATTAAAATAAACTTTTGAAAAAGCTTGCAAATCCATCTTTTGTCCTACGGAAAGTTACGGAGGAAAGGCAAATCCCTATAATATGAGATTCTGTAATGCCAGTGGGCTGATAATTTTTTTGATAATTTGATAATTGATATGAAAGACTTAAATTCTCAATATTCAATTTTTTTTATATACGTGCAGTTGACAGATGGCAAGAATAAAACAATTTATGAACCTTACAATAACTTGCTTATTAACTTTGAATTTACTTTTGTATTAATGTCGATATAAGAATATATTTAATATGCTTTAATTTCCTATCGGGTATTGAAAAATTGTTTACGTTACCGGGTCAACAAACATGTGAGTTATGCGAACCTAAAAGTCTTCAAAAATAAATATTGACTAAAATACAAGTATAAGTATGGAAAAACAAAAACAAAAAATGTTTCCTTCAAAATCTAAAAATATAATTACAAATAACAAATAACAAATAACTTTATATAATAGATTTGGTTGAAGTAATTTGGGTGGTCCAACATAATCTAATACACTTTATAAAATCCTCAAACCATTTATTGGTTATAATTATTTAGACGCTTCAAACTTATATTACAAAATCCTAAATTGTATTAAAGAGACTGTATGTATAGCCTTATCTTCATATAAGTCCAGACAGCGCAAATAGAAATAATTACTTAGGCATGTGTGAGTGAAAAATTGTACTTTACAGTTGTCCTCTGAATGGCATCTCACATTATGTTTAACAAGTTTAACAAGTTATATATTAACTGTACTGAAATCCTGTACGTGGTAATAACCTTTCAGAGGTCACTTGTCAAACATTTTTACTGTTATTTTAACCGCTATTCGAAACAAACTGGAACAATAAATTTATACAATCTTCCGTAAAGCGAATTTTAGTCAACAAATTTATTTGTCATAGGCTAAGTGGTAACGACCGGTCTAGGTTGCTTTAAACATTTTTCACCAGGCTCCAGTTTCTTATGGGAGATTACTGTTGATGTTTTAAGGTTGGTGTTGTGCTTTCTATTCGCCAGAATAGTACCATAAATGCGATTAATTTCTGCAGACAATGAAACAGTTGACAGCAGTAAATCCCTAGGAAATATTTGCGATCGATCCTTATCGGTATTCCCTTGACGATGTTTTCACCACCAATTCCCTTCACTTCAGAAATGAATGTGAATTATGTTCGAGATGTTTTTTTTTGGTTAATTCATGCGTAGAACTGTCTTTGTACTCAGTCTTAATCATGTCATATCATATGGTTTTAAAAAATTAACAAAAATTAAATAAATTGAGCAGAACAACTAGCAAGAATTGTGGAAAAAGTTTTTTTTTTTTTTACAAAACTTTCTAATTTATTCTTTTCATTTTAAATTTTATTAAAAAAGCAAAGAGAAGAAAGAAGAATATTTTGCTTGTAGCTTTTTTTTCTCTGCGTGTATTTTGATTTAAAGCTTCATTAAATTGAACTGTTTGTAGTAAACACATCTCGATTATAATTGAATTGAATTTAATTATTTTGAGTAATACGTACGTATGTATGCATATGTGTCTCAATCATAAATCTGTACAATAATGCTGGACTTTATCTCTGTTAAAGTGTCTTTCCTTTTGCGTTCCGCGCCCAGTCATAAAACAAAGATTATTGGCACTTTTTGTATTTCAATTAAATGATTTGATTACCACTTAAATGAACCCTTGGCAATTGTAGATCGATTGGCTAATGTATGGCTGCTTAACAAGTGTTGATAATTACAAAATGTCTTGGATGGACAATTATTCAGAAGAATTGATCATCAGAATTGATTCATCAGAAATACTTGTTATGCGACAATAATTCAAGCATTCAAAGAGCTTTTTTGTTTCTTCTTTGATTTAAGCGTTTGAAAAGTAAAATCTTTAAAGTCAACAAATACTATGCCGAAGCTTATCAGTGTGGTTTTTTTTTTTTTGTATAATTTTGCAAAATAAAATTTGACAATAACTTGGAAACACAAAAATAAACAAATAAAAGCTCTTGCTGCTGCTGCTTGTTGTTTTTTTTTCTTTTTTTTTGCTGTTGACAATAAAATTATTTGTTAGATAAAATAACAAATTCGCTTAGTTTTGTTGTTGCTTTCGATTTAGTTTTCGATTTGTCACATTCCGTTTATACGTTTAAATCCAAACTGCACAGTCTCTTTACAGATCTCAAGTCAAGTTAAGCCAGTTCATAGATAACATAATAAATTTTTTAAATTTACGAAGAAATAATGACGAACTAAATAAAACTGTTTCCATAAGCTTGCATTAATTATGCCAAATCGTTTTTAGCACAAATAACCCTCAAAGATATTTTTAAAAGTTTTTTTTTTTATTTAGTTTTATAAGCTAAAAAATGCATTTCTAAAGTAGCCGTGTTAATGGATAGTCTCACTATTAAAATTGTTTTAGTTAAACTGTGCCAAAATGCTGAAGAAAATTGTAATAAAGTTTTACAGAAAACAAGGTTGATTTCGTTTCAATTGAAAGCCTCAAAACTAATTGTGTGTGTGTACGTTTTTGTGTTTTTTTGTTTCTCTAGATTCCTGTGTGACTGGCAACAAATCGCCCCGAGCCTCCGGCATTTATACAAAACCACTGCCATTTCAACAAAAATTATCACCAGCCGAACAGCAATATGAATCATATGTTAAGGCCACAGTGGCGGCCAATGCCAAATCGCCGGTGGAAGAGGTTTTGCCCGCCATTGCACCACCAACACCGCCACCTAGACGTCATACCTTAACTGCGAAAATGTCGCTTACTAGTCCTCCAACTGCAGTGACAACAAATACTAGCACTTGTACCACCGATAGTGCTGATAAAGGTACTCAAAGTTCTATAGCATCTCCAAACAAAGATATGGGTTCTGCTGCTACAGCTTCAGCTGCTGATGCTCAAACACTGTTTAATATACGCCAACAAATGGCATTAAGCTTGAAGAGAATGAAGGACTTAGAGGAACAGGTTAAAACAATACCCGACCTACAGGTAAGTTGTAATTATTTCAATTAAAGGCTTTCAAAGTTCCCACATTATTTACTGTTTCAAAAATTAAAATTGATTCCAAGTATTTAAGAAAAGCTTTCAATATTTAAAAGTAAACTTTTTAGATCCATTTCAAGCTAATAATTTAATTGAAAACATTCTGCCTTTTTTTCTAGAGTGAACTTAATGAGCTGCGTGAGGAGAAGCAACGCCTACAACAGACTGTTAAAAGCAAAGAGGAGGAGTTACAAAAGGCTAAAGAAGCCACACGATTTTCTTCTTCTCCTAGTCCCGTACTTAGTCCCAAAATAAACTCTCCCATACAGTTTCAACCTCAGCGCGTTAGTCCCATCTCTTTGGAAAGTATGGGGGCACGCATGAGAACCTCATCCAGCTCCTCCGATAAGCTTAACAAATCGCCAGTTCTCAAAAGAGATGTAAGCACCATGTGCAGTAAACAGACTACACGTGACATAGCAGTAGGCAGTCCCATACCTCACACCAAGACACAAAGAGATGTGGGCTGTAATGCTGCTGTCACGAAAACTATCAACGATAATTTGTATACTAAAGTTGATGTGGAGGAGCGCATAAGAATGTCCATAAAAGAACATGAGGAGCGTAAAAAATTGGAACGTTTAAAGGGTCTTATTTCAGTGGGCACTCAAATGTATACTGCCAAAAAAGATGTAAAAGATATGGCAAATCAAACGAAACCTGAAAAAATGATACAAAAATACAGTGTTAGTGTAATGGCCCAACCGGCTACACGTGAAAGTTTCACCACTTGTAAACCTGATGTAAGATCAGTTGGCAGCTCTAATGATCGCGTGACTGATGTATTGTGTGAGAAATGTTTAGTCACGAAACGTTCTGTAGCATGTGCAACCGAAGATGCTGCCAAAGGGGAAACAGCAAAAACAGTCTCTCTTAAGCTGTTAGATATGCCGGCACGTAGTAACACTTTCAGTCTGGGTGATAATGAGAAGTTAAATATAAGCAGAAAGACCATTGGCACCCAGTACTCACCTATAGTGGTACATAACACAGGCTGTCAAACGGCTACTACTTTGCTGCATACCATAGGTGTTCAATTCTCACCGGAACAGCAAAATACGGGCACGCAATTTGA
Organism: Sarcophaga bullata; assembly: GCA_005959815.1. Taxonomy (NCBI): domain Eukaryota; kingdom Metazoa; phylum Arthropoda; class Insecta; order Diptera; family Sarcophagidae; genus Sarcophaga; species Sarcophaga bullata. The sequence goes on from QOCX01000105.1 coordinate 355,829, forward strand.
ACTGTATACCATGGCCCGACAAACTGATACGAGGGACTTAATCAGGTTAAGTAACAGCCAGACAAATACAGAAGAAATTTCACCGCCCACAATAGTAAAAGAGGAAAAACCGAAATCCGTTAAACCTGTTGTTCACACAAAAGCCAGCAATACCGATATTAAAAAATATCAGGACTATGGTGTGAATACTTTGCCACCAGTGACCACCAGTTCTACATCCTGCAATACGGAGGAGGTTAACAAACGGGATATTGCTTGTGGTGATATTGTCAAGCCTCATATTAGTATAGCCTGTGCCGATAATTACTGTGATTCCTGTAAAGATGCCATTAAAAATTTAGCAAAAGACTTCTCCAAAGTATTGGCCAGTCCTCTGCCTACACGAGCAGTTGAATCTAAAATACCTCGACCCAAAAATCTACCCAGTCCCAGTCCGGTGAGAAAGCAATTTTCAAGGCAAAATACCTATACGATAACACCTTCACCAACACCCAGTCCAGTGGCGGAAAAGAAAAATATGGCAAGGTAAGTAAAGACATTAAGATAAAAATGAAAAACTGTACTAAGTAAAGACAACAATCGATTGTTAAAACTAAAGTATTTGAAGATGGTGTATAGAGGTGAATAACACAAATACTCACTGACCTAGTCTATATTGTACAAAATAATTGTGCTGGGGCTTACACTGAAGCGAAGAAACATGAAATACAGGGATTTCACAAAAATGCCCAAAATTTGTTTAATTCTAAAGTATTTTACCAAGTCCTTATTAAAATACCCAAAATGTTCAATAATTTTTGAAAGGATTTCTATAGTAACTATATACAGTGGAAGGGAAATGTACCTTTTCTTTATTTTGTTTGTTGGTTTATTAACAATTGGAATTCAGTTAAAAAATCCACTTCAAATGTTGTCTGTTGTGCATGTAAAGTACACGTTGCCTTGCCTTGGAAGTTAGCAAAACTATGGAGCCTTTTATGGGTGGTTGCAGTGTAAGTACACGTGAATTTAAGATAATTTCTTTCCCTTGAATTGAAATTATCTTAACCTGGCTATATTGTTCACTGCGCAATCTCAATTCGTAATTCACCATCTCTGTACCCTGGCGAATTGTTGAACAATAGCAATGACCTTCGCAGTGTAGTTATTGTTGAATTTTATAAGGTTCTATAGCTTGTTATAAATATTTTGCTTAAAAATTTCAATTAATTTTCATTAAGTTTTTCATTAAAAATAATTTTGAATAAAAAATTAACTCATGATTTGGAGCTTAAGCAGTTTCACTTGCTATCCTTTGATAGTAAGTGGCTGTTCAGCATTAGTGTTTACGTAAATATTATTCCATATAACAGGCACTATATCTGCCAAGAAATAAAGTTTAAAATTTTCTACTTATTACAGTTCCCTGCAAGAAAAACCCTCATCTAATCAATTGGAATCTTCCGGTGAATCTCAAAGTTTTATAAACGAACCAGTAACACTCAAAGCCATAACTACACAACATAACACTGCAACGGTCGAGGATAAATTAACAGGCGATACATCCCCAGAGGGTTCACCGCAACGTAAATCACTTTATGACCTCAGTAAATTGGGCGACAATGAGCTCATAGTCAGAGAAGAGAAACGTGTAAGCATTAGCTGGTCTAGGGACAATTCACCAGCTCCCACTCCTTTAACTTCATCTACCCATAAAACATTAAATGATGAACAAAAAGAAGACGAAACTCTTTTAAACACAACAGCTAAGGAAATATCACAAGGAGCCCGCAAGAAAACATTGCCCTCACCCTTAATATCTAGTCAAGATTCTACAACTAAGCTTACAGAAAAACCAGATGATAGTCCGCAAAAACCAGCACCTTCTAAGGCTTTATTACAAAAAATCGCCATGAAAGAAACAGAGCCAAGGAAAAAGTACTTTCTTTTGTCTTATTTATTTGTTTACGAATAAATCAGAAATAATTCCGTTTTTTTTTTAATTATTTAATAGGATAACACCGCCTAAAGAAATGTTAACAGCTTTGAAAACCATTAACAATTCTCTACTGAAAAAATTAGGCTCAAAACCGATTTCATCGTTAAGTTTGAAAACGTCCAAACAGACCATACAACAGGAATGGTTCCGTGTATCCAGCTCGGAAAATGCTGATCCTCATGAAGTTGAAGATTATTTGGATTGTTTTGAAGAACTATCAGTGCCATTATTGGAATACTGTGTCAATATGGTGGATGCCAATGTAAGTATTTTAAAACAAAACCATTTTTGGTACTTGAAAAAGTACTTTTCTGCTTACAAAAAGTACTTTTTTTATTTTTCAAGTAAAAATGTATCTTTTTGTTTTCATTATTCCAGGGCAACACCGCCATGCATTATGCCGTATCCCATGGTAATTTTGACGTTGTATCCATACTGTTGGATTCAAAGGTTTGCAATGTAAACCAAATGAATAATGCAGGATACACATGCGTCATGCTCGTTTCATTGGCAAAATTAAAGAATCCAGAACATCGTACTGTCGTTGAACGACTGTTTCAGATGGCTGATGTCAATATACGAGCAAAAAAGGTAGGTAATAATTTTGTAACCTTTAAAGGACATTCGATGTATAATGTAATTTGTTTTGGAATCATTTGAAATGTTAGCATTGCCAAACCGCTTTAATGCTGGCTGTGTCGCATGGTAATCTCGAAATGGTACAGCTGCTGTTGGCAGCTGGTGCGGATATCAATATACAGGATGAAGATGGCAGTACAGCTTTAATGTGTGCCGCTGAACATGGACGCAGTGATATTGTTAAACATTTACTAACACAACCCGATTGTGATTCATTAATACAGGATGTGGTATGTTTAAAATAGAAAATCTTTAAATATTATTATTTTTGAATGGAAATAAAACAAATTTTAATAATTTTTTTTTAATATTTAGGATGGCAGTACCGCTTTTAAAATTGCTTGGCAGGCTGGTCATCGTGATATTGGCATATTTTTATATGTTCATGAGCAAATGTTGCGTAGTAAAATGCCGAATCGTGGTGAACCTTTGGTGGCCAAACGCAGTCCTCCTGCTACCTCTCCCCGTTACACTCACAAAAGGCAACCCTCCAAATAAGGCCATTGAAAATTGCTTTCAACTGAGAGTAGGCCAGTTTTAAGGTAGACAAACGAACAAAAGTTTTTTTTTTTTTTTTAAACAGTTTTAGTTTTAATTTATTTAATTTTTTTCATAAAGAAGAAGCATTTAAAATGCCTTTATAATAGTTTATAAATAAAAATAATTTTAATTTTAAATTAAATGAGGTAAAAAAAAGCCTACTTTCAACGAGTAAAACACATGAAAAAATGATTCAAAACGCCTGTTTATTACATTCCATCAAATATTGAAAAAAAAATATCAAAAATAATTGAAAAACTAAGGATTTCAACAACGAATTCGATTTCAAAACAAACGAAGGTGTTTTAAACTGATGTTTGAAAAGAAAAAAATAAAAAAAAACAATAATTTTATAATAAAAATCAATGCAAAGAAATTTTCTAACACTGATGCAGATAAAGGCACTTTTTTTTTTATAAAAGCACAAACAAATTTTTCTTAAAAACTTTTTTTAATATTAAAATAAAATACACAAACAAGTCCCTCCACAAAATGCTTTTAAAGGCATAAAAAATTAAAAAGAAATTATAAAAAAAAGAAAATTTTGGCTTAATTTTATAGATTCTGAATAACAATTGTGAAATGAATTGTAATATGATATCAAACATGATAGAAATTGTGTATTTTTTAAAATCTGAAAAATTAAGGCAAATTACTTTTAAAATAACAAAAAAAAAAAAAAATTTTAAAAATTTTGTAGATAATTAAACAAAAATCGAAAATTAATTTTTATACCTTAAAATAAACATTTTAAATGATTAAAAAACAACAAAATTTGTACAAGCCATTGGAATAAAAAACGTTTGTAAATTTTCAATATTTTTTCAAATTTTATTACATTTTTTATTTCCTTTACTATTTTACAAAAAAATTTTCCAATGCATCAACCTACTTTGTATAGTTTTTTTTTGCCGTTTATTTTTAATTGTTAATTCTTCTTAAAAACTATGCTTTCTTTAAGTCATTTAATTTTATTTTTTAATGTTAAAAATTAATTTAATTACTTTAAATAAACTTTAATTTTAATTTTAATTTTAATAATTTAAATAAAAATAAAAAATTAGAATAAAAAAAAAGAAAAACAACAACAACAAAAAACAATTTTATTGTTATCCAAATCATATCAAATAATGACAAATCTTTTAAATCTTTAGATTTACAAAACAAAGTTTTTAATGCAACAAAACAAAACAAAAAAAAAAAAAACAAAAAAAAAAAAACAAAACAAAAAAGTGTTCATCGGTAGTTTTATTGTTCTAAAGTTTAATTAAGTAGTGAGATGTAACACTTTTTTTCTTATTTATATCAAATATATATGTATGTATGTATGTATGTAATTTGTTTAATAATTAAATAAACAATATTAATATAATATTATATATTAACTACACCCCTCCCCCCCCCCCCCCCCTTAAGATAATATGCGAGTTTAATATATTATATAACAGTAAATACGAGAATTTACACTTTACAAATGAAATAAATTCTTATTAAGAAATATTTAACAAAAAATATTATAACAAAAAAAAACTGTTTTATATATATTAAAATATTAAACTAAAAAACAATGATTTTCTTAGGTAAGATTTTTTGCCGTTTATTTTTAATTGTTAATTCTTCTTAAAAACTATGCTTTCTTTAAGTCATTTAATTTTATTTTTTAATGTAAAAATTAATTTTAATTACTTTAAATAAACTTTAATTTTAATTTTAATTTTAATAATTTTAAATAAAAAATAAATGTTAGAATAAAAAAAAAGAAAAACAACAACAACAAAAAACAATTTTATTGTTATCCAAATCATATCAAATAAGACAAATCTTTTAATCTTTAGATTTACAAAACAAAGTTTTTTAATGCAACAAAACAAGACAAAAAAAAAAAAACAAAAAAAAAAACAAACAAAAAAAGTGTTCATCTGGTAGTTTTATTGTTCTAAAGTTTAATTAAGTAGTGAGAGGTAACACTTTTTTTCTTTTATTTAATCAAATATATATGTATGTATGTATGTATGTAATTTTGTTTTAATAATTAATAAAACAAATTATATATATATATACATAGAATATATGCGAGTATATTATATACATACATACGTTTACATTGTTAACAATGAAATAAATTTTATTAAGAAATATTTAACAAAAATATTATAACAAAAAAAAATTGTTTTATTATATAAAATATTAACTAAAAAACAATGATTTTCTTAGGTAAGTATTAATAGTTAATTATTAAAAAAAAAAAAACAAAAACAAAAAAAATTTCTTTTTAATGCTATCACACAGTGCTTTTTTAAATTTATTTTCTTCACTTCCTTTATTTAAACTAAAATACAATGTAATGAATTAACATTCCCTTTTAAAAAATAAATAACAACAAACAATAATTTAATACTGTTTTATGCTTTTGAAAAGCTAATCAAACCCTCTAGTCCATCCATCCATCCTTTGTTTTTGGTTATCAAATCATCACAGCTGATTCTCTGCCCTCATACTCAATGTATTCAAATCTCTCATGCAATGGTTTTATCCTTAATGCAACACCTTCTTGACAGCACACTACCAAGTGTCGCGTATCCAAAGTAAATTCATATTTAAGCAGTAAATGGGCCAATAGCAGGCGCATTTGTAGTTGGGCAAAATGCAGACCTAAACAATTGCGTGGTCCTTCACCGAAACCCAACCACAAGCAAGACTGTCTTTGTTTATTGTCCTGAGCAAGAAAGCGATCAGGATTAAATGTGTGTGGTTGTGGATAATATTCTGGATCATTGTGTATGGCATGGGTGGGTATGATGACGTACATATTTCTACGTATCAAATATTGGGGATGATCGGTACACTGATAATCATGTTGAGCTCTACGCATTATATACGGAGTAACAGGGTGCAGACGCAGGGTTTCTGAAACAAATTAAAAGTCCGTTATATATTGCATGAAATTATTAGCACAATATTATTTAAATTTATAATTAAAAGTACTATTTTCAGGGTACTTTTTTATTAAAATAAAATTACTTTAGGAAAAGAACCAGTTTTATAGAAATAAAACTGAATAAAATGTTTTGTAGTGCTTTTCGAAAAGTACTCTTATTACTTTTTACCCCTAGTACTTTATTTTTCACAAAAGTACCTTTCTTAAAAATATGTAAGAAAAAACATTTTACAAAAAGTGATTACTTTCCATACTAAAAAGTACTTTTTTCATCAATTTGTATTTACGACAAAAGTACTATTTAATAGTTTCCTTTGATAATTTGTTACAAGTCGAAGAAAAGTACTTAAAAGACTAAACTCACCTGATATTATTTGCCCCAAAAATTTCAGCGAGTGAATACATTCATAATTGAATTGATTGTCGTTTTCCTCGTAGACTTTTAAAATTTCTTCTCGAACACGTTGCTGTAAAACAACATCTTTGGCCAATTCATACAGAGTATAGGTTAAGGTTTTCGCTGTTGGCTCCAGACCTGCTCTCAGAAATGTAAATGCATGAGCTGCCAACTCTCCCATTAAATGTTCCCTTAGCTCTTTGGGATCGTAATTAGGCTCTGTTTCATGAGTGCTCATCTCTTGTGTCATAATGTTAATGAGTAATTGCAAATAGTCCTCCTTATAAGCTGCGCACTTTTCACGATGGGCTATAACATCGTTCAGCAGTGATAGGAAATAAGTCTGAACCTTGTCTTTGGTGGTAGTAAATTTCAAAGAACGAAATAAGTTTGGATACCTCTGCATGATGGTTGTTAGAAAAGTACCATGTTTATGGGTATGTAAAGCAAATTGTGTCATGGCATCAAATTCATCGAGAGGATATTTTTGATATAGGGATTGTGTTAAACCAAAAACCATTTTAGCCATGTTACCCAAAATGAAACGATGCATTAATGGTTGAACATCCAATACCATTTCTCCACTATTATTGCGGCTAAGAGAGTCTTCCTGTAATTTCAACTCAAATAGTAAGAGGGTCTTTTCACATTCCTCTCTTATGCTCTCGTGAAAAGCTTTCATATAAGCTTTTTGAAATACGGGCTCTAATTTTAAACGCATCTCTTTCCATTGCTCACCACTCAAACTATACAAATCCCCAGATAAGGGATCTCTTTTTATATTATGATAACAACCACGATCATTAAAATTCGAAAAGTTCTTAACCAATATCTGTTGCATTAACTCTTGATCCAAGACCAATACACGAGGTTCCAGTAAATGATAGAAGCCACAGTAGGGTCGACCAGGACTTTTAAATTTCTTATACAATTTATGGAAGTATTCATGCTCTTCCATTAGCTGTTTACAGGTGCCATATCTGCTAAGTGTCTTAAAGATGTCCGTTAATGGCTTGGGCTCATCATGAGGCACACCCAGGAAATGCCAATAATCGCGTATATACTTAATGCCAATGGCACACAGTACGATCAATAGGAAGATGACTAAACCCAAAATCAAAAAAGGCACCCACATGTTCATATATTTTGAATAAAAAAACACAAACTGTTCACTTTAATTCCTTTACGTTTACATTCAATAACATTTCATTACAGCTTCAATTATAATTTCAGTAACAATATCAATAAGAGTTCATTAATTAATTAATTTGTTTTAATTCGTTTTAACTATTTTAACAATACATTTTAATTTGTTTGTATTAATTTTATTTGTTTTCTTATTTTGTTTTTTTTTTTTAATTCGTTGAACATTGATCAACCCCGTCTAATGTTCTCACATGGATCGCAACTACTTTTACACTGACTCTCTAGAAACTCTGTATAGAAGTGAACTCATCGATATAGACAACAACAGACGTACATATATGTACGTATGTACATATTTTGTTTAAAATTTTCAACGATTATTTTTTTTCTTTCGATTTTTTCGTTTATCGCTGTTAAATGCTTTATTTGAGCGTTTTTTTTTTTGTTGTTGGTGTTTTTGATTTTTGCTTTTTTGGTCTTATCAAAAATCCATAAAAAGCGTTTCATTAACTCTTTTTCCATTTTCTGTTAATTTTATTTGATAAGGAAAGTTTTTTTTTAAGACCAGGGGGTTGTGTGGAACGTATACGTATGTATGTACGTATTTAAAATATAAAATAAACAAACAAACAAAAAAAAATAAATAAAAAAATATACAATACAATAGTTATATTAGACATACATGTATGTAGATATAATACGTATATTTGTTGTATTATATTAACTTCGTCATCTTTATTAGTTTAAGTGCTTACGAATACGTTTTATTTGTTAGTAATGCTTGTTTGCACTATGGGAAGTTCTAAAATACTAACAAAACATTATAAAACGCTACAATAGAAATGGTGAGAGCAGCATTAAACATCTCTGTTAACGGCTTTTAATTGCATGACTTGTTATTGAAACATTTTCATTCTCTTAACGTGTCTCTTTGTGGTTTAGAATTCAACGGAAAACATTGTTGAACGTTGTTGAAACAAGTTGAACGTTGTGACTCAAAATCTCGACCTACCTCAGTGTAGAGAGAGGATAAAATAAAAACAAAAAAAAAAAAAAACAAAAATATTTATTGAATTATCACAACTACAAGGTACCCTATTGATTCACTAATATTTGTTTACTAAAGAAACTGGCATAACAAATCAAATTGCTTGATAAGCCATAATTAAACTTTGACTTTTGACTCCAGTGTTGTCCAGTGACTATTTCTGTGGACTTTTTACTATTTTTTAGAAGCCTTATTTTATTAAAAAGTTTTATTTTCTTATTTTAGTTTACAACACTTTCCACCTTTAAATATATGCCTTCCTTAACGCTGAAGACTCTGACATTTGCTGGATCGAAATTTAATTGTTTTGGCGTTTTTTCACAAACTGAAAATCGAAAATTCTTTAGCATTAAAGCCACACCAATCATGGCCTGCATGAGGCCGAAACGTTCAGCTAAGCAAATACGAGGCCCAGCACCAAACGGCAAGTAGGCCATAGAATGACGTTGGTCTTTAGCTGGCGATTCAAATCTTTCAGGTAGAAATCTTTCCGGTTCAGGATAATAATCGGCGTCATGATGTATAGCATAGATTGGAATAAAAATCTGAACACCTGGATCTATGGTTACAGCTTGAGGGCCTGGTAGAGTATAACTAGAGCGGCATACCCTTCTTGTCGTAGGTGCAACTGGATTCTTACGCAAGGTTTCTATAATAAAAACTTTAAGTATTGCAACAAAATTGTTACGCTTTAATAATAAAACTTACCTTGCACTACCTGTTTAATGTAAAGCATTTCATTTAGACTTTCATAATTTAACACGCCATTATGTTTCTCTAACACAGTTTGTATATTAAGCCTGGCCTTTTCTTGAATTTCAGCGTTTCGCGCCAATTCGTATAAAGTAAATGCCATAGTACTGGAACTAGTTTCAAACCCCCCTATGAAAAATACAAAGGCCTGTGCAATAACATCCTCCATTTCAAGATAAAAGTCTTCCTCTGAGTCTTCCTTATTGTTTTTAAAATCAATTAGCATATCCAAGAAATCATTGCGTTTGAAGTTATGCTGCTCACGATACTTGACAGTTTTTCTTACAATATCCGAATAAAAGTCTATAAGCTCCGATGTAAAGGCCTTATAACCCAATTTATGAAAGAAGTTGGGATAAGTTGAAGCCAACATTTCCATAAGGGGATGTATGGTATAAAAAGCCTTATCGCCCTTAATGCGAAACTCTGCATGGGGCTTACTTAAACTATTGCATTGCAAACCAAAGGCCACATTGCCTATCACATCTGTGGTAAAACGGGCACACAGATCTCTTACTTCTACTAAAGAATTCTGCGTTTTCATATTTTCATACATGGTGCTGACAAATTGATCTCCAATTTCCTTGACGGTGGTAAACATGAGTTTCATTTTTCCCGAAGTAAATGTTGGGGTTAATTTTTGTCTTATTTTACGCCATCTATCACCGCTCAAACGCACTAAATTTAATGATAAGGGATCATTATGGGGATTGAAGTACAGACCTCTGTCGGGAAATGTATTAAAATCATTGATGAGAATGCTTTTAATAAGATCCAAGTCGGTAATTATCAAGCTTGGCGTTATCATGCTGTATATGCCCATGTATAATTTATTTTCCTGTTTGATTTTCTGATAGATTTTCTGTATGATAAAAGCTATATGCGGACGATCTCGGCAATAGAATTCCTTCATGCTGAACGTTTCCACATTGCGTCGTTGCCAATAGCTGTGTTTTGTTTTCAGCCAATATAAAATTGTTGTTAATAGACAAACAAATATAACCAAGAAATAAAACATTTTAAAAAGCCGGTTTACTCTAATACGAGCTGATGTTGTTGTTTTAGTCACAAGAAGTTAATGAACACTGAAGTGGTTGAACGCAACAATGCATTGTAAAGTCTTTGTGTCTCAAGATAAGAGCCATAAAACGAAAACAGAATTTGAATTTCGATGTAAAATTTTATGTCTCTTACTGTATTCGCTTTGTTTCTCTCTTTAAAATGATAAAGAAAAAGCTTTGCAAAATAACACTGTGCATCAAACAAAGCAAAAATATTTGTCCCCCCTGCTTACATGTTAAACGGAGATTTGATTTCTAAAGACTTAGCAATCTTACAGATTAAAAAGGCATTGTTGCCTAAAATTTTGATTTAAAAATACCACTTTCATCGTTCATTATAAATTGAAAAAAGTTAAGTTTGAGAACCCTATACGCTAGACACTCGAAAAAGCTCTCTTCGTACAAGACAAGCAAACTGTTTGCTAATCAATTCAGTTTTGTTTAGCAGCTCTTGCTTATAAGAACGTTTTGCTTTAAAAATGTTAAATTTGGTGTTAACTTTGCTTCTGGGCATTATTACGCTCGTGGCACTGTATTTATACAATCATTTCACATACTGGAAAAGGCGTGGTGTATACTATGAAACTCCTTTACCGATTGTAGGAAATTTAAAGGGTATCGGTCGCACTTTGCATTTTAAGGAAATCATTCAGCGTGTGTATGATCAATTCGATGGCAAAGCTCCATTCTGTGGCATGTACATGTTCTTTAGTAGAACGGCATTAATTTTGGATTTGGATTTACTTAAGCACATAATGGTAAAAGACTTTGCTAGTTTTCATGATCGTGCTATTTTTAACAATGTCGAGGATGATCCCTTGACTGGGCATTTGTTGACCTTGGAGGGTCAACAGTGGAAGGCGATGAGAAATAAATTGACGCCAGTGTTTACATCAGCTAGAATGAAGTACATGTTCCCCACTGTAGTTAAAGTAGGTGAGAATTTTGCACAAACTTTAGAAAAAGAATCCCAGCAGAATGCAGACTGTGAAGTGGAAATCAAGGATCTGTGTGCCCGTTTCACTACGGATGTTATAGGCACTTGTGCCTTTGGCATTGAGTGTAATAGCTTGCAAGATCCCCAGGCAGAATTCCGTAATAAAGGACGCTCCATATTTACGAAACCACGTCACAGTGGCTTTGTGCAATTGTTTATGGTAACAAATCCTGATTTGGCACGTAAATTCCACATGAAAATCTTTAGGGACGATTTAACCGAGTTTTTCTTGAATATAGTCAAGCAAACTGTAACATATCGGCTGGAGAATGATATTAAAAGAAACGATTTTATGGATTTGATAATAGAACTGAAGGCTAAAGATGAAAGTTTGGCTAGAGAAAATAAAGGTATTGATTTAACGCAAGGCTTGACTATTGAACAAATGGCAGCTCAAACGTTTGTATTCTTTTTGGCTGGATTTGAAACCTCCTCAACGACTATGTCGTTTTGTCTTTACGAACTGGCCAGGCACCCAGAAATACAAGATAGATTAAGACAATCGATAAAACAAGAACTTGAGACAACTAAAGGTGTATTAAGCTATGATATCATGAATAATATGAAATATTTGGATCAAGTTATTGCAGGTAATAAAAAAAGATAAGCAAATGAAAGAATTAAATTTCATAAACAAACTTAAATTTTATTACAGAAACTTTACGCTTGTATCCGGTAATACCGAATTTAATACGCAAAGCGGTATGTGATTACAAAGTGCCGAATTCATCTTTGGTTATTGAAAAGAACACAACTATTCTTATACCCATTGCTGCTATACATACAAATCCAAAATATTTCAATGAACCGCACAAATTTGATCCTTTGCGATTTGAGCCTTCGGAAGTGGAGAAGCGTCATCCATTTGCCTATTTACCATTTGGAGAGGGACCACGCAATTGTATCGGTTCACGTTTTGGTAAAATGCAAACAAAAATTGGCTTAATTTCTTTGCTAACGAAATATCGTTTTGCCTTAAGCAATGATATTGAAGAGCCATTGGAAATTGATAAAAAGAATTTCCTAATGACAACCAAAAATGGAATCAAATTGAAAGTCATTGAAATGGACGCAGCAAATCATGTTGAATTTTAAAATTCGTTGATATTTATTGTTTTAGAATAAAAATAATTTAAAAAGAAAATTCTAAAATTTATATTAAAAAGTTGTAATAAAGAAGAAATATACTCAGGTATGCAGTTCAATGAATTTCTTTGGTATTAAAGCTGAAGCTGTTGGTTTTATGAAAATTGTTTAGTCATCATGATAGGTGATTGCAAGGGGCGATCTCGTTATTGATATCTTAATAATCCATTTATAGACTTTATGCGATATTAAAATTAATGTTTTTGTTTTGATTCTTTTCTCTCTGATTGTAAACACATTTGATTGTATACAAAAAAGCTTTCATCGGAAGGTGTATTCCACATTCTTACTCCCCCTTAACTAACAACAATAAGATCATTTAATGTTTTCTCTTCAATTAATTCACTTTATACTCAAAAAGCTGCTTTATTTACATTTCTAAGTTGTTGTGACAAGTAGTAATTCATTCTGGAGAGAGAGAAAATAACATAAACAATGAAGATCGAGGGAACGTTAAGTAGACATTGCTTAAAAAGGCTAGGTCTTAATGAGCAAAGACAATAGCACGGGTGCAGTAGATTTGAGTGCATAAATATAATTACCAAGAAAATAAATATCTTTGGATTTCTCTCTCTCTTTCTCTTGCTCTCTGAACATACAACTTAGTACCTCCGTATAACGCTGTAGCAGATAGAATTTTAATCGATTTCTGGCGATATTTTTGTTGTTCCATTCACATATGGAAATCTATTCTAATTGCTCTCAGTCTCTTGACTGCATTATGTGCTCTCTCATTGCATTATTCGATAAAAAAAAATCTTTTCACTTCCTACCTTATCTATTCCAAGTTGGTCTCTCTCTGAAATGATTCACAGTATTTTGCTTATCCATCAATGTTCTATAAAGTACTTAAAAACTCATTGACTTTTGTGAGAATTTCTATATTTTACGTTTTAGTTTTTTAATTGATTTGGGCTTTTTTAAAATTCTTAAAAAGTATCTTTTAAATTATTTTCAAAGATAACCACATATAATGTACATACATGGTACAATATATTTAAAAGTACCTTTTTAAATACTTTTTGACTACTTTTGTATCCAGTTGTTCATAAGGTTTGAATTATTTTCTTAAAACTTGTGCACAAATCCAAGAAATAACAATAAGTTTTTAAGTTATTTTACTGAAAATAACAAAAAAGTACCAAATATAAAAAGTACCAAAAGTACTTATAAATTATAGGCCTAACCTGGTGAAACGGAGAATTATTGCAATGCAATGTTATTTTAAAAATTAAAATCAATTACGTTAGTAGAGTTTTAAATTTAGCACTGTTTGTACGGTCTCTAACGCAAAATATTAAAAAAATTAAAATGTTGTTATTGGCTTTAATGATAATTTTCCTATTAGCGATTTATATTTGGCTAAAAGAACATTATTCGTATTGGAAAAACCTCAATGTACCACATGAAAAGCCAGTATATTTTTTGGGCAATATGCGAGGCATAGGACGTCAGTATCATTGGAAGCAGATTAATCAGCGTATTTACAAAAAATTCAAAAATACCACCCCCATAGTGGGTTTTTATACGTTTTTGACTAGAGCAGCCTTTATTTTGGATTTAGATCTTGTGAAACAAATCATGATTAAAGATTTTCAAAGTTTCAGTGAGAGAGGCCTATTTCACAATGAACGTGATGATCCTTTGACAGGAAATCTACTGTTTTTGGATGGTGAAAAATGGCGAGTTTTAAGACATAAAATATCACCAGTATTTACCACAGGCAAAATGAAGTTTATGTTTCCGACAGTGGTAAAAGTAGGCGAACAGTTGCCCAAGGCTTGTGAGAAATTTATGCAAGAAGGTAACAACATAATAGAGGCTAAGGATTTATGTGCCCGCTACACTACCGATGTTATAGGAACGTGTGCATTTGGCATTGAATGCAATAGTTTGATAGACCCACAGGCTGAATTCCGCAAAATGGGTCGCTCGATATTTGAGAAACCCCGTCATAATGGTTTTGTTCAAGCCTTTATGTTTACCAATCCTCATTTGGCACGCCAGCTGAGAATGAAAAACTTCCGTGATGACATCAGTGACTTCTTTCTTAATGCGGTTAAGGAAACAGTGAAATATAGGCAAGAGAACAATATAAAACGCAATGACTTCTTGGACATGCTAATCGAAATGAAAAATAAAAGAGATCTTCTTCTAAAAGAAGGCAAAGAAGTTCAAGAAGATGATTTGACAAGTGGTTTGAACATAGAACAATTGGCAGCTCAAGTTATGGTATTTTTTTTGGCTGGATTTGATACCTCCTCTACAACAATGTCTTTTTGTCTTTACGAATTGGCTTTAAATCAGCCAGTCCAAGATAAATTACGACAGGAAATTTTAAAGATTTTAGAAATGCATGATCAGCAAGTTACTTATGAATCAATCAAGGAAATGAAGTATTTGGATATGGTAATATCAGGTTAGTTTTTGATTACAAAATAATGAAGAAAATTCAATTCAATTAAATTTTTTTAGAAACTCTACGCAAATATTCTGTTACACCACACTTGGTGCGCAAATGTACCCAAGACTTTAAAGTACCCGGCATGGATCTTATTTTGCCTAAAGGTATGCGCATTATATTGCCTTTGGATGCTATACACAACGATCCTGATTACTATACAAATCCTGAAGAGTTTATACCCGAACGCTTTTTGCCAGAAGCTATGGAGTCCAGACATTCCAGTGCCTTTATGCCTTTTGGTGATGGTCCTCGCAATTGTATAGGCATGCGTTTTGGTAAAATGCAGGCACAAATCGGTTTGATTTATTTGCTAAGCAAATTTCGTTTTGAACGCTGTGCTAGCACTCAAGTGCCCATACGTATATCGAGACTAAATTTCTTAATTAGTGCTGAAAGTGGCATCAATTTAAAAGTGGAGAAATTGTAATTCAACGATTTGTGAATCCATTAAAAAGAATAGAACTCTTTAGGTTGCTCATAAAATGTTTTTTGTTTACGTTTAATGTTTAATGTTTGTTTCGTTTGTTTGTAATGCTTTTGACTGATTATCAAAATAAATCCTCAGTTATAATGATAAATTATTGTTTCATGTTTTTTTTTATATCTGCTTTAAATTGCAGCATTATCTCCTGCAAATGCTAGTTTACAGGTAATAGATAATCGCCATCTCTGTTAAACTATCATAGAAGATCCGCTTTCAACTGCATATCGATGGTCCAACCAAACAATATTCTTCTCGATATTTGAAGAGAAAACCCATGCCTTTGTGTCCTCCAACCAGGCACAGTCTATTGCAATCGAAGTTGTAACGCATTTACGATTTTCAAAGGTCATCTGTAGAGAGATTCACAGTTTACCTCGAACCTAAACAATACTACAAAAAATTTTCACCACTATCTGTCGATTTGAAAAGTAATTTAAAATGTATTCTAGAGAGACCAGTTTTCCATTTAAGAATTCCAAAGTTTTTTTTTTTTAATATTTTCATTATAAAAATTGTATTTTTAATATACAACCTGATAACCCTGTATTGTAAGCGCTATGAGATCACAATATTTAGAGGGTCAAACAAATGAAAAAAGCTTTTTCCAAATATTGTTGATTTTAATTGGAGGCAGTATTTAATAAAAACACATTCAGTTTGTCATTTGAATAGTAACGCTTGATTAGAACAGTTGCAAAAACTTTTAAACTTTAAAAAAAAAAATACGTGTTTAATAAAGTTTTTTTATTTTTTGTCTTGTTTGTGTTTCATTAAAAAAAATATCAATAACATTGTAAAGCATCTGGAAAATGATTTTAATCATTGTAATTGTTATTCTATTGGCCTTGTTGGTGTATGGCTACAAAATATTACGTCAACGCTACAATTACTGGCAACAATTGGGTATACCGTGTGAAGAGCCAAAATTTTGGATGGGAAATGTTACCGGAGTGGGTTCAAAGCGCACATTTTCAGATGTTTGGCAAGAATGTTACGATAAATATAAGACCACAGGGCCTTTTGCAGGCTTCTATTGGTTTTTCAATCCGGCTGTAATGGTTTTTGATCCTGCTTTATTGAAAATGATCATGATTAAGGACTTTAATAAATTTATGGATCGTGGTGGTTTTGTTAATGAAGAGGATGATCCTTTGTCAGGCATGTTATTCAATTTGGAGGGCAACAAGTGGCGTCATATGCGCAACAAGTTATCACCTACCTTTACTTCTGGTAAAATGAAAGTCATGTTTCCCATAATCACTAGCATTAGCCAAGAATTTGTGAATGTTTTCAATAAGGAGTTGGCAACAAAGGAAATCATTGAAGTGACCGATTTAATGGCACGGTTTACCACAGATGTTATAGGCAGTTGTGCTTTTGGTTTAGAAATGAGTAGTTTAAAGGATCCCAATAACAAGTTTCGTCAAATGGGCCGCCGATCACTGGTAGTGCAACGCTATGGCCAATTGGGTATTGCTTTTCGTGCTAGTTTCCCGAAATTGTGTCGTAAATTGCACATGAAGGAAACTGTACAAGACGTGGAAGACTTTTTCATGGGCATTGTTAAAGAAACTGTGCGTTATCGTGAGGAAAATAATATTAAACGCAATGACTTTATGGACATGTTAATTGAATTGAAAAACAACAAGTTAATGAAATCGGAATCTGGTGAAGAATAACCAATTTAACTTTGGAAGAAATTGCAGCGCAGGCTTTTGTTTTCTTAGTGGCTGGTTTTGAGACCTCATCTACTACCATGGGTTTTGCTCTATACGAACTGGCTCAACATCAGGATGTGCAAGACAAAGCTAGAGAAGAAGTGAATGAAATTTTGAATAAATATGATGGCAAATTTAGCTATGAGGCCATGAAGGAAATGCAATATTTGGAACAGATTTTGTTGGGTAAAATAAAGTTTAAAAAACCACAAAAAGTTTGTAATTCATATTCGAATTATTCTTAATTTCAATTTTTTTTTCTACAGAAACCTTACGTTTGTATACGGTTGTGCCTTTATTAACACGCTATGCTACCGAAGATTATCCCGTACCCGGCCATCCAAAATACGAGATCAAAAAAGGCATGATGGTCTTAATACCCGCTGCCTGTATTCATCGTGATGAACGTTATTATCCCGATCCTCACAATTTCAATCCCGATAATTTCTCCCCTGATAAAGTTGCCGAACGTGATTCCATATTGCATATGCCTTTTGGTGATGGTCCTCGTATTTGTATTGGCATGAGATTTGGCAAAATGCAGGCTTTAGTGGGCTTGGCAGTCTTATTGAAGAATTTTAAATTTGAGGTGTGTGAACAGACTCAAATACCGATAAAGTTCCAAAAGGAAAACTTCTTATGCAGCTCGGAAAAGGGTATTCATTTGCGAGTTACAAAAGTTTAAAAAGAAACAAAAACAATAATCGACGTATTTTTGAACATTGCTAACGAATTTTTTCAGTCTTTTATCACAACGCAATAAAACAAAAAGTGTATCAAACACAAACATTTTGAATATTTTTTTTAAGCATATGGTTTGTTCATACGAATATTTTAATAAAACAGAAATTGAATAAAAAGAAAGGCAAACAGTTTTATTGTTAAAATTAATTCAGAATATAAAAATTTTTAAAGGGAGGAGGGGTATCTTAATGATCTCATGAAGCATTCACAATATTTTTGAAAAAAATATTTGTGCTACTTAAAATTCTTTATTCTTTATTCTTTATTTTATTTTTTTTTGTATCCAAATAGGCATTAAAAATTAATTTCTTCAAGTGGTTAATAAAATTCCCCGCCTCTGAGGGTGTGAGTTAAAAAATAAATTTGTATGAATGGAGTTAAGGGCCTTGCAAGCGTATCTGTGTGTCCGATAACTTTTGTTTTTTGCGGAAATCGGCAGAAGAGTTTAAATCGATCTTTTTAACATAAAAACTAGATGCTATGAAATGTAAGGGAACGATTGCTTAGTTTTAACTGAAGTTTTTTCTAACCTATAATTTCACCATAATGGACGAACTTTGTGGGTTAAGAAAAACAGAAAACATTTTTTACCATGAACTATAACTGTGTGTGTATTGTTTTGAGAAACATAAAATTTAAGTTTGCCAGAAGTATGCATACATACATAATTGGCCATTACAATCCTTCAGTCAGGATTACGGCCTAGCTTCCAAAAGTATAATGATGGCGAATTAGATACGGAAGATGTTTTGTATTTTCTATGATTATGATTTACATTTCCTCTTTACCAGTGGGTTACCTTTACGTATTATTTACATAATAAACTGTTGGAATTAATCTAAAGCATCTTGAGTGGGGGGATGTCCGTCATAGCACAGAATGGCTGATGTTCGTAAAGTATTTGAAATTTTATTATTAGAGATCTGATTTTCATTTGAGAACTCTTAAAATTCAAAGTTTTTCTGTTACTATTACTTGGGGTTATGATGTAACCTGGTAACCCTGTTTTAAAGTATTAGAAGATTATATACCCATGATAATTAGAAAGTCATAACTTACCTCACGAAAAATAAAACGAAGCCCTTATCTTAAATTTTTATTCTTTTCGTCTGGAGGTAGTATTTAATAAAGAGCAGGCAGTTGTCATTTCGGCAGTAACGCTTGAGTGGATCGAAACGCTTACAAAAACATCAGTTACGCGTAGAAATTAAAAAAAATACGTATTTTAATAGTTTTTTTCTGTTTTGATAAAAAGATTAATTTGAATTGTAGAGTATCTGGAAAATGATTTCATTTATCTTGATTGCTATTGTGCTGTCTTTACTGGTCTACAGCTATAAATTGTTACGTCAACGCTATAATTATTGGCAACAATTGGGTATACCCTGTGATGAGCCAACATTTTGGATGGGCAATGTTTCCGGAGTGGGTTCAAAGCGCGCATTTTTAGATGTCTGGCAGGAATGTTACGATAAATACAAGACCACAGGGCCTTTTGCAGGCTTCTATTGGTT
Organism: Sarcophaga bullata; assembly: GCA_005959815.1. Taxonomy (NCBI): domain Eukaryota; kingdom Metazoa; phylum Arthropoda; class Insecta; order Diptera; family Sarcophagidae; genus Sarcophaga; species Sarcophaga bullata. The sequence continues at coordinate 375,396 of QOCX01000105.1, forward strand.
TTTCAATCCGGCTGTAATGGTTTTTGATCCTGCTTTATTAAAAATGATCATGATTAAGGACTTTAATAAATTTATGGACCGTGGTAGTTTTGTTAACGAAGAGGATGATCCTTTGTCGGGTCACTTATTTAATTTGGAAGGCAACAAGTGGCGTCATATGCGCAACAAGTTATCACCTACCTTTACTTCTGGTAAAATGAAAGTCATGTTTCCCATCATTACTAGCATTAGCCAAGAATTTGTGAATGTTTTCAATAAGGAGTTGGCAACAAAGGAAATTATTGAAGTGACCGATTTAATGGCACGCTTTACCACAGATGTTATAGGCAGTTGTGCATTTGGTTTGGAAATGAGTAGTTTAAAGAATCCCAATAACAAGTTTCGACAAATGGGCCGCCGTTCATTGATAGCCCAACGTTACGGTCAATTGGGTATTGCTTTTCGTAACAGTTTTCCAAAATTGAGCCGTAAATTGCACATGAAGGAAACTGTACCAGACGTGGAAGACTTTTTCATGGGCATTGTTAAAGAAACTGTGCGTTATCGTGAAGAAAATAATATTAAACGCCATGACTTTATGGACATGTTAATTGAATTGAAAAACAACAAGTTAATGAAATCGGAATCTGGTGAAGAATTAACCAATTTAACTTTGGAAGAAATTGCAGCCCAGGCTTTTGTTTTCTTAGTGGCTGGTTTTGAGACCTCATCTACTACCATGGGTTTTGCTCTATACGAACTGGCTCAGCATCAGGATGTGCAAGACAAAGCTAGAAAAGAAGTGAATGAAATATTAAATAAATATGATGGCAAATTTTGTTATGAGGCCATGAAGGAAATGCAATATTTGGAGCAGATTTTATTAGGTAAACGAAATATTTAAGAAACGAAAAAAAATCGTTATTCATATTAAAATTATTTTCATTTATTTATTTTTTTTTTGCTACAGAAACTTTACGTCTGTACACCGTGTTGCCTTTATTAACACGTTATGCTACAGAAGATTATCCCGTGCCCGGCCATCCAAAGTATGTGATCAAAAAGGGCATGGTGGTCTTAATACCCGCTGCCTGCATTCATCGTGATGAACGTTATTATCCTAATCCTCACAATTTTAATCCCGATAATTTCTCTCCCGATAAAGTAGCCGAACGTGATTCCATATTGCATATGCCTTTTGGTGATGGTCCTCGTATTTGTATTGGCATGAGATTTGGCAAAATGCAGGCGTTAGTGGGCTTGGCAGTCTTATTGAAGAATTTCAAATTTGAGGTGTGTGAACAGACTCAAATACCGATTAAATTCCAAAAGGAAAACTTCTTATGCAGCTCGGAAAAGGGTATTCATTTGCGAGTTACAAAAGTTTAAAAAGAAAATTTTTTTTGTTGATTTGGGCAATTTGAAGGAATTGCCTTTTATATTATCGTAGACGACTTAAAAGTCTGTGAAATGCTTAAATTTTTTAATATGGTGTGGTCTAAACACATGGATTATACGATGTTATTAATAAAATAAATGAAATTATAAATAAAAATAATTGAAAAATGCTTGTTTTGAATATGAATCATACGTAATGGATTTGGGAAATATTTGTGTTTCTTAAAGTTTTTCAGTTTTACGCCAGACTTTTTTTTTGTTTTTGTTTTTTTTTTGGTTTAAATTGGCATTCAATAATAATTTTTGAAAATGAAAGTTTCTCTTGGCGAAGGGTGCCTTGAAAAATAAGTCAACGGATATCGGGATAAACATGGTCAGATTTAATATTGTTGTTCTTGACTTAGGATTAAATTCTTTATGAGGTAAGAGATAAATCCCTTAGTGATAGAAATATTCCGAATTCATTGTTCTGTGGCTCCATTTGCTGCTTTATCCAGAAATATTGTGTGAACAGAGGAATACTACGAGGGAACGACAGTTAAAAGGATCTCAGAACCACTTAAAGTTGGTTAAGTGAAGCCTATACCAGACGACGTTTGTCATCCCCTGTCTTCCGTGTGAACTAAACAAGCAGCTATTTATAGAACGTATTCCACAATATATATTAGCAATGAGAAGAGGCAGAAGAGCTCTGCATGGTATTCCTGAAATGTCTATTAATTGACGCTACCTACATCTTGGGAAGTTTATAAGTATTCTATACATGTAACAGAGAAATAAATTAATGCTCCATGGAGGAATTCATGTTGTAATCATATGCTTGAAATAAATTTCTGATTAAATTGGCTTGTATATTACAGCACTCCCGATTTAAAGAAAGAGAATATATTTTTAATATTTGTTCAGAGAATTATTCCCCAAATATTTCTGCCGTCAATTTAAAATCTCCATAGTCATCCTCCCATAAACGTTACTATTTTTGCCATTCAGTTCAATTATCAATTAATATCAGAATCGTACATTGATTCCCCTATAACCTTATCATTATTCATAATACACGCAACAGCTTTGCTTATTGCCTCATTAAATGTTGGTCGATTAATTTCATTAAGAAATTATGAAATTGCAATCGTGCTTGTTTAGTATGAATGCCGATAATAAATATGTTAAGTACTCCAGCATAAATTAAATCAAATCTTTAAATTTGATGACAGCTTTTAACAAATTTAGATAAATTTTATAAATTTTATGTAAAAAAAGGATTTCGTAATGGAGAAGCGTAAAAGATGAATGTTGTTAGGGAGGGGATTCTGGATGGAATTATTTGGATTGGGCAGGAAGGCAAAGAGACCTTTATTACTTCTTATTTGATGTGCTGGGACAAGATTTTCTGAAGCTTAATTGTCACTAATCAGGAAAGGGTCCGGAATAGTGCTTATTTGAGTATTGTTGAAGTGTACAGGGCCAATACTGTCTTTAACATCACCGAGCACGTACTGTATATTAATGTTCACATTTCTCTCTTTAAGCGGCCACAATGGTATCTTGATCTTAGAATAGATAAGGCCCCTTAAGCACAACACAGGCAGTAGTCTTTGTTTTTTTTTTAGACAAGATCGGGTTTACAATGGCAGGATTATAATTTTCTCTGATAATAAGGCTGCTACCAAGTTCTATTTTTCACTGGATAGCTATACGAGATAAAGCTCTTACTAGACAGCCACATAAAGTCTGTCATTGCCTAAACATGTCCTATGACTGTCCTATGACTGTCGTCACATGGGAAATCTACAAAGTTTTTTATGGTTTAACACACAAAAAAGGAATTGGATTAGACAGGCTCCCTCCCTTTACTCAATTTTTAAGATCATTTCTGTGTTAAGTGATTATAGGCCTGTTGATATGAGCGAACCTCATTTATTACAGAAAATGTAAGGACATATCTAAGAGAGAAACTTTTTAATGGTAATTCTATTTTATTCTCAAAATTTTTGTCACGATGACTTCAATTAATAATTTTCTCTGTTAATTTTCAGCTCAATTGGCTAAATTAGAGTGGTAACACTTTCTTTTAATTTGGCCAAATGATAACACTTGTGGTTAATTATGGTTAATCGGGTTTTCCAAGAAAAAAGCTTAACAAAGTATTCATCGTATTCAAAGTACACTTCTAAACTTCTCCAATTAATTCATAATTCCTCCTATTTCCCTATTCCTTCTACTAAAAATAGAAATTTCGAATTTTTTTATAATTTCATAATCTGGCAGCTTTAAATTCTAATGGACATTAACAAACAAAAAAAAAAAAAAAGATAATTATTTGAGCAGATAAGATTTCACTTTAAACATGCCAAAACATTCATCGAAATATTTATATACACCGTGTCGTATTAGTATTGAATTTAGTTAACAAGCAGATCTTTTCAGTTGAACAACAATAGAGAGAGAGAGAGAGAGTAGAAGAAAATGTCTATTTTATTAATTTTATTAATTACTCTAGTGAGTCTAGTCGTCTATCTCTTGAATTGTTTGAGAAATCATTACAAATACTGGCAGAACTTGGGTATTGGCTGTGATGAGCCAAGTTGGATATTTGGTAGTTTCAAGGGAGCTGTAACCCATCGCACATTCTTTGAAATATTCCAGGATTACTACTACAAATATAAAAATGAGGGACCTTTTGCCGGCTTTTACTGGTTCTATAGAACTGCGGCCTTTGTCACCGATGTAAGCCTAATAAAACAGATTCTAATAAAAGACTTCAACAAGTTCTCAGACAGAGGAATGTTTGTGAATGAAAAAGATGATCCATTGTCGGGTCACTTATTCAATTTGGAGGGTCAAAAATGGCGTAATTTAAGAAGTAAGTTGTCGCCCACTTTCACGTCAGGCAAAATGAAATACATGTTCCCTACGGTAGTCAAAGTGGCCCATGAATTTGTGCAAGCTTTTGATAAACTAGTACAAACAGATTCTAAAGTGGAAATAAGAGATATTGTATCACGCTATACCACTGATGTTATAGGCACTTGTGCATTTGGCTTAGAGTGCAGTAGTCTAACAGATTCCAATGCCAAGTTCCATATTATGAGCAAGAGAGCCTTGTTGGAAAACCATTTGGGTAATTTTGGTGTGGCCTTTCGCTTTAGTTTTCCAAAATTGGCTGCACGTTTGCGCATGCGTGACACTGTACACGAAATAGAAGATTTCTTTATGGGCATTGTCAAGGCCACTGTGAAATATCGTGAGGAAAATCAAGTGAAACGCAATGATTTCATGAATCTGCTGTTGGAACTGAAAAATAATAAAATCATGAAAGATGAAAGTGGAAACGAAAATACGAATTTAAGCTTAACAGAAGTAGCTGCTCAGGCATTTATTTTCTTGGTAGCTGGCTCTGATACTTCCTCAGTGACCATGACATTTGCTTTATACGAATTGGCCTTAAATCTGGATATACAAGACAAGGTTCGCCAAGAAATTAACAGAGTTTTAAATCAACACAATCAGGAGTTAAGCTATGAGTGCATGAGTGAATTGAAATATTTGGATCAAGTATTGCAAGGTATTGTGTTTTATTAAAATGAGCAAAAGAGCGAATTTTAAAGTTTTTTTTTCTTTTTTAGAAACGTTGCGAATGTATAGCCCTTTACCAGCCTTAAATAGAGAAGCTTTGGAGGATTATGTTGTACCGGGCCATCCAAATTTTGTTATTAAAAAAGGCATGCAAGTTGTTATACCCGCCATATGCATTCATCGCGATGAGAAGTATTTCCCTAATCCGGATAAATTCAATCCTGAAAATTTCTCACCAGAACAGGTGGCTTTACGAGATTCCGTTTTATATTTGCCTTTTGGTGAAGGACCTCGAAATTGTATTGGCAGTCGTTTTGGCAAAATGCAGATTTTAATTGGTTTGACATTATTGTTGAAAAATTTCAAATTTACCATTTGCGAAGAGACTCCAGTACCCATGAAATATGACAAGGAAAATTTCATGCTTACACCTGATAAGGCTCTGTATTTAAGAGCCTGTAAAGTTTAAAGGGAAAAAATTCTGTTTGAGAATAAATTTAAATTGTAAACAAATAAAATATTATGAATTGTATTAAGTGTAGTAATTCGATTAATAAGATGTACATTTTCTTTTGTATTATTCTGTAGTCTAGTGTAATTATTTATGTAAAGTTTTGTGTTTATTATCGTCGTATTTATAAAGTTAAGAAACTTAAAATCGCTTCTGTAATTTTAGCGATAAGTTATGAAAACGTAAACATAATAAATCTTTTTATTTATAATTTGAAACATAATGTAAGAACTGGCATTAGAAATTAGTAATGGTAATTAGTAAATGGCAAGGTCCAAAGGTTTTAAAAGCTTTTTCAAGTCAACGATTAAAAACCAAAATTTTTTTAAAATAATTTTAAAAATTCTTTTTAATTCGAAATTTATTAAAATTTATCTCTCATTCATGTAAAAAATTAAATTGTTGTTAAAAGAAAAATACGTATTTTTGGTACTTTCCTTATAAAGCAGTCCTGTAGTAGCTTCTGTAATAGCTTCTGTAATAGCTTTTGTAATTTAAAGCTTTATTTGACAACCAAACTTAAGGTCTCATTAGTAGTTTATTTTAAATTGGTAGATGTCTAGATAGCTATGCCCTCTTATATTGCCGATTGTAGCTATTCTGTCCCTCAGTTCTGTCTCTTTTTCTACCCCAATTTACCTTTGCCTTAGACACCTTCTATCAATAAATTCTGGGTGCTTAAAGATTTTTCTTCTTAGGTTCCCATTTGCCGAACAATAATGATGAAGAAGTTCTATGGTGCACTTTTATTTCACGTTATTACAGCATCGTTGTACCCTTGGGTGGGTGTACCCTTGTTATAATTGCGAGGTGTAGCTCAAATATTATTTGTATTTGTGTTTTGTTAAACTACAAGTACTAAAGAAAGTACCAACAAACGTACCAAATATTGTTCATTAATGCGATATTCTTTACTGGCGCACTTACTAGATTAACTTGATTAATGTACAATAAAAATTGCATTGCAATTGAATTTCATAATATCGACCATCAGTATCGTTATCGATATTAGCGGATAGATGGTTTGCATTCATTATGCGATAAGAGAAAACCACTCATTACGTTTTATAAAGTCTCGAAACAAAATAAAAATTCAGTTTGTCTCTGCCGTTTAGAGAGTACAGTTGTTTTTAAACGCTTACATATCATGTCGCTTTTATCGTTTCTTTTAACCACACTCAGTGGTTTGCTCATCGCTTTATTTCTCCATTTACGTCGCAAGCTATTGTACTGGCAAATGTTGGGTGTGAAATGTGAAGAGCCCCATTGGCTGTTGGGTAATCTGAAGGGTGTACAGACCACAAGGGGTTTTCATGAGATATGGCAACAATACTATGATAAATTCAAAGGCTCCGGTCCGTTTGTGGGCTTTTATTGGTTTTATAAACCTGCAGTGTTTGTATTGGAGCCACAATTGATTAAAAGTATTCTGATAAAAGATTTTCAAAACTTTACCGATCGTGGTTTCTTTCACAATGAAAAGGATGATCCTTTATCAGGTCAATTGTTTCTGTTGGATGGGCAAAAATGGAAGAATATGAGAAACAAATTGTCACCGACATTTACTTCAGGCAAAATGAAGTTTATGTTTCCGACAGTGGTGCGTGTTGGTAAGGAGTTTATAGACGTATTTAATAACATGGTAAAGGAAAATAACAACATTGTGGAAGTTAAAGAACTGTTGGCTAGATTTACCACAGATGTTATAGGCACTTGTGCCTTTGGCATCGAATGTAGCAGCTTAAAAGATCCCAATGCTGAATTTCGTGTTATGGGCCGTAAGGCTTTAGTAGAACAACGTCACAATCGTTTGGTTATCGCTTTCATGGCTAGTTTCATTGATTTGGCACGTAAATTGCATTTCAAGCAGACACCCGATGATATTGAAGAATTCTTTTTGCGTATTGTACGTGAGACAGTAGAGTATCGCGAGAAGAACAATATCAGACGCAATGATTTTATGGACATGTTGATCGATTTGAAAAATCAGAAACTGCTTAAAAGTGAACACGGTGATGAATTGACAAATTTGACGCTGGAAGAAATTGCTGCACAGGCTTTTGTTTTCTTTAATGCTGGTTTTGAAACCTCTTCCACTACTATGGGCTTTGCTTTGTATGAGTTGGCACAACACGAGGATATACAGGAAAAGGCCCGCCAGGAAATATTGAAAACTTTCGAAAAATACAATCAAGAGTTTACGTATGAGTGCATGAAGGATTTAACCTATTTGGATCAGGTTATGGCAGGTAAGATTGATAATAAATTAGATTTATAATATAAAATTTAAAATAGAATCAGTTTCCTTAAGAAGTAAGTTTTTGCTTTTCTTTTTCCAGAAACTCTACGAATGTATACGGTTTTACCGATATTAAATCGTTCCTGTTTGGAAGACTATCCCGTGCCTGGACATCCGAAATTGGTTATTAAAAAGGGTATGCCTATTATTATACCCAGTGGTGCATTACATCGTGATGAGAAATATTATCCCAATCCGCATGTGTTTAATCCAGACAATTTTTCACCAGAAAAAGTAGCTGCCCGCGATTCCGTTTTATATCTGCCATTTGGGGATGGTCCCCGTAACTGTATTGGTTTACGTTTTGGTAAAATGCAAACAATTATTGGTTTGGCTTTGCTTCTAAAGAATTTCAAGTTTTCGGTTTGTAAAGAAACCGAAATACCTTTAACCCTAAGCAAACAGAGTTTCCTGTTGAGTACCGTTAAAGGTATTTATTTGAAGGTGACAAGAGTTTAGTTCATAGGCAAACAGGTATTACGAAATGTGTTATTAAATAAAAATTAAATTAACAAAATCTGTAGTCATTTAGTTTAATGTGGTTATTATAGAGAAAATATTTAAATTTCTCGTATTAACAATAAATTGTTTTGTTGTTGTTTAATTGTATGTTAGTTTGAAACATGATTTGCAAGTTCAACTTGACTGATTACCATGATGCGTTAGAATTTCTTTTAAATATCTGTTCAATATCTTGATTAATTTGCTCTCTTTAGTAAACAAATAATTCAGAAAAAGCTTTTTTTTTTGATAGCTTTTTAACCCTAAGCATACATTAAAGTAATGTTTTTTTATTGCGTTTAAATTTTACGTTTTGATTGTTTGCTTGTTCTGTAGTTTGTCTGTTTATGTATCATAGCAGTTTGCGATTTTTGTTGTGAGCTTCCAATAATTTTTAGTGGTTTGATGAGGGTTAAATACTCAATTAATATGTGATTTGAAAATGTGAAATGCGAAAATAACAAAAGTTCAATATCATTGTGAATCATATTCGTTATTGAATTCACTTTGCTTTAATAAAACTTTTCAATTTCTTTATTAATTTATAGTGTTTTGTCGTATTTTACAGATTATAAGCAGATTTAGTTCCATAATTGGAGAGTTTGAAATGCCGGTAAAGAGTTATAAAATCTTTATCACTTTTAATGCAAAAAATTTGTTTAATTTTGAATATTGAAATATGTTTTCGTTGTTCGAGCAAACGACAGACTTCCTACAGAGGCCAGGAATAAAAATGTATAACAAATCGCTATGTTTTCTATAAAGAATTTACAGTCATCGGATTAACATGTAGTACGATATACAGGCCATTTAATGAAGCCGTTCATAGTCCAGAAAACTGTTGAGGAGATAGGCCATAATAAACCATAATATATGACGGTAATGCCTAGACTTTTGCACTTCAAGTAAATTAGTAGGTAGTGTGTTCGCTTATTAGACGAAAGGCCAGGGTTCGTATCCCCGGTCAGTCATCAAAAACGAAATATGAAAAAATATTTCTTCGGCGATCCTCTCAGCAGATTTCTGGCAAAAACTCTGAGTAATAAAAATTGCCATGAAAAGTTCTCAAAAAAATCTGTCGTTCGGAGTCGACTTTAAACTGTAGGTCCCGCCACTCATGTATAAAATTAACACACACAACATAAGTGGTGTGAGAAGCTAGGTCGTAATCCTGACTGAAGGGTTGTAATGGCCAATTATGTATGTATGTATGTATGTAAATTAAAAACGAAACAATTTTCAAAACAAACAAAAAAATTCGTTTTAAATCGAAAATATAGTCAGGATTTGTTTTCTAATATTGCCGTAAATTCTTAAAATGTTTTTTTTTTGTTTACTTTCTGAGACTATTGCTGAAGCTTTAGTAATTTTCAAAGATTACTGCACTCATACAAGAAAGCTTTCTCATTGGAAACTTATCTCTCTTCTCTTTCTATAACTTTCTCCCTTTCTCTATTATAAAGTTTTCAGTCCACGAAATTTGTCTTTTCTGCAATTAGTTTTCCTCTGTTTTTTGGACAAATAGGACCAATATGCTGATAACTTCAGTATTGGTGGGCATTTTAGTCGCCCTTATAACGTATTTCATTATTTTTATGAAAAAACGTTTAAATTATTGGCAATCTTTAGGTATAGCCTGTGAGAAACCGAATCCTTTATTGGGTAATTTTACCGGTTTAAGAGCGAAAAGATCATTCACCGAAATATGGCTGCAACACTACAGACAATTTAAGGGAACCGGACCATTTTCGGGTTTTTATTGGTTTAGTCATCCGGCTGTTTTAATTTTGGACACGGACTTAATGAAGCAAATATTGGTAAAGGATTTCCATAAGTTTGCTGACAGAGGCTTCTTTCACAATCCCGAAGATGATCCTTTAACTGGCCAGTTGTTTATGTTGGATGGTATTAAATGGAAAACTTTAAGGCAAAAACTAACACCCACATTTTCCTCGGGTAAGATCAAGTTAATGTTCTCGACAGTAAATCGAGTTGCAAAGGATTTACTAAAGGCTTTGGAAAAGAAAAGCCAAGAGAATGATTGTAATGAAGTTGAAGTGAGAGATATATTGGCACGCTTTGGCTCAGACGTTATCGGATCCTGTGCATTTGGCATTGAATGCAACAGCTTAAGTGATCCAGAGGCAAAATTCCATATTATGGGACGACGTATGCTTAACGAGCAGCGTCATGGTGAATTGGGCAATGCTTTGATATTTAATTTCCCTAAACTAGTACAGAAGCTACACTGGAAAATGTTACCCGATGAAGTCAGCGATTTCTTTATGAGTCTTGTAAGAGATACAGTGAAATATCGGGAAGAAAATCAAATTAAAAGAAATGATTTTCTAGATTTGCTCTTGCAATTAAAAAATTGTGGTTCAATCAAAACCGATAGTGGTGAGGAATTGTCTGCCTTGACTCTGGAAGAAATGGCTGCCCAAATGGTATTATTTTTTACGGCCGGCTTTGAAACATCATCCACCACATTGGGCTTTTCACTCTATGAATTGGCTTTGCACGAGGATATGCAAGACAAACTAAGGCAAGAGATTAATGACGTTTGGCTAAAATTTAATAAAGATCACACCTATGAAAGTGTTAAGGAAATGGTGTATCTTAATCAAGTTATACAAGGTAAACGATAAAAATTTTATTTTTCTTTTATTAACCCTGGTAATAAATAATAAAATTTCTAGAAACCTTACGTTTATACAGCGTTTTACCTGTACTTAACCGTTGCTGTACCGAAGACTATCCTATACCCGGTCAACCCAAGTTTGTTATCAAGAAAGGCATGAATGTGTTAATACCCATAATAGGTGTTCATCGTGATGCTGAGTTTTATCCCAATCCGGATGATTTTAATCCTGACAACTTTTTACCCGCGAAACACAAAGAACGTGATTCCATTTTGTATTTGCCATTCGGTGAGGGACCCCGCAATTGCATTGGCCAGCGCTTTGGCGAAATGCAAGTGCGTTTGGCTTTGGCAATACTGGTGCAAAATTTCAAATTTACGGTTTGTGAAAAAACTCAAATACCAATTGTTTTCGATAAGAAAACATACTTTTTGGGCGCCGATAATGGCATATATTTGAAGGTCACAAAAATTATGAAGTAATGTTTTAATATTCCAAACTGATGTACTTCTATAGTGTGATTTTTTTTGTATTGAACATACATTTGTTCACTATCAATTTGTTGTTGTACAATAAATTATTTGTATTTATTTTTTTGCGATTTAAGTTTAATGAACAAACAATTTTTATGTATTCTGTATATGCAATTATGAGATCATTTTTAACAGTGTTAACAATGTAGCGTTTTTTTTTGATGTTATAATAAAAAATCAAAGGAAACATATTTAATTATTATTTAGAAGTTTGAAATTTTCTTTAATAAATATCTACTTAACCTCTAATAAAAAGTACTTTTTTGGTACTTTATAATTTGTAAAAATATTTTTTAGTACTATTTCTGTGGCAGAAAAATTTAGGATTATTACACAATATTGATGGTCTAAAGAATGAATTGTTTGTTTTATAAAAAATCTTTTTTTTTAAGACCATTTCACACATTTGTCGGACAGTTTTGTAATTTCTGGTGCATTACAGTTTCTGATCAATTGCATTTTCTTTTTTGGTACTTTTTTTTTGGAGATTTATGTGTACTTTTTCTGCTTAAAAAATAAATTATGCAACAAGTGTTTTCTAAGTAAAACTCTACAAATTTTAGCAATAAAACATAAAATATTAACAAAGAAAATACAATTTTTATCGCGTTTTTAAACGCTTAATATAGCACATTGTGTTCTAATCATTCTTTTACTCACCAATTTGATTTAGTCTCCATAATAAAAAGCTTTTTATTCATAGTTTTTCTCTTTTAAGGGTTACCATTTTTCAATTAAATAAAACAATTCCCATTCGGTAATAAAAAAATCCCATTTTATTTTATAATTTCTCCACTTTCAAATAAATACCCTTTTCGGTGGTCAGCATGAAACTGGTCCTATCGTAAGTGAGTGGAATTTGAGTCTGGTCGCAAATGGAAAAACGGAAATTTCTCAATAGCATAACCAATCCAATAATGGTTTGCATTTTACCAAAACGCATGCCTATACAATTGCGAGGGCCCTCACCAAAAGGTAACCAAAGACAAGGCGGTCTTTGGGCTACCACATCATCGGCAAAATTATCGGGATTAAAGACCTCCGGATTAGGATAGTACTCCGGATCTAGATGTATAGAGCAGGCGGGTATGGTAATATTCATGTTCTTTTTTATTGTAAAATTTGGATAACCGGGTATTTCGTAATCATTAACAGCACGACGGCTTATTAGAGGTAAAACGGTGTATAGGCGTAGAGTTTCTGGAAATAAAAATATTTGAAAATTGAATGAAAAAGAGAAAAACAAAATTATCTTACCATCGATTATTTGATTCAAGAACTTCATTTCCTTCAAGCTGTCATAGGTAAACATTTGCTTGTACTTCTCTAAGACCTCATCGATTTCTCTTCGGGCTTTTTCTTGTATGTCCGGATTCCTGGCTAATTCATAGAAAGCAAATGACAGGGTAGTGGACGAGGTTTCGAAGCCTGCATTGAAAAACACAAAAGCCTGGGCAGCAATTTCATTGAAAGTCAAATTAGTCAGCTCATCACCATGTTCAGATTTGATAAGTTTTTTATTTTTCAAATCAATCAAAGTGTCCATTAAATCATTGCGTCTGATATTGTTTTTTTCCCTATACTCCACCGTTTGTTTAACCAGATTCATATAGAATTTCTCGATATCTTCGGGAGTCTGTTTGATATGTAACATACGAGCCAAATTGGGAAAATCTTGCAAGAGGAATATGAATAAAGGACCATGACGCTGTTCTTTAACAGCCCGTTTGCCCATAATGCGAAATTCCGTATTGGGCTCTTTGAGGCTATTGCAGTCAATGCCAAAGGCACACGTACCAATAACATCGGTGGTAAAGCGTGCCATTAGTTCCTTTATTTCAATAACATTTTCATGTTCTTCCGCTTCCTGTGCTACAACCTGTATAAACTCCTCGGCTATATTAATGATTATGGGGAACATGTGCTTCATTTTGCCCGAAGTAAACGTAGGCGATAATTTATTTCTCATGTTCCTCCATTTCTGGCCATCCAATAGAAATAATTGGCCTGTTAAGGGATCATCTTCTTCATTGTGATAGAAACCATGATCGGTAAAATTGGAGAAATCCTTTATCAATATCGATTGTATTAGCTTGGGATCCGTAACAAATACCGTGGGCTTGGTGCCAAAATATAGGCCAGCAAAAGGTCCCTTGCCTTTGTATTTCTGATAATAATTATTGCACAATTCCTGTAAAGACTGTTCAGTCATTACACCCTTCATATTGCCCCACAGCCAATGGGGTGTGTCACAGGGCACACCCATATCGCTCCAGTATGACAAACGTTTTTTAAACCACCATAACACGTAGGTTAAAAGTCCACCTAATATCGAAGGAAATACAATGCTCGTATACATTGTAGCAATAATTCGTTACTGTGCGTAATTTGTTGGAACGTTTTCGCGGAACCGAGGTCAAATGAACACTAATCACTACCGACGTTATATTTCTAAATATGCTATCAAGATATTGTGGCTGTAATATGTTAGAACACCCAATGATAAATAAATATAAGCTTTGAAACCGGGTTGCCATAACTCAAACAAATATGGAAAGAATTCTTGAAAATTTCTCACCGAAAGTAAAAGTGATTGTGATTTCAAACTTTTTTGTGGTTTTAACGTAGCAGAACAATTGCAAAGAGAAAGCTTTTAAAGAGGGCTGCCAATAAGAAAAATTTCAGAATTCCGAAAAGAGATTTAATAAATACCCTGATCATTACCGGAGATACGTATATATAAGAAATTGTTTCGTGGTCTAAATATGTAAAAATAATTGAGATAAGGAAGCCACTTATAAATTAGAACTTGATTAAGAGCATGATCTCATAGGCAGTGTAAAGAAAGATGAATGATTAGTTAATTCATGGAATTCATTGTGGTTTTAATGAATTAATAATGAATTAAGCTTTTTAATAGAGTCGCCAAAGAACAAGAAATTCTAGAAATTGTGGGGTGCTTCATGATGTATGACGCGCACTTTCCAAAAATTTAAATTCCGTCTAGGTAAATATAAAGCCAATAACCAGATACACTAGCGTCTCTCTTATTTCCATTGTGTACGGGATCTTCTATTCAACTGTCTAGCAGAACAAAAACTAGCTGAGCTTATATAGCAAATGGGCAATGATTTTCATTATCATTAACGCTTGAATTCAATTAAAGTGTGTTACATTCTCTTTGTTAAGAGAACATTAGCATAGAAACAGCTGGTAATGTGTAATAAGATCATGATTATTGAAATTAAAAAAGAAGTTGATGAAATAATTAAAGCGTGCGTAAAGAGAAACTGAGCCATATTTTTAGTTACCGAAGTAGAGTACTCAATAGTCGCTGTACTGATCGACAATTTTTTATTCTTTATGGTTCAGTGACACAGTTTTTTTTGTTGTTAAATTTTTTCTGTTTAATCAGAAGCCATTTCGAAGACGAATTTTCGCAAAATATTTATTAAGCGGTTAAGAGAGTTGAAAACTTACAAGTTAAGAGCGTATTCTGTGTACATCACTGGAGTTATTACACTCGTACGGCATTACAATGCATAACGTTTAGTTCTACAGCTTTTCAGTAACTAAAGTTCTGTGTCTCGTTTTGTTTTAATATTCAAAGTGAGACGCTTCCTCGTTAAGGCACTTGAATGTCATTTAGATTGCATTATTGATTTTATTATAGTTCAGCTCTTATCAGTTAAATTTCTTTTTATCTTTCAGGCCTGGTAGCCATAATTATTAGCAAGTCATTGTGGTTGACAAATTTTTTTTTGTTTATTTTGTTTATTAAACAATTATCTGTAGAAACAACCTGTTTTAAATCTTAATTGTATTTATAAATACAAAGCAATTGCAAGGGTTGATAAACACAACAAGTTGTTAACAATTCAAATATTGCGTTGCGTTTCGTTTTATTTTTAATTTTTTTTAATTCTTTTTTTTTTGATAAAATTTCAACGTGGGAATTATTGATAACCCAGGCATACTGTCTGACTTTCTGTAGTTGTGTCTGAAAGCAAAAACTAAAAAAAGTACACACCAAGATAAGTTCTTGATTCTCAAGTCATATACCTCCATTGAATATTTGACTCTCTCTTAGCTGTCATTGAATATTAAGGATTCTCTTATTTCGTATTTAAAAATTAATTTCTTTTTTAATTTGTATTTCGAGTCCATTATTGTCGTCTAGCCATGGCTATTTCAATTCTTTTTTAATCATTTTGCAGTTTAACAAGATTTTTATCAGTAAAAGAGTTTTCTGTCTCTTATCTTGCGCTCTCTTAGAGAACTGAAACATTGAAAACATTTCTAGAGAGATAACGCCTTAAAAATATATAAAAGCCCATGAATTTGACGCAAACAGAATTTAATTGTTAAGAGGCGAGCATTGAAAACACACGTTTTCAGAAGCTGAACGGAAAAGAACAAGAAGAAAAAGAAATGGATTTAACCACCGTGCTGGTCTATATAATCATAGCCGTGGCTTCATTGGCTGTGTATTTGGTGAAACGTAATTTGGGCTATTGGAAGCGTCAAGGTATACCCCATGAGGAACCTCATCTTATTATGGGCAATTTTAAAGGTTTGCGTACTAAATACCAGGTGGCCGAAATTACGGAGCCAATTATTATCATAAATTTAAGGGCACAGGTCCCTTTGCTGGCATACATTTGGTGCAACGCCCCGCTGTGGTGTTATTGGACAAGACCTTGATTAAAAATGTTTTAATAAAGGATTTCAATAATTTCGTGAATCGTGGCATGTACTTCAATGAAAAAGATGATCCATTAACAGGCACATTATTCTTCGTAGATGGTCAACTCTGGCGTGCCTTAAGAAACAAATTATCACCGACTTTTACATCCGGTAAAATGAAGTTCATGTTTCCTACTTTGCTTCAGGTGGCAGACAAATTAATGCAGGTTTTGAAAGAGAAAGTAGCGGAAGATTCTGTCGTCGATATACGCGATATGTTGGGCCGCTTTACCACCGATGTTATCAGCAGCTGTGCCTTTGGCATTGAGGTTAATAGTCTTAAAAATCCACACTCGGAATTTCCTCGCCTGGGTCGGAAATTAATAGAACAGCCACGTCATAATGCCTTAATAATGGCTTTAATAGATGGTTTCCCAAAAACTGCACGTAAGCTAGGCATGCGCATAGTAAAGAGGATGTGCATCAGTTTTTTATGAAAACCATAACGGATACCATCACTTATAGACAACAAAATAAAATCCAACGCAATGACTTTTTGAATTTATTGTTGGAACTAAAGAACGATGATAAAGTAGGTTCTCTTACCCTGGAAGAAATGTGTGCCCAGGTATTTGTTTTCTTTTTGGGAGGATTTGAAACTTCTTCCTCCACCATGACCTATGCCTTATACGAATTAGCTTTGCATCCCGAAATACAAGATCGTGTAAGGGAGGAAGTAAATGAGGTGTTTGGAAAAGATCAAGGAATCTCATATGAATCGCTGAAGGATATTACTTACTTGGATCAAGTGCTTCAAGGTAAAAACAATGTTTCTTATATTTTAATGCTAATTTTTTAATGTGGTCCGCTGTTTGACTTTAGAAACCCTACGTAAATATCCCATTGTGGGCCAACTCAATCGTCAGGCCATGAACGACTATGTATACCTGGTTATCCCAATTATGTTATCAAAAAAGATATGCCAGTATTGATACCTTGTTTTGGGTTTACACCATGATCCCGAATTTTATCCTAATCCGCAGGAGTTTGATCCTGAACGGTTTGCTCCCGATGTAGCCAAACAACGTGATCCTATTGAATATCTACCATTTGTGATGGGCCACGAAATTGCATTGGCGAAAGATTTGGCAAAATGCAATCACGTTTGGGTTTAGCATACTTAGTGAGAAATTTCCGTTTCTCTCCCTGTTCCAAGACTGAGATACCCATTAAATTAGATCCAAAAGCAGCAACATACTCACCAAAGGATATTATTTATTTGAACGTAGAGGCGATATAAATAAAAAAAACTTATTTTATTAATTACAATTAACAGTTGTTTGTGTAGTTTGAAGGAATTATAATTACTTCCTGGAGTCTAAAGCTTTAGAAGGGTCATACGGGCCATCAATTCTCACAACTATTGCGTAAGCTCTACAGAACGCATAAACGCCATGGTAAAGGAAGATTTTTAATTTGATTTTCTTAAAAACTGAAAAACTAAGTACTTTCCGAAAGAGTTTTTTTTTTGTTGGATGCGCATAAGTGCCATACAATTCATAGGTAATTTTATAAAAATTGTAGGTTTAGAAATGTTTTCCGGAACTATTGTTTGCTTGAAAGACAGATAGAAATACTTGTTGACTGCATGATTTATGGGAACATTTAAATTTTTAAAATTAATTCTGATTGATCTGATAAGCTTCTGACCTAAAAACAGCAAAAGAAAAAAAATATGCCAGTCATATATTAGGGTAGGTTTTAAAGGTTTAACAACGTTAATTAATATTTGTTTGTATTAAAGAAATGCTTGCCACTTGACATATTTATTATTGTAATTGTTAACATTATTAAGCATTTTTTTTTCGGTGGCGTTTCATTAGCAATTTAAAAATGATAAGACCAAGCTATGGTTGTTCTTAAATTATTTAAATACCCTGTTGTTGTTATTGCCGTCTGTTTGTTATTGTTATAAATTTAATTTATTTTTCGATTTTTGCATTATCATTGTCTATGTATATACAAGCCATAATAATTATTGGGGGTATTAGCTATGCACAGTATTTCTATTGGAATTCGAAGTCGACTTATCAACGGGAGTAACAGGCGACCATGACAGTGATTAAAATATTGTAGGCACTTTAACATTTAATTGCCGGCAATCTACGAAATAAAAATAAACTCATAATGTTTAACAAGCAAGTAGCAGAATAAATGAATTCATAACACCAAACGTTTTGGCTGCTTATCACAATGATCGTCCACCATGATAACAGGCAACTGGATAAGCAAATAAAGTGCGATAAGCAAATTAGTTTATATCTGTAATGTGATCGTGTATATACTTACGAAAATTGCAAAATTATGTTTACGTTACGATATACTTCACGAAAGCTTTCCTTTCTGAAAGGATGTAAAATATAATTTTTAATCGGAAGTAATGAAGTTAATCCCACATTGGCTGTTAAAACTTGCTCTGAATAGGTGTGTGAGGCTTTGTACTATCAGCAGATTAAGCAAACAAACATACTGAATTTCATACATTTTATTATGTTTTGATTGAGGAATATTTATGTCGACTTTACCCTTTATTAAGAAGAATGCCGATAACTTTTTTAATTTTTTCGTAAATATTTTATAAATTCAAAGTAAATAAAGATGTTGTAAGCAATTTCTGTGATCTTTTTTAATTCACAGCTTCCACGTACAAATATGTAACATTTTTTGGTACATACGCCAATGATTTGGGATCCCGTGTCATGGGTATTTGAGTTTTAGGACACGTACTAAAACGGAAATGTTTAACTAAATAAGCCAAACCTAAAAGAGATTGCAGTCTACCAAATCGTTCGCCGATACAATTACGTGGACCATCGCCAAAAGGTAAAAATACCACAGGATCTCTCTGTTTGGCAATATCGGGAGCAAAACGTTCGGGTTGAAATTCATCTGGTTGGGGATAAAATTCAGGATCATGATGTATAGCTAAGACGGGTATTTTGACAGGCATTCCCTTTTCAATTACATATTTAGGATGACCGGGTACCTTATAGTCATTTAAAGCCTGACGACTAAGTAAACTTATTACCGGATGTTTACGTAAAGTTTCTGCAAGATAATCAATTCAATTGTTATTTAAATTTTAAATTATTTTAAATGGTTCCATAAGCTTACCATTCAACACCTGATCCAAATACAACATCTCCTTTAAATTGTCATAGGTTATGATTCCATCGATATCTTTTTCAATTACTTCATTCACTTCTTGCCTGAGGCGCTCCTGTACTTCATTATGTTGAGCCAATTCGTATAAGGCATACGTTAATGTAGAGGAACTGGTTTCGAAGCCTCCCAGATAGAATAAAAATACCTGGGCACATATTTCATGAATACTGAGACCTCCTAAGCCGGATTTATCATTTCCATTGTTTTTCAATTCCAGCAAAATATTTAGGAAATCATTACGTTTTATGTTATGCTCTTCTCTGTATTTTATTGTATCCTTAATGGTAGACATAAAGAATTGATCGACATCATCTGGCAAAATACGCATACCCAGCTTATAAGCCATTCGAGGAAAACTGTCTATTAAAGCCATTATAAATGAATTGTGACGTGGTTCCTCTACAGCTTTTTTACCCATGCTGGGAAATTTTGAATTGGAATTGTTTAAACTATTGCACTCAATGCCAAAGGCACAACTGCTTATATTATCGGTAGTAAATCGTCCCAACAAATCACGCACATCCACTATAGGGTCTCGTTTTATTGTTTCTTGTAAGACCTGAATAAGTTGTTCCGTTACTTTTAACAACGTAGGATACATGCACTTCATTTTACTGGAACTGAATGTAGGTGTTAATTTAGTTCGAAGTATTTTCCACTTCTGACCACTCAAGAGGAATAAGTGGCCAGTCAAGGGATCACTTTGTTCATTGTAATATAAGCCACGATTTATGAAATTACTGAAATCCTTTATCAAGATATTTTTAATGAGCGCCTTATCGAGCGCTATCACCACCGGACGTTGAAACAAATATGCGCCACAAAATGGCCCAGTCCCTTTAAATTTTCTATATAGTCTTGCCACGATTTCGCCGAGATGATATTGAGTGCGTGCTCCCTTAAAATTTCCCATTATAACATGGGGTTCTTCATGAGGTATGCCGCGTACTTTCCAATAATTTAAATTCCGCCTGAGGAAATATAAAGCCAACGTTATTACGCCAATAAGAAGATACAATAGCGTTTCTGTTACTTCCATTGTGTGCGAGATCTTATTTTGAACTGTTTAGCATACCAAAAACTAGCCGAGTTTATATAGCAGATGGGCAATGTAATAATTTTGTCTCCTGCATTTGCATGTTGAGATGTCTTACATACTCTTTGTTAAGAGAACATTGGCATAAGAACACCTATAATGTTTGATAAGATCGTATATGTTGTAACTGTAATAGAAGATATGATAAGATTTGTTAGAATGTTTATTGCCTTTAGATAACGTTATAGGAAGTGTTTTTAATCAAAGAAGTGTCTATCTATGGCCCGTTTCATATCTAATTATTGAAATTTACTTTGTTTTTAATTTCTAATCATAAATTGCTAATGTTTTAAATTGAATTAAGATTGAATTCTATTAACAACAAAGCTGGCAATTAGCTACATAGGTATGTAAATAAGGATATCATATAGTATTCGAAGAGCTTTAAGGCCTTAAAGTTTCAAAGATTTTTAGCCACGAAATTTGAATTTATTTTTGATTGAATTCATACTACGTAGTCCGGCTAAGGCTTTCCATAAGACTTGTTGTCGCCGTAGTCTAGTAGGTAGTATGTTGGCTTATTAGACGAAAGGCAAAGGAAATATGAAAAAAATATTCTTCGACGACTTCCTTTCAGCAGATTTCTAGCAAAAACTCGGAGAGTAAAAATAAAATTGCCATGAAAATTTTTTTAAAAAATTTGTCGTTCGGAGTCGACTTTAAACTGTAGGTCCCACCACTCATGTATAAAATTAACACACACAACTTAAATCATGTGAGAAGCTAGGTAGTAATCCTAACTGAAGGGTTGTAATGGCCATTTATGTAAATTACGTATGAATGAATGTGTGAATCTGAAACAATAGAGTTTCAGTTTTGTAGTCGTCATAATATAGTCGGTAGTGTGTTGGATTATCTGACGTGAGACCATAGCTCAAATCCCAAATCAGACGTCTCCAACAGAACCTTTTGTAAAGTCATTACAAAATATCGTTTTTAATTGTGAATTTTATAAAAAAAATTGTTATTAAGGAATTCAGAGGAGATAAAACTTCATTTTGTGCAAATCACTGCAATAAACAAATTCTAAAAGGTAACCAGCTCTGGTTGCATGGTTGATAGTTGTTTGGTAAATACCAATGAATTTGAGTGTAGTTTTAAAATGAAATGTGAAAAGCATTTGAATTGCATTTAAACTTTTTTATTGATTCCATTAATACGAGTATGTGCTCATTATCTATCGTATCTTGATTTCTTATCAGTCGAATGTATTTTTTATCATTTAGCCGGGTGGTCATAATTGCCAGCAAGAAACCATTGCGGTTGATAATTTTCAGACTAGACAATACAACGAAATGTTTATTTTGTTTATTAAACAATTATTTGTAGAAACTACCTGTTTTAAATCTTAATTGTATTTATAAATACAAAGCAATTGCAAGTGTTGATAAGCAAATATTGCGTTGCGTTTCGTTTTATTTTTAATTTTTTTTAATTCGTTTTTTTTTAAATACAATTTAAACGTGGGAATTATTGATAATCAGGCATACTGTCTGTCATTCTCTAATCAATACAAAAATAACGTACCAAGATAAGCTTTTTCATTGTCAGGTTGTACAGCTGTTAAGCGTTATCATAGAATATGTTTCAGCATAAGTTTGCCTCTCTTATCAAGGTGTATAGTTAAGAGCAATAATTTTAAATTTAAAATTCTCTTAATTTTTTTAGTCAATTTGTATCTCGAGTCCAGTTTTGCATGGTCATGGCTACTTAAAAGTTTTTCCTACAGTTTAATTATATTTTATCTATAAAATAATCATTTCTCCACTCTCTCAGATAACACCCAAACTAAATAAAAGCCTTCGATTTTAACGTAAATACTTTCAATTGT
>QOCX01000105.1:397680-476515 GCA_005959815.1 Sarcophaga bullata
AATCTCTAGTAAGACACGTTTTTAAAGGTTAAAAGGAAATTCTTAACAAAAAAAAAAAATAAAAAAATGATTTAACCACAGTGCTGGTCTATATAATCATAGCCGTGGCTATTGGCTGTGTATTTGGGTGAAACGTAATTTGGGCTATTGGAAGCGTCAAGGTATACCCCATGAGGAACCTCATCTTAATGGGCAATTTTAAGGGTTTGCGTACTAAAATCCAGGTGGCCGAAATTATAGCCAATTATTATCATAAATTTAAGGGCCAGGTCCCTTTGCTGGCATACATTTGGTGCAACGACCTGCTGTGGTGTTATTGGACAAGGCCTTGATTAAAAATGTTTTAATAAAGGATTTCAATAATTTCGTGAATCGNNNNATGTACTTCAATGAAAAAGATGATCCATTAACGGGCAATTTATTCTTCGTAGATGCTCAACTCTGGCGTGCCTTAAGAACAAAATTATCACCTACTTTTACCTCCGGTAAAATGAAGTTCATGTTCCCCACTTTGTTTCAAGTGGCAGAACAATTTATGCAGGTTTTAAAAGAAAAAGTAGCGGAAGATTCTATCGTTGATGTACGCGATATGTTGGGCCGCTTTACCACCGATGTTATTAGCAGCTGTGCTTTTGGCATTGAGGTTAATAGCCTTAAAAATCCTCATTCGGAATTTCCCCGCTTGGGTCGGAAATTAACAGAACAGCCACGCCATAATGCCTTAATAATGGCTTTAATAGATGGTTTCCCCAAAACTGCACGTAAGCTAGGCATGCGCATAGTACCGGAAGATGTGCATCAGTTCTTTATGAAAACAATTACGGATACCATCACTTATAGACAACAAAATAAAATCCAACGCAATGACTTTTTGAATTTATTGTTGGAACTAAAGAACGATGATAAAGTAGGTTCTCTTACTATGGAAGAAATGTGTGCCCAGGTATTTGTTTTCTTTTTGGGAGGCTTTGAAACATCTTCCTCCACCATGAGCTTTGCTTTATACGAATTGGCTTTGCATCCCGAAATACAAGATCGTGTAAGGGAGGAAGTAAATGAGATGTTTGGACAAGATCAAGAAATCTCATATGAATCGCTGAAGGATATTACTTACTTGGATCAAGTGCTTCAAGGTAAAAACAATGAATTCTTTTTATATTTGAATGCTAATTTATTTAATTGTGGTCTCTGTCTAACTTTAGAAACCCTACGTAAATATCCCATTGTGGGCCAACTCAATCGTCAGGCCATGAACGACTATGTAGTACCTGGTCATCCCAAATTATGTTATCAAAAAAGATATGCCAGTATTGATACCTGTTTTGGGTTTACACCATGACCCTTTTATCCCAATCCGCAGGAGTTTGATCCTGAACGGTTTGCTCCCGATGTAGCCAAACAACGTGATCCTATTAAATATCTACCATTTGGTGATGGGCCACGAAATTGCATTGGCGAAAGATTTGGCAAAATGCAATCACGTTTGGGTTTAGCATACTTAGTGAGAAATTTCCATTTCTCTCCCTGTTCCAAGACTGAGATACCCATTAAATTAGATCCGAAAGCAGCAACATACTCACCAAAGGATATTATTTATTTGAATGTAGAGGCGATATAAATAAAAAAATCTTATTTTATTAATTACAGTGAACAATTTTTTTTTATAAATGGAATGCAATTGTTTTTTTATGAAACGGCATCATTAGATTTCTGAAAAGTAATTGTGAAAATGTGTTTTTTTTTCTTCTAACTAAAATCTAATTTAAAATCATGAAGTTGTTTGTAGTTTTTGAAAATGCTAATCACATGTTAGGGTAGGTTTTAAAGATTAAAAGCGTTAATAAAAATATTTGTTAGTATTAAAGAAATGCTTGTCACTTGACAAATGTAGTTGTTAACATCATTAATCATGGTTTTTTTTTCGTGGCGTTTCATTAGCAATTTTAAAATGACAAGCCTAAGCTATGGTTGTTTTTAATTGATTTAAATTCTTTTTTTTTTTTTTTTTTTTTTTTTTTTTTTTTTTTTTTTTTTATGCTAATTGTTTTTGATTTTCTGATTATTATTGTTTATAAACAAGCTGAAATAATTACTGGATGTAACAGGTACCCATTGTTTATAGACGCTGAAAAAAAACTTTTTTCTACTTTTTAACAAGAATAACCGGCAACCATAACTGATAAAAAAAGTATTCTAGAGGCTTAATCTATTTGTTCTTATTTATAATGAAAATTATTTAATTTTATCACAATATATACAATTTAATATAAATTGCATACAAATCAACAATTGTTTTACTGAAAAGCTTATCTGGTCCAAGGGAGTAATGCATTTGAGAGATTAATTTCATGTTGAAAGACCAGTGTACGTTCACACATGATAAGCATTTCAGTTATTAAAATTACTTTCTTTTAATGAAAAATTGTATTCGAGATTCCCTTAAAGATGCTTAAAATTTCGTTTTTTTTTTCCTTATCAGAGCTATTTTATTTCAACTATAACTTACAGCTAAAGTTGACTTTAATTTAGTTAATTAGTTTAATAACCGGTTTAAATTCAGTTTGAGTTTAATCGATTAACTTGTATTGTCTTATATTATAAAACGTACAAATCAATGTATTATTATATTTAATTCTAGCATTTAAATGATTTTAATAAACATTATATTGAGCCTTAATAGGCTCAATTGCAATAATGATAACTTATAGGTTAGGATTTAATTTATCATAATTATATTATTATAATTGTAATAATACTAATAATCATAATAATTTTAATAGACTAATTGCTGTGGTATTACTTTATTTACATTTATGTTTATAAATATTTCACAATAATTTTATGGTAACATAAAAAATAGAATAAAAATTTGAAGGTTTCTTAAAGCGATTCGTTTTCCTTTTTTTCTCTTATCAAACTTATTATTTAGATTGTTACATTGAAAAATTAAATTTAAACTTTATGGCATATCTTCTTTAGTTTAAATTAATTTACAAAGATAATCATTTCAGAATGAATACTTAATGCCAACTTATTATTTTTTTTTTATCAAAAATTATGATCAAACGTTCTATAAAATTAATAAGAATAGGGAAAAAAATGTTGTTACCTTGTGATAATTTCCTTTACGTTTTTATGCTATTTTGTACTTTATAACGTAAGTGTAGTGAGAAACATATTTAGTTAGATACTTATGATGTCATAGCTTTGTCAAAAGAATATAAATTTATAAAAAAAAATGTTAAGAATCAAAATGCCGATCATACTTAATTTAGAAATCATTTTGATTTTTTTTTTGTCATTATCAAATATGCCGAATCATTGTTTATGCACAAAAAAAAAAAAACATTTTTTTTAATTAAATGCTACGCTTTATTTTTATTAATAATTTTTATACAAGTTTTCTGCACACCCTCGTGTCCATGTCGCGTGCCTTCATTGCTTTATTTTCTGTTTGCTTTATATGATGACGCTTTAAAGTTGTTTACAAACAAAATTTCAATTGTTTATACTCAGAGCTGTAAACTTATATAGAAAGCGGATTGCTTATGAAAGGGAGAGAGAGGCTTTATTAAAGAGTATGAAAAATAAAAAAGCTTTCTACAAACAATTAACAAAAAAGCTGATTTTCATGCTGAAATGAAAAATTGAAAAAATTTTAAAAAAAGAGTAAAGTTTACATGCATGTTAGCTGGTGTTAACAATTATTAGATCACCTAGCACTTCATTTCATTCCATATTTTAACTTATTTACGTTGCAATAACGCTATGACAAGCAATGGTTAATAAAAACAAAATGCGTTATAATGCTTACAACTCAAGATAGTAGTCATAATTGTTAATTCTCTAATGGAGAACTTTTTATAGAAAACAAATTAACAAACTTATCATGAACTACATGGGATATTGAACAGTGTGCTTAAAAAAAATCAAACACAATAACTTTAAGTTCATAAGGTATAATCATGTATTTGAAACGAATTTAATTTTTTGTTCTCACTGTACATTTATTATCTTTTTTCCGGTATGAAGAATGAATCGATACTTTTTAGAGTTTATTCTCCCCCTCAAATACGATAATAATTCTACTCTTTACTCTCTGAAATTGAGTACTGCAAGCGCTCTGCTATATAGTTATCAGTTTATGCAGAAAATCACTTCAGTTTCAATTGTTTTATTGCGCAACATGGGCATAACGGCGGTGTTAGTAGGCATTTTAATATTTTTAGTCTCTCTAGTGTTTTATTTATTCAAGAAACGCATGAGTTATTGGAAAGATATGGGCATTGCTCATAACGAACCCAGCTTATGGTTGGGAAATTTCCAAGGCTTTAAAACAACACGCAGTTTTGGTGATTGTGTTCGTGATACATATGAACAATTCAAAGGTACTGGTCCTTTCTGCGGCTTCTATTTCTTTCAAAGACCAGCAGTAGTGGTTCTGGAACTTGATTTGGTGAAGAATATTTTAATAAAAGATTTTTCAAATTTCACCGATCGTGGCATGTTTCACAATGAGAAGGATGATCCGTTGACAGGTCATCTCTTCCTGTTGGATGGCAGCAAATGGAAAAATTTACGACAAAAATTATCGCCTACCTTTACCTCTGGTAAAATGAAGTTTATGTATCCCTCGGTAATACAAGTAGCTGAGGAATTCATAAAAGTTATGGAGCAACAACTAAAAACATCACAAGTTGTAGAGATAAGAGAGTTATTGGCCCGTTTTACCACTGATGTTATAGGCACTTGTGCTTTTGGCATAGACTGCAATAGTTTGAAGGACCCCCAGGCAGAATTTCGTTTGATGGGCAAACGTTCACTGTCAGAACGTCGTCATGGCGGATTGTTTTTAGCTTTTATACAGGGTTTTCCTGACTTGGCACGCAAATTGCATATGAAACAAACACCGGATGACATCACAGCCTTTTATATGCGTATTGTAAGTGAAGCAGTGGCCTATCGTGAGACCAATAAAATACAAAGAAATGATTTTCTTAGTATTCTAATGGATTTGAAGAATGACCAGCAAAGTGAAAAGACCATCAAGTTGAGTATTGAAGAAATGGCAGCCCAGGCGTTTGTTTTCTTTGTGGGTGGTTTTGAAACATCTTCCTCGACCATGGGCTTTGCTTTGTATGAGCTGGCTCAACATCAAGAAATACAAGAGAAAATGCGCCAGGAAATAAATCATGCTTTTGATGAGAACGGCCGTATAACCTATGAAGACTTGCATAGCTTGAACTATATGGGCCAGGTTATATCAGGTAAGTTTTTGTTTTAATTAAAAATTTCTTAGAATTTTTCTTAAGATTTTTTTTGCTTTATTTTAGAAACACTACGCAAATACACCATAGTACCACACTTAAATCGTCAAGCTTTGGCAGACTATCAGGTACCTGGTCATCCGAAATTTGTTATCAAAAAAGGCATGCCAGTTCTAATACCGGCCTATGCCATCCATCATGATCCCGATTTGTATCCTGAACCGGAAGAATTCAATCCTGATCGATTCGCCAGTGTAAACGGCAAACAACGTGACTCAGTGGAATGGCTACCCTTTGGTGATGGGCCACGTAATTGTATTGGCATGCGTTTTGGTTTAATGCAGACACGTGTAGGTTTGGCTTATTTATTACGCCACTTTAGATTTTCAGTGTGTGAACAAACGGAAATTCCTTTGGTGTGGAATAAAACTTCATTCGTCTTGTCTACTAAGAATGGCATTTTCCTGAAAGTGGAGAAAATATTTTAATCTTAACGCTACATTAAGTCGTAAGAGAAATAAAAAAGCAAGCAATATAAATATGAAAATTAAGATCAAGCCTTAGAAGTCTTACTTGTCATCTACCCTGACAAAATAGTTGAAGAGTATTGGTCCTTTACTTAGTTAGTATTTGGGCATCACTGTGATTGTTTTATAAATTTCGAGTATTTTATCATGTTAAATGGAAGAGTTTTCTAAACTTTTAAGAGAATAAAATTCTGGATATTTTCGTTTGTGGATTTACTGAACGCAGTTGGCATAGATAAAATTTTATCGAAGGATGTCAGCGTGAGGGAGAAGCGCATTGTGAATGATTAAATGTCAGCCTAGTTGTAATTGTAATTGAGATGTACCATATCAGTTATCACCATACATACTTATGTATGTATGTAGATTATATGCATGTAGAATATATTCTTCCTATTGTCTGCTTAGCATTTACGTTCGTTTACTTTCAATTTCATTTGTTGCCCTAAACTGGTAATATTTTGGCACACTTTATGGTCATAAAAGATTTCTTAAGTAAAACGTTTCGGGCACAAAATTTAATTTATTTATTGAAAAAGATTTTCCAACTTTATGGAAATACTTTTAAGGCACGTTGACTTTCTTTATTGCTTTTGCAAATAACAAAAAAAAAAAAACATACTCAGGTTAAACGCACACTATTAAAGGCATACCTTATCATTAAGATTTTGCTTAGATTGTCTGTTTATAACTTGCAAGTTTGTTTTTTATTTTTTCTTGAAGAATTTTTTATATTTCCATAGGCTTTGTTGAAAAGTTTTGCAAGTTTTAAGAACTTTTCTTATGAATTTCTATTTAAATTTCCACAAGAAAAAAAAAAAAACTTAAGTTGTTGACACTTGTCTGAACGTTTTTGCCTTTAAAAGTTTAACAGACAACTAAATTGACTCGCAAGAGACTGTGTTAAGAGACTGTGTTAAATGTTTTCTATTGAAAAGTGGTTTTGATTTAAATTCTTTAATTTGTATTCAAACTTTTAAATAAAAAAAAAAAAAAACAAAAAAACAAAAGTGCAATCAAATTTATTTTCCTTTATTCAAAAGCCTAGTTTGTTGTCAATCATTTCCTTAATCAATTTTTGCTTAATTCCTTTTCATTTGATTTCCTTATTAAACATCTTTCTGTTCTCTGCTCTCAATTCATAGATTCAATTGTGCCGCCACCTGTTACAATTTTAGCTTAAAGAAATTGGCCACGATTAATTGACAGCCTTACTGTGTATGGGTAGCTGGCTGTTCCTTCTACCTGTAGTGCAGTTTCCGCCTGTAAAAGGGCTTCACATTGTGCTGGTTGGCAGGCATCTCTCACGTATACGACTTAACTTTTTATTACCGTCAGTAAGCTGAGTGATGGCTGTGATGGCAGCATTGACGTTAATGTTAACAATTCGGTTTTATTTCCCTCCCCCCCATATCTTCTGTGCTGGAAATAAAGAAATAAGAGCGTGAAAATTGTAGTTGGGGATTTGCGTTGGATTTTTCTGCTCTTTTTTTTCTTTTCTTTGTTGTATTTTTTAATAAAAATGATTTTCCATTATTTTCAATAATACGTGCAATTGCGTATGCCAATAAATATGAAAAATTATATTGAGATTGTAATTTCTGTATGTCATGTTTCTTTACTCAGAAGGCTATTATGTAGCATTAAGCAGGGATGGGCAATAAACAATACAAAATAGAATATTTTGTTAAAATTATTTCATTTTTATTAAATCGTTACTCCTCTGCCTTCGGTATCCCACAAGGCAATTTTTTAACTCGTGTATCCATACATACATTCCCAACTACAAAATAAATTTTGCTGTTGCTTTAAAATTTAGTATTGGAAAGTTCAAACTAAAACGAATGGAAATGAGAGGTCAAGCCCCATTATCTCTTTATGGCAAGAGCCATAACATAAAGTATAATATAGCCTCGGCTTTCTTTTCGACTCCTGCAGAAGTTATGTTAGGAAATATGTTCCAATAGAACAATAGCCTGTTACAATCCTAAGAATGCAAACAGACTTATGGCGTTCCCTCCTCTTTTAATCTTTTTTATTTTATCCAGCAAAGCCTTGCAATATTGCATATATTTTTCTGCTACCAATGAACTTAATCCATCCTGTAGAATGATCGGAGAATACCCAGTTTAACTGAGGCAGTCGTAATACTTATGCATTGTAATTTGTCAGAGTTTATCAGCTGATTTTATTTACATTTGACCTTCATTCCGTGACTAACTCTACTTTGTTTCCATACATCAATCTCCAAATCGAAATAGGCCCGCCATCATATAACGATTGTTCCTTGCTTTGTTGTAACAAAAGTGCATTACCATCATATGTACTCGTAAGTCTATTCAATTATGACATGACAAGCATCACGCACAACTATATAATGCACGCATACATACGCACACATGCATACTACTCGCTAACATATGTTCATTGTGGTCATATATTATAGTATTTATAAATGTATAGGTATGTGCATATATACATATAACAAGTGGTACTCATGTGTTAACTAAAGGCCTATTTACTTATTTGTCGATGTAACATTTATTGATAATTTACAATATTATTGTATACCCCCCACATACATACATATATATTTATATATATGTGTGTGTGTATGTGTGTTAGTAAGTATGTTAATGGGTAAGTATTAAAGGCATGTCTATGTAAGAGAGTACACTAAATATGACTTGGCAAATATAAACAATGGAACACACACTTACATGCATACAATCTTTGCTACATGACCACATTTAACCACAGAGAAGAGAGCTTTAAGGGCTTCTATGCTCACGTACTTTAATTTAACATGTGTTTATTATATTCAGTTGAATGATTTTATTAACCCACATCCATGCAGACATATATAAACAGCAGGCAATTTTACACGTTCCATGCAATTTTTCAGAGCATATTGCTAAGCCACCCCCATACAGGAACAGGAAAAACTAAAAACAAATAAGAAAAAAAAAAGATTCTTTTTAAAAATAAAATACTTTAGCAATCAAGTTTCTGTCTGTCTGTCTGTCTATGTCTATGTGTGTGTGTGTGAAAAAATATATATTTTAGAAATATTATGATGAGATTTCTTATAGAAAATTGCTTTTCAATTTGAATTGAATGAATTGTGGTTTAATAAGTAGAATTGATTTTGAAAATGTTTTCTATTTTTCAGAACATCTTCAATTATAATAATTGTAGTCATAGAGTAATAAGTTTAAGAGTTTTAATTAAGAAAATTAATAAGGATCACTTACGGTATTATTGTTTTTATTATGGACATTGAGAAATTTAAGAAATTTACATTCACGTGGTAAGGAATTTAAGCATTTTGGGGTAAGTATGAGTGGCTTGTTAGCAAAGGCACAAATTAAAGTTCATGTCCGTCATACACTCGGAATTTTTTTTTTATTGTTGTGTGAATAAACTTGAAAGATACATTAAAAATGCTGAAATTTCTTAACCTTTTCTTATTTTATGCGGTTGTTTAGCAAGACAAGTTGGTTATTGACCCTGCTAGTCAGTCAAAGGCTAGATAAGCAAAGGTTAAGCAAGACATACGTACATAAGTATTCTTAATTTGTCAATCAAGATATTGTATAGATTTCATCTAAGGCCTTTAAATCGGATTAACTATAGACATGGATTCAAACAGAGAGTGCTATGGCCCGTGTAAACTTACGAAAGTTACTCACGAAATCGGAAACAAAATGTGTTCATAATTGATGCTAACTTCGGCATAGCCAAAGTACTTTAATATTTAAATAAAAGCAAAAAGGTGATTCAAAACCGATTAAAATTTTCGAACATCATCTATATCAATTCGATTTCAGCGCAGGATACTATTTTGGAGGTGCTCCTAGCATCACTTAAGCACAAAAGATTTAAAGCTAAAAGCTGAAGTATACAACAGAAGTATACTGCAAGAACTGAGAACATTCTTTATGTATAAGAACTCTTTAAGTTTTTCTTTTTTTTTTTTAAGCACGCATAGATATTCATTATTTTTATTGCCACGAATTTGCCAGCCAAGTCTTCAAGTGATGTAACACAAATGTTGAGTTTTGTTTTATAACCTGGCAAGGTTCAGGTTTATTAAAAAGAATTTTTTTTTTATTTTCTTTATAAAAACATTTCACATTCTGAACTATTATTTTCTCCAACGATATCGTTTGAAGTCCGATATTTTTCTGATTTTTTTTTATATTTTTTTTTTGTTTTTTTTTGGAAGATTTTCAAGATTAAATTATCAAGTTTTTTTTTGGTTCTCTTGGATTTTAGCCAAGAAAAAATAAACGTAATCATAACCACAACAGTAGCAACAACAACAACAACAATAACAATAACAACAATAATCATAATAAGTTTTCTAATCTCTAAAGCTTAAGTGCATCACTGCAACAGCTTTGCTGTACAGAAATAATAAAAAAGAAAAAAAGAAAAAACCAAAAATTTCATTTCAGTGGTTGTTTGTTGCATTGTTTGTTTGTTGTCTTATATATCGTATTGCATGCTAGCGACAATTTTGGGGCATGTCGAACACCACTGTCACGTACTTGTACATGATACTTGCCACTTCTCGGTACTCTGTACTGAAAATAGCAGACAATACAAGAGGATGTGCTTACATCCTTATGCTCTATTTGAAATTCACAGAGAATAACAAGTAAAAATTTGTCTCTCCTTTTTCTGGACAACAAATAATAACAACGGCAACAACGCCAACAACAACAACAGCAACAGTGAATAGTAATGCATGTCACGTGAAAAAAAAATGCAGCTTTGGGAAGTAAAAGAGAAATGAAAAATATTTATTTGCACTTGAAGTGCATTTATTGAACAGAATATCATAATTGCTGCCTTTGGGGCCAATATATTATTAAATTGTGGTGGTGATTAGGTTTCCAAAAATAATTAAAAACGATTCCATTGTATTTCTTCGAATTCTTAATGAAACTCATTAATTACGTCTTAAATAATTGATCGATTACAAATAGTTAGCAAATACTCGGTCTGAGACCATATGTTATTGTCAGCAGAATAACATTTGAACACTTTTAAGCCAATTTGAATGATTTCCTTTCGGGTGTTTTTTTTGTTATTCTTTGGAATTGTTTTGCAATAAAAAAAAACAAGCATTAACTCTACAAGTAAATCCTTTTGTTGTGTTGTAATCAAATATTTTTTATTTGTATTTCCAAGAATTCGATATTGAAATCAATATAAATTCAATCATTAAACGTGTTGAAAAAACTCTTCAACCAAAATTTTTTGTTTTTTTTATTTTGTATTCAAACGACGTAGGTGTTCCGTGTTATTATTGTATTGTATTGTGTTGCACAAACAATTGTTGTAAATCCCTTTAACTGTGTGTGGATGTATGCCTTTGGGTATATGTTATCATTGATTTATAAAAAGGATTTGATTTGGCATGTTAACAATTCCTGTTTGTTTTATTAACTTTTTCCTCTCTCTCTTCCCCCATTAGGTTTCAAACAGCCTGTAGTGGTAGCAGGAATGGAAAGGCATCTCTAATCTCTTATTAATCATTTGAGATTTTTGTTTAGCTTGTAGTGATTGATGGTTGAGAAGTTGTTGAAAAACAAGCAAAAAAAAATTGGGTTTAACAACAGCCATTAAGTTTTGAACATAATCTTTGGTTATGTTATTGTTTTTCTTTTGTTTCTCGTCCAAATGTTACCTTCAATCAATTATACGGTATTTTGGTAAACGTAAATAATTCCATCATTATTTACAAAACTTACAATATTTAAGAAAGAAAAAAAAAATATGCAATCAACTGTTGCTGAACTAGGTTATGGTGAATTGATTCACCACTTTCGTAATGAGTTTTGCATGTTTTTGGCTCATTTTTCGGCTAACCTTTCACTAAATGAATGATAAAAGATGCTCCCTTACTGACTTGTTCGTTCTGTTTAAACAATCTGCTTTTAAATTTCTTCAAAATCTTATTTTAGTTTTAATTTGATTGTTTTGAAAAATTCCGAATTTTTTTTTGTATAAATTTGGGATCTTGGCAACACTGTGTTTTTGGCAATAAACAAAATATCGTTAACCAGCTTTGACCAGTGATTGATTTCTGCTTAAAAAAAAAATAAAAATTAAAAACAATTGTAATTTGGCTAACAAACGAAAGCAAAACAATAACAATTAATTACACCCAAGAAAAGTATCAACAATTCTTATTTTGTGTAACGTCTTTAGTTTTTTTGATTTTTTTTTCCATAGAATGTGATAGAAATGAAGGCAACAACCATACATCGTCGGCCATAAATTATTTTTAATGTTATTTTTATTCCTGGCATGTTTTACGTTACAAAAACAAAAATCAACCAGAGAACAGATAGAATATTTAGAGTGTAAGTGTTTATTTAGGACAATAAATTTGTCACAATTTATTTTTATTTCTTCCTTTTACAAGGAACATATGCACCTACACTATCTAAATACATACATATTTAGAAGCGAACAGAAGATAGGTTGTATTATTTTACATGTGTAAACGTATAAAAAACACACACTTCCTACTACACATACTCTTCTACTTTTATTTATTCGCGTAGGTTATTTAAGCCTATGGCAAGCGATTGAAATCTCTACTGTAAGTGGCTTTGTTGTTATACTCCTGTTAACATGTAGTTTTTAATTGTTTTCTCTAGGTTACCGCCCAGAGATTGTTTTATTTTCATTTCAAGGCCTTAAGGCCAAAGGGTAATGGTGATATGATGGTGGTGATGGCAGATATGTTATGTTAACAAAAACTATGACATTCTTATGGGGTTTTATTTAATTTACGTTTGGAATTCTTTAGATATTATCAAGAAGAAAGTGTTAATGTTAGTTACAGCAATAGATTTAAAAGAGATTTATTTTGCTTATGGTAGTAGTTTCATGTTATTCGGGTTTATATGTCTTCCATGAAAATTTACGTGTAAATTGGGCTTAAATTATGTATTTTAATTGGATTACAAAATGGAATTTTCTTTTCAATTTGAGATTAATTTGCTAAAGAAATGCCCAACGTGTTGTTAATAAATTACAATGCTTTAGTTTATTCAAAGTAGGTGAAAACATTGTTGAAATTTATATTGATTTTATACTGGCATTCAGTTTGATGAATGTGTACGAGGTAAATGTAAAAATCTATGGTTGTTTTTATATCCCAAAAATAGTTCTCTTTTGAGTTTGATCATGTACTTATAGGTAGGGTATTGTCCTTTACAATCCATTAATCAGGATTACAGTCTAACTGCCTATACTGCTCATCTTGTGGGTTAATTTTATACATGAGTAGCCAGATATACAGTTAAACGTCGTTTTTAAATGACAGATTTGAGAATCTTTTGCCCAAAACGTTGTTGAGACAGTAGTTCTTCAAACAAATATTTCTTTTCAAATCTGTTTTTATCAAAATTTCAAAGCGGGCCGAAACAACAGCAACTGTCACAATTGTTTCATACAACTTGTAAAAAATTTACCGAATACATGACAACAAATGAAAACCTGAACGAAATAAACCAAATAGTAATCAGTAATTATAAGTCATCATTGATTCATTTACGATATGCAAATATGTTGTGTGTTTAACACGATTGCCACGCTAGAAAAGACAAGAACGTAATTACGAGTTATCTCGTAGTTTGGCAGTCAACGTGTTAACGTTAGCGGCTTGGAGTCTGGAAACAGATTAGCATTTATGGTAGGAGATAGAACAGGAGAATAATTACGGTGTACTAACAAGGCATCAGAAACATGTACTTCTAGACACAATGTTACCCGTAACATAGTCATTATTTGTTAGAAAAAAAAAAACAAACACTAAGGCCAAGTGAGATAATGTGATAAACTGAAACGGCTTTTGCTTCCGTTTATTCATCGTTTATTATGAACGAATTTTTCTTTGAAAACTAAACCACAAACACATCGCAATCTCTTAATTCACCTGCATTTGCGAATATTATTTGGTATTTACAAATAAAGACTTGAAGTTGTTGTAGTTCTTGGATCGTACACTAAGAAAGATTAAACAGTACAATACTGCAATGCCGATAGAATTTTACTGCGCCAGTTGGTTCTACATAACCATTTTCAAATATGCTGGAGTACACAAACCGCCTACTTGGTTGGAAAAAAAGGTATTTATTGCACCCTAAAGGACAATAATATTGAGAGTCGCCTTTTTGCCGTCTTCCAGTCTTAACTTGCGACTCTAGTAAACGAATGCTATTGCATGTGGTAGTTGGCTTAGTGATAAGAAAATTTAAAAGGCTTAGCCTTAGTGAAACAATCTTCCATTATGGTAAAAGTATTATTTAAATAGCTGTTAATATTTTAAATTTGTTGCCAAAATATCCTTCTTTTAATCCTTTTAAATAAAATGTAAGTTGAAAAAAGTTTAAAAAGTCTAACGTTTTAGCACGTATCTTCATAAAAATATATTTTTTCTGGTAATTAATTCATTTCAAATTGAGAACAGCGATTTATAGTACAACAATAATATGTTACATATCGTTACCTTAATTCAGAAAGGCTTTAATTAGTGTTCTCTTCTATAAATGCTTTCTATAGGAGAAGGAGTAATTGCATATCAAACGAGTATTAAAGTATGCAATGAAAAGACAAATTTGTGATGGATTTCCTATATTAAGGTGGCGATATGTGCATTTATTTTAAATGTTCGACAGAGATTATAATGCAGGCGATAATTTATGACCATAAAATTTAGCTCTTTCCAGAGATAAAAGGCAGCTTTTAAAATGAATAGTTTTATGCTCTAGATCTTGTGCTATGTTGGATATGCAATAAATTTTCCAACACAAATTCATAAAATATTATGCGGAAGTGTAGAGAGAGAGAGAGAAAAAAAATAAGAAAATAATTCGTATAACTGAACTTTACAGATGCAAAAAGTTTGAACAAATGAAATCTTATTGTGGCAAATCCTATCTTTTCTTTTTTTCTGCAAAAATACTTTCAGGAAATTTATATTTTAGTTCACGAATTTATTTTGATTTTTCTTCATTCATATTTTAAAGATTCCTCAGATGCTTAAGTATTTTCATTACATTTTAGCAGTTCAATTTCATTTATAATGAGATTAAATTATTTTAAATTTATTTAACTGCCATTTATTCAATGGCATTATTTACGCTGCCTTTTTTGTTTTGCTCTTCTTCAGTACTCTCTACCCTTTCCTTTCGAAGCTTGAGTACAAAAAAAAAAAAGAAAAACGTTTACTTTACTTTACTTTTTTTTTTATTGGAATTTCCTTTTTCAGGCAGGACGGCCTTTAAAGTTTTTGTTGTTGTTGTTGTTATTGTTGTTGCTGATGATGTTTTTTTTTGTTTTTGGTGTTTTGTGTGAATTTTGTGTTATTTTAAGAGGCGAAAGATAATGACCTTTTTGTTGTTTTTACCCACTTTCACCACTTAAACAATTAAAATGTCTGAGTGTATATAGCCGAACATACAGGCAAACAAGAACCGACAGACAGAGAGACAGACTGACTTTTTATGTGGCTGCCAATAAAATTTGAAATTAAACCAAAGAAATGTTTTTACTTTTTATGTTCTGTTCGGGGTTGTGATCGTTTTATTTTTTTAAACAATATAATTAATATTGTTGTTGTTGTTGTTGTTGTTGTGGTTGTAGTTGTTGTTGTCTGAGAAGAAACAGAAACATGAGAAGAAATAAATTATGGCCTCTTTAGCAGAGAGAGAGAGAGAGAGAAACAAGCATTTAAAACAACAACAATTACAAATTAGTACAAATTAGACAAAAAAAAAAAACCGAAAAAATACTTAATTAAGGCGGCTGGACTTGTAATGGGAAAACAATGAACGCGTATTGTTTATGGAAATTACAAAATGAAATTGAATTGAAATAAAAAAGAAAATAACTCATACGCCTTGGAGTATACGCGAACTACAACTACAAGTTACTGTTACAGTATACATAAATAAGCGAATGCTTAATATTTATAACTTCGTATATTAATCATACGCTTAGTAGCACAAGGTTCATATGTTGTATGATGATGTATCTCGTATTTGTTCATGATGAATGAATATAATGATTTGAAATGCAAATGAAAGAATTTTTCTAAAATATTTTACAAAATAATCCATTAAAACTATTCAAATGGAAGCTCAAAATATTTATTTAAACACGTTTTTATTTTTATTAATTTTTCTAAATTTGAATACGTTTCGATGAATAAAACTCGGATAAAAAAATCAAATAAAAATATGAAATTATTTTCATTTAAAATCCCCTACAAATGGCAAGACAAAAGCATTTCCAGAAAGGAAGACCCCCAACAGTGTATCACTGTCATGAATGCAACTAAAACTGCCAGCAATTTGTATGCAATAATGGTCGTAGATGGAAATCTATGAGATAATAAAATGACTGCAGTGGGAAGAGAAGAACTGTTGTAGAATGAAAATGAAAATGAAAACAAAAATCATTGTGTGATGAAAACAAGAGCTACAGCAGCAATTGTTTCGATGGACAAAGACACAATACAAGGGAAATTGTCGGCAAAACTATTGTTGATGTCTTGTTTAAGATTTGTTAATAGATTTTATTTCCTGCTACTTTTTTTTTTTTGTATTTCCAAGTAGTTTTCCTCTTTTAAATTAAATTGCAATAGCGGGGAATCTCATTATTCAAGCAATTACTTAAGAAATCATGGGGAATTTTTTTTTTATTCATTCTGACTTCGTTTGTTAAGCGAAAGCAAGATTTTTTCTCATGATTACTTTCCATAAACCAATGAAAATTAAGTTGAAAATTCGGAATATTTTTTGACAATTTCTGCAAAATATTTAAATTTATACGTTTAAAAAGTAAATAATTGAAGTTATGACAATAGACATCAAGATTATGTTGCAACTTTGTTTATTCTGCTAAGGGAAATAAAAGCCATTCAATTGTCATCATGTTTAACATGCCCACAAGGCTTTCATAGACATTTACTTTCAGTGTAAAGGATCTGAATGGTAAATAAGCATTTCCTTGACTCTTGAATATATAAAGACATACAGACATGCATAAATAAATCCTTTTTCCAATGCATATACATACATACATACATACATATGTATGCACGTATGTATGTGTGCATGTATGTATGTATATATGGAATGCATTTACAATTGTTGCATTTTAATTAAAAGATTTCTACAAAAATAAGAGAGAAAAAAATTAAAAACAAACTTTTAAAAGAATAAAGTTTTCCATAAAAACACAGACAGGAAAAGGAAAGAAGAATTTCAACAGAAATAAAGTTTTTCTGCTCCCTTATTGTATAAAAATTAAAATTTTTTTGTTTAAATCAATAGCCAACATTAAAACAGGGGGTAACTGCATCCCTTTATTTATACGATAAAGAAAAAAAGTTTTATTTAAAAAACGTAATGAAAGAATTTATTATTTTAATATTCAGAATATTTGTTGAAATAAATAAAAAATAACAGCAAAAAATGCTTTAAAGTTACGTATTTGTTTGTAAAATTGTTTAGTTAGGTTTATGAAATAAATTCCTTATATTGTATACGTTTTTTGTTGTTATTGTAATTAAATTTAATTAAATATTGTTTTTATATCAAGTAAACAATAGGTTCCAAGGGAAAAGCATTGCTTAAACAATCAAAATTTTTGGAAGAAAAAATTCTGAACAAAAATTTGTTTCTTGTATAGAAGGAAACCTAATTGGCAAGTCATATTCTAATGGAAAACTAATATGCTTTGAAATACCCTGAGCTTTGCCGTAGTCTAGTAGATAGTGTGTTGGGTTATTAGATGTAAGGCCACGATTCTCTCAGAAGGTTCCTGGTAAGAACTCTGAGAATAACTAAAATTGCCATGAAAAGTTTCTCAAAAATCTGCCGTTCGAAGTCGACTTTAAACTGTAGCTGACGCCACTCATGTGTGCAATGAACAAACTCATCATAAGTGGTGTAAGAATCTAGGTCGTAATCCTGACTAAAGGGTTGTAATGACCAATTATGTATGTGTGTGGGCGCCCCTTAAACTGTATTATTTTTAAAGTTTATCTTTGAGAATAAAATTTTTTTTATCGTTCGCCCTCTATACTACCTTAAAGCTGTGCCGGAACACGCCTTACAGTGGTATTCTTAATCTAGAGGGGATTTGGTTCTTTTGTGATTGTAGAAAGCCTTTGGATCTGTGTCGTATTTAAAGAATATTGAAGATGGTTGAAATGATTATTGGCCTTTATCAGTGGAAGTCAATAAAATTTTGATTTCTTGATGAAGAATGGTGAGTAAAGTAATACTTTGAAGGCAATTCTTATTTCTTTTCTTGCTAATATCCCTTATAAAGAGGGACATTTTTGTTTTAAATCCTTTAAAAATGATGTACGATAAGAAAGTTTTTCTTAAAATAATCATAAAATAGAAATTTTTATCTAATCTATGCCTGGTTGTTTGTGGCATTTAATTCAGTTTGCTCTCCTACTATTTTCGTCCACTGTTAAGCGTTTCCTAATCTGTTTTTAATTTACCACAGAATTTCTTTTTCTATTCATTTCTTTCCATTTCTTTTTTTGAAAACCTAATTGCTTTAGGAATTAATGCAAATTTTATTAGACATAATTTTTCTTCTTCTTCTTCTTCTTCTTCTTCTTGTTTTGCTTATCTAAATCGAATATAATTTTGCATTTGTAACAGTCTTTAATCAAAACACTGTAGAAGAATTGAATAGATTCTTTTGTATTTTTTTTTTTTTTTTGCTAAATTACTTCTGCTTCCCATTTCTATTTCTATTTTGGTATGTTTTATCCAAGGATTTGCTTTTTGTATTGTTATCGTAGAAGTTTATGAATGGGGGAGCAATGGGCTTTTGTTGCATAAAACAGAGTCTACAGAGATTAAAAACCAATTAGAATTTCAGTGTTTCATTAATCGATTTGTTTCTTATTGTTGTGCTGGTCGGTCAATGACTGACTGGGTTGAAAAGTAGTGATTAAACTGAGGAAAAGGAAACGAGAAATTCAAAAAAAAACCAAAACGGCCATATAAACGAATTAAATTGTTTGCCAAATAGAAGTTGTTAAGCAATTATTTGAAGCCATGGCAATAATAAACGTGACTTAAATTAGGAATTTGTAATTAGAAAGGAAATCCGGTTAGACCATAAAGACTGAAGATTTTTCTCTGAAAAGTAATTAAACGCAGAGTTATTATCAAAAGAATTTTTTGTTAATTTTTTCAAAGTTTTTTAAAAGAAAATTTTATCACACATTTCTGTGTTACATTATTACAGTTTTTCTTTTCTTTTCTTTTTTCTATTTTTTTTTTATTTTTTGAAGATTATTAATGACAGTTTCTGTAATTCCTTTTCTTTGGATTTTTTTTTTATATTTTAATGCGTTAAAGTTCTAGTTCCTTAAAATAAAAGTTTATTTCGTTTCAAGCATCTTATAAATCCGTTATTCGTGATATATTTTATGTGGCATACTTTTCAATATTTTCGTTTAAATTATGAATTTCGTACACGTTTACACTGAAACCGTAGTAGAAGTGGAAATTTAATTTCTGCGCTCTAATAAAGTTTTAACCTAATATTTTAAATAAAACTATCGCAGTGGAAATTATAATGTGAAAGGGCAAGCGACTGAATATTTTTATTATTTTTTTCTTGTTTTGATCAGCACCAAGTAGTGTTTTTGTGGTGGAAGTATTTTCGCTGTCAAATACCAGATCTGGTTGACAGTGTGACTTAAAAACCCAGACGCAAAGTTTGTCAACAAAAATATTTTATGCTCAATGAGAGTAAAATAACCCCGTAACTAATTTAATGAAATTTTTAAAATGATTTAAAAGAATTTAAAAACTTGCAAAATATTGTCAAATTTGTACTTTTATTTCCTTTTTTTTGTATGCAAACAAAGCAACTAAATTTTAACATTTTCATAAATCCTTATTGACTTTAGAAATTACTTTCTTAGGTTCACTGGGTTATCGACTATTGAATAAAACTGACAATAGCAAACCCTGGAGTCTGTTTAAAAAAGTACAAAAAAAATTGACTTTTTTTTGCTTGCCATTGTGGTTTTTAAATAACCGCATTGAGGCACATCTCACTACGTAAACGGAAGTGAAAATTCCGTATATACTCTCACCCTCAACATGCATACACGACGCAAATGTCTATGTACATATAAGCATACACTATGTCAAATAACTACATAAAACAGACACTAACGCACTTGCACAAATATTTATGCACTCTCATATTTTCACTCATACACACATATATACATACATACATACATACATACATACAGACATATACTTACTCACTTGCTAATAACAAAAACTTGGCCACAAAGTCAAGTCATTCAGTCATGAATGTTGTGCATTTCACAGCATTGCACTGTGGGACTTATTGAAACAAAAGCATTTGAAAATAACTCTTTTTTTGATTTTATAAACAAGATTGATTTTTTTGCTTTTCTGTTTAAGGTGCTCAAGGAACAAGCTCTTTAAATTGTTTCTGGATAACAGCATTGCGTGCTATGGCTTTTGGACACCAATCTTGTAATGCGAATCTCAGTTGAAAAAATAAAAGATGGCTGAACAAAAATGAAGGCATTTGATCACATGTGAGGAGATTTTAAGCTTTTAACTTTACCTGTAGCAGTTGGTTATAAATTTGATGCCGTAATCATAAATATACAGTCCCTAATCAGATATAAACCTTTCTGATTACTAAGGCTCTCCTTAATTTTATTCAGTACTTGCTCAATAAGACTTAATGATTCTGAGTTCGCTAAGTTAACTGTTAGCAATTAATGAAAGATTAAAAGTTCTGTTTTCTTGTTGCCACAATGACCCATTGTGCAATATGTGTGCTAGTGTTGAGAGAATACTAAGAAGAGCATAGCATAGATAGACAATTTTTATATAAAAACTGTGTCAAATAAAAGTCTTGCAAAATAATATTTGAAGAAAATAAATTGTAAATTGATTGTTGAGTTAAGATAAATATTTTTTCTATAAAGTTTTTCTTTTTCCTATTTCTTTCGTTTTCATTTATAAAAGATTGTTAATTAAAATATTGTTTACGGTAATTGTGCTTAAATTGAAAACCAGTCCTTAAAAATGTAAGAAAATGAGTAAAAGATTTAAGATTTTAAATTTCAATTTGAATACATAGGGAAATAAAAGAGAAAGTGCTTTAAATATTAAATTTTTTTTTTTTCTCTTTTAGTCTTTTTTTTTGTTCTTAAAGACAATTTTAAGAAAACAAATAAAAATTAAAAAAAAACAAATTTTTTTTATAGCTTCTGCTGCAGTAAACATTTAAAAATTATGGAAATCAAAACTGTGTACATGCTTATACCATATTTTATTCGCAAAGTCCATTAAACTTTTTAAAGACTTTAATTAAACTTCATCTAAATTAGTGCAGAATACTTTCTAAAACCTTTCTTTAAATAAGTGCGATGGTAAATGAATTAATAAATAAAGGTGAAAGTATCCTGTGTATATGCTGCAATATTTACCATTATATTGCCCCCTTAAGTATGCTTTAAAATTTAATTTTTCTTCACTTGCCTAGGCTTCGCCACTTAACTCTGTAACTCTTTATAGAAAAGGAAAATAAAAATTTCAACTTAATCCACAGCTAAAAGGAAATTCTGTTAATGTTGTGATAAAAACAATTTCTTTTTTTAAATTAAAAATGGAAAAAAGAAACAGAAAATAATTTATAGCCTTTAGTGCTTTAAAAATAAAGTTTTTTTTTTTTTTTATAGAAAGCCTGTGACTATGGATATGTGGCTTGTACAGCTAATTAGTTAATGACTGCTTAAAGGCATTTTAATAGCATAAAAAGCATATAAAAAGGCATTCAAGTAAAAAAATTTTATTTTATCAGGAAAGGGTGCAGATTACCTTTTTCACATATGTAAACCTGAATTTAAATGGAGGGAGAGCTTAACGAATTATGATGATATTGCGTTTGCAATAATTTTTAAGGACATTTTTCCATTCGCTTATCAAAGCTATTTATGCCTTTAAAAAGGCTTCATTCTGTGAGAAACTAGGTCCAGAATCCTGACTGAAGGGTTGTGATGACCAATTATGTATGTAAGTTTGTAAATAATAAATTTCTTATGCGTTATTACCATATAAACAGTGAAATGATGATGATTGTACATACAATTTTATTACAACAAAAATACGTATAAGTTTTGTGAGCGAGAAGAAAACCTATTAAAAGCTTATTTAATTATTTCCCCGAATTATGTTTTTTTTTTGTTTCATTGAAGCATAAGTAAGTTTACTTAAATACATTGTATGTTTGCTTTCCGTAAACAATGTGTAGCTCGCTAGCTTTCTGCGTTTATTATTAAGATATTTAAGAGAAAGACAAAATCCGAAAAGGAAAAAAAAAAATAATTGAAAGAAAAACTTTGCCGTTTTATTCGATTTTTATTATCATTAGTCGATTAAATAGAATATAATCTTTAGTTATTTGCTAATTACGAAAATAATGATGAATGAATTGTTTATATAGATGGCATTAAGCAATTAATGCCTTTCATTTCTTTTACTTGCTTTATTACATAAGCCTTCAAAATAGACCCAAAAAAAACAGCAGTTGTTCCAGTGAATACT
Organism: Sarcophaga bullata; assembly: GCA_005959815.1. Classification (NCBI taxonomy): domain Eukaryota; kingdom Metazoa; phylum Arthropoda; class Insecta; order Diptera; family Sarcophagidae; genus Sarcophaga; species Sarcophaga bullata. The sequence continues at coordinate 420,145 of QOCX01000105.1, forward strand.
TATTAACGAGATTTGTCGGAAGGCAAAACGGATAATGACTGATAAGGAAAGAGACAACAACAACAACAACAACACAACATGAATAGACTAAAAATTATGTTTAATTGGAGAAAATTTTTTTTGTTTGTTTGTTTTGTTTGCTAAGCAGCTGTTTTCGGGTCTAAATATGCTTGCCGGTAGGCCACTTGTTAAATTGTGACGATGATGTGTTAATTTTCTAATTAAATTGAACATATTTTTGAAACCTATTTTTTGAAGGTAAGTTTTTATTAATTTTTCTTAGGCATCTGTTGTAATTGAGTGAGGTTCTTAGAATTAATTTTTTGAAGAGAGGTTTTATAAACTCTTTTATGAAGTCTATTTTCTCTGAATAATTCAAAGAAAAGGAAGTTTAAGGCAGTAAAAAAGCAAGTGGAGTAGAAGAGTAAGACTTCTGAAATTTCATTTTATATTTATGATGGCCAAGAATGTAATTTCTTTGAATTTTGATTTTGAAATTATTGACCTAAAATTCTAAAAGTATTTGCCAAGCAAAAAAACCCGGTTTTTAATTCGATATCCTTTATGAAAATTCATTTCTGTTAATGCTAATTTACTACGGAAAAAGCTCCTGATTTACCACAGTTTCTTTCAAATTTATCTTCTTTAAATATTTCGTTGTTCTAGATTGTTCTTGAAAATTCTTCTTAATTAAATTATTTTCTTAGCTCATCTCTTAGCTTCACCTATACACTAACGTCCACCTGAATATTATAAAAGAAATGTCGGTCATAATCAGAAACTCTTCGTCTATTTTTGAGTGTAAAAGAAAAAAACAAAAACATAGAAAAAAGAAAAACTTTTTAATATTCCAAGTTAAATAAAAGAAAAAAGCTACAACAGGTTTGTTAAAATTTTCTTTCAAAATTATGTGACGAGGAAAAGAAATTGAAAAATATTGATTTTAACATGACAGTCGATAAATCTAAAACACTTTTCTTAATTGAAAAATAAATGCTTTTGGAAAAGAAATTTTTCTTAAATTTCTTTTACAACTTAAAGAATTGAAAACTTAAACGTTGGCTTTTAAATTTGAAATTCCCTGATGTAAATGTTAATTAATTTATTACCTTCTCCTCTAAACATGTGTTTGTAAAGTGATTTATATTGTTGAACTGCCTTTACCAGAATTCTTGAAACCCACCATAAAGTTTGACCACCTGCTGTATGGTTGTATTGATTGTATGGCAAAAGCAAATTAATATGTAATCAGTATTTACAAATACATTTTATTTGTAACAAAGAAAACAAACAAATCTTTAACATTTTATTGTGGTTTGCTTACACTCTCTAAATAGAAATTTTGAAATTAATTTCATTAACAACACTCGATTGAGCCCCACTTGGTTCAATCTGACGTCTTTGCATAGTTAAATTCACAAAGAACCGCCAATAGGAAGCCTATTATCATGTGGTTATTTATCATCATACATGTTGTTGTACGATTGTACGATGTACGATGTACGATGTGTATGTATGTATGTATGTTTTCTATTGAATCTTTGTTTTGGCAATTGTTTTGAAGATTTTGGCTGGTGGATCAACAACAGAAATGCATTTGTTTGATGGTATTGAATATCAAATCGACAACATTTGATAATAATGGTCGAAGGGAAATAATTTAAATGCAATCTTAAATAAATGATATACAGTCTGGTGGATTTTCTAAAGAAATTATTAAAATACATCTGTTTGTATGTCTGGGAGTTTGTTTATTTAAATAAATTCTATTCCAATAGATATTATGTAGACTAATGCATCTTTTTATGAAAAGGTTTTGGAATGTTTGTCTCAGCACCACACAGTCTGGGGAATAATGCTCGACTTTCTTAATAAAGTGCTAGGAATTAACGGTTTGTGTAAGAATTATGAACAGAGCACAGGAGCTATCAACATAATCCAGTAACTGTTTGAGCAAGCAAGTCAGTGGCAAACATGGAAATATAGATACTCTTTCTAAATCCTGCATCATGTGGGAATTACTGGTAATAAGTTGGTAAATTAGCATGCGAGGAGTGAGTACAGATTGTTTTAGAAAGATATGCTGAACTGAAGGGAAGATAACGAGAGGTGCTCTTAATCTAATAGATTCTCAAGCTAAACAAATTCCCAAGGTAAATGGTTTCAATATAGCGTATACGGTGCTGATCAATCTTTAATTATTTTAGCAAATTTCGTTGATCTCATATTAATTCAGATTATAAAGACTTAAACTACTATATTCTGTTACTTTTACTGTATATAACTCACACATTCTGACAAAGTTTAGGGAAATATTTAACAGAATAATACTTCTGTCAGCTCTTATAAAGTTAAATTGATTTGTTTGGCTCTTATGCTGTTATTTGTTATCAGCATGAACAGCATCCTTTCATTGCAATGGTATTATGATGTGCACGTACATTTACAACAGTTAACAGTAACATTATGCTGTTATGTTAAGTTTGTTGTTAAGAAAAAAAAAAAAAGAAAATATCCCAAAACATTTTTAAGCTGGAAATCTATGTGTTAATCACTACAAAGATTTCAGTATTTCATGTTACTTTCAAGCGTTTAGACCTATGGAAACCGGAAAAAATAGGAACGAAGAGAAATTATTATCGAAAAAAAAAAGATTAAAAAAATGATACACAAACGGAAAATAACGTGTGTGAATGAAAATAAATAGAAGATTTCAATTCGATTTGTTTTGTTTTATACTCGTAAAAGAGATTATCGATAAGGCGTATGATGAATATATAATTCGTTGCGTGGAATAAAAGAAAAACTTATACGCCTGCGGGACCATATTGGATTACGGAAAAAAATAAGTCTTAGAAATAATATCAGTAAAGTTTACTGATAATTTAATTACGCTAATCAATATCCAACTGTTTAATATAAAATTTTAAAATAATTTAAGCAGAATTATTACAAAAAAAAAAAAAAAAAGAAAAATAATTTTAATAAAATAAGGAATTAAAAATTAAGAAAAATAAAAAAAAATTATTGACAAATAAAAAAAAAAAAAAATTTAAAAACTAAATTAAATATTAATGCTTAATAAATTAAATTTTTAATTAAAATTAATTATAAATGAAATGATAATTTAATTATAACATTTAATCATTAAATAAAGTTAAAATTAGTGTAAAATAGTGTTTAAGTGTTGATGTGATAATTTCTATCATTAAGAAAAATTTAAAAAAATTTTAATAAAATTAAGGATTCAAATTAAATTCAAAGGTATGATGGAATTAATGATGCTATTCTGTTTAAATTTATTTATGAAAACTTACTATAAACAACTATACGTCGGAAACATTTTTAAACAAAAGTCTAATAATTGGATCAAGTATCAAACAAAGTTTTTTTGTAGCAATAGGAGTTACGTTTAAAAATTTTGAAAATTTTAGTAATACCTGCTGCATTTATTTTACATGCTTTTTGTAACGCTGATGCTTGCTGTTTCTGTAAGCATTTAAAGCGATTGTATAAACCTTAAGTAGTTTAGGATTTGTAATCCTAGATCCTCGTTAACTAACGGCAACTGGTTAGCAATTGCTTTTTGTGTTGAAATAAAGGACACTTTTGATAATAACTGGCGTAAGATTTTCTAACTTATTTTTCTCTTTTCTTTGTTTATTAACTACGCTCTGCATTTCTTCTCTTGTGCTTTAATACTTCTCTTGTCCGTGTTTGGATAACATGCGATTGAAGGTCTTTTTATATGTCTTGGTCCCAATTTCCTTCGGAACCTTACCTAAGCTAGGTATTGGCGTTATGAATTTATCACAATGAACATAAAAATTGTGTTTCACTGAGTGTTTCATTGAGTTCCTTGGGAATATAAATCCCGCACTGATGATGTGAAATTGACCAATATTCCATTCTACGTCTGTGGAGTAGGCAAATTTGTGGAAGTATACATCCAACGTGAAGCCATCGGACTACATTTCATTATAACAAAAAAACTCCGTGTCAACTGGTTCTATTAATAAAGATGGCTTTGAGAGAGTTCTATACTACATGCACAAACATATAGAAAAACTGAGGTGTGTAAGGCAAAGACATTTCAGTTTGTATTCATTTCTATTATAGAGGATAAATATGGTATATGGCTGCCATATTGTATGTTCACATCCTCTCGCCGATATTAGTAAGCAGGCAGGTATTAGAAAGTTAGCACTGAGATGTGAGAAGTTAGGCTGAGATGTGTGCACTCCACTCATGGTTCAATGAAGGACTTTCTCCTGCTTTACAAAAAATGATGTGGTAGCTCAGGCAGTTTGATTTAACCTTGAGAGAAATCATTTGAAGCAATATCACAACGTTTTTAAGTATAAAAGTTAGGAAATTTTTATGTTAGAAATATTACATCAACGCCGTATAAGGAAAACTATTTGGTCTGAAATGCACAATCCAAAAATAAAAGAAATTGTTTGAGATGTTTGGGATACCAGTTTAAAGATCTTAGCTATTATGCTTTAATAAAATCAGGCCAGATAATTACAGGATATCTGTAGCGAACACTATTGATTCGCTGTTAATAAGCATTGAACAAGTAATACCTGGAATATGCGATTAGAAAAGAAGCTGCACTATACCGTAGATATAACAATATGTAGCACGTAAGCAAAGGATCACTTTCATTTTAGAAATTGTGATTGGCAAGTTCTACCTTGCCACTCATATAACTGGCTACGATTTTTTTCCAGCGATGTGGGAATATTCTATACAGAATAATTAAAGTTTAATTAGAATTAAAGACTCCCAAGATAAGTAGCTTTTTGCGTGAAATCCATATGTTGCTTTACCTGAAGCACTAATTTATAAATTTGGATTTTTATATTGAAAATTAATATGTTTTTAGAAATTCAAAAATACTTCACTACAATTAAATTCTCTTTTAATATGTCCACAGTATTTTAATTGATTGTCAAATGAAGAAAATCTTATCAAAAATAAATTAATTTAATTAAATACTGAAGAGATAAGAATGAATTTTCTTCAAATGGATTTTTACAGAAATTTCAACATTTTTTTTATTCAAATTTATTTCTATCATTTTCAATTATTTTTACATTCACATACATACATATACGCATGGATGAAATTTTTGGTAAAACAAATTCCACACTTTGACAGTGTGAGCGTATGAGTAGCATTTAATTGATTTTGTTTTATTACTCATACGCACAGAAGACAAGTAAGGCATATGGAATGAGTTTAATTTCTAAAAAAAATTTTTAAATTTAATAAGAGAATGAATTGAATGAAATTAAAATTAAAAACACAATAAATATGATAAATAAATAAGAAAATAAAATGTTGCATTAAAACAGATTCGACAATAAATTAAAAAACAAATCAATCAATAATAAATTGAATATTGAACAAGGATAACAATTAAAAAATAAAATTAAAAAAAAAATAAAAATTAAAAATAAGGAAACGCAAAAAATAGAAAATAATAAAATGCCTACAGTTGTAAAATGTTAAAAAAATAAATTAAAATCTTTTAAAATAAAAATCGAACGATAAAATAAATATCGAGTGTGTTTTTTTTTCTGTAACAACATAGAAATAAAATTTAAATAAAATCACTTGAAATGTATAAAAATATAAACAAAATAATTAAATGCCATCAGAATAAATATTTAAATCACAAATATTTCTTTATGCTTAGGTGTTTGTTTCATTGTCGTTGATAATATCTTTTCTGTTCTTAATGAATTGCCATTTAAATAGCAAATATCAGTTTCGTTTTTTATTTTCATTTTAATTTTCTTTGCAAATTATTAAAAATAAATCTTGTTTTATGTAGCTATTAAAATAATATTTTCATCATTAAATATTGTGCGTGTATTGTTAATCATGAATAAGTGCAACGGCAAAAGTTTTAAAGAATGTGCATGAGATGCGATGAAATTCAACTGTAACATGCCAGATTCATACAACAGAATAATCAACTGTGGTCGTAATATTAGCACATGATAGGTTGTTGCCACTTGCTACAGAGTCTATCTTCGTTAAACTCTTTTTTATGTTACAGTTTTTAGTTTATTTTGAACATAAATTTCTACTGGAATAATAAAGCATTTTACAGTTGTCAGAGAGCCATAAGCAAGGTTCAGGGGATCAAAAGAGTCAAAACTTGATTAGACCTAGCTTTACGTTATTTTTTATTTGGTAGATGCTGTGCAAATTAGCAATCCTGATTGGCAGTGCATGCATGGAGTGGAACCATCTGCCAGAGAGCCATGGATAAGATTGAAAGGCTTAGATATGCCATCATTTTATGAATCAATGAGGCCATGATAGAGTACCTAGAATTACGTTCCTTACATTTGGTAGAAACCACAGTAAACTTCTATTTAATCAGAATACTAAGACGTAATACGGAGATTGACTTGAAGTTAGGTGATCTTCATTAATTAATTTAAAGAAAGAGAATTCGTTTAATACGTTAATTTTTGAAAAATATTTAAACAAATACAATACATTATCTACGTATGTGTCTGTAGCGTACAAAAACCAACCATTTTTTATTTCCAGAACAGAAAAATTATGGCGGATTATATTAAAGCAAACTTTTATGATTTTTAATAATAAAAGCGGAGTTTCTTAAACCAACACCATTAACACCATATAAAACGCACTGTGAAGTCTAAATTATTTTCAATTTGAAATATTTTATAAAAATCATACGCCACATAAGCCAAAAAGTAGGGTTTATCTGGTCTTAACTCAGACTAATTCAGCACGAAACTTTAATCAGAACAACTGTATTTCATGGTAGTTGTTCAACAAATTTTTTCACTTTGTTAGAGGAAAAGAGAACGGAAGAGAGATTTTCTATTGATTGTCTCACATATGATGTGAGATTATAAAACAACGTTTTGGTATGTGATATTGAAATGAAAAGGAAAAAAGAAAAATTGAAAGAAGGAAAAGTAAAATATTTAGTAGCTAAACGATATAAACAAACTTACTTAAAAAATTAAACATTTTATAAAAACAGACAATTTTCTACTAATTATTGCCTCTCTTAATTTGAAATTCTCCATTTTTTTTTTTTTTTTTTTTGAAAAGAAGATTTTTTATGAATATTAATTACTTCCGAAAAACTTGCAAAGAAAATTGAAGAAAAATACGAAAAAATTTTAAAAAGAATTCAAAATAAAATGGAAGATTAAAAAAATCTTTCTTTTTAAATTGATGCATTAGTAAAGGAAAGAGGGAAGACAACACTGAAGAGGTTTTTATTCCTCAGTGATTGTGAAAACTTCACGCAACGACTTCATTATGAAAATGATATCTTTAATGGCGGTGTTATCTTGTTAAATGAGGTTGAAATTATTTCAATACGAAATCGTGATAAAAATTAATTGGAATTAAAAATTCTTATTCAAAATTTCAAATAATTTAAGTATTATTATATTAATTAAGTCTTAAGTTTGTCGGCTTTGCTGTATGAATTTCTCTATGAATTGAAAATTTATTGCACACTCATGAGCCAGTTTTATATAACTTGATAGCCTTGTAACTGCTGTATAATCGATCCTTGTATTGCTCCCCTAATGGCAAATAAGTAAGAAAAATCAATAAATTCTGTATAATAAATTTCATTTTATTTTATTGTAAAAGGTACTAACTTTTATTGAAAGCCACCTTATAAATGGTAACTAATAACCAACAGCCAGAGCAATCACGCCAACCACTTTTCAATTTCAACCATATTTTATTGGCCAATAATAATTCTGAAAAGAAAAAAAAAAACTGAAAAGAAACGTAAAAAAGATTTGCAAGGCTGTGCTAATAAAATATGTATTCATAGCGTGAAGTAAAGGGTATTCACTTAATAAGAGGTCAGAGAGAGAGAGAGAGAGAGAGATTAAAAAGTGTTATAAATGCACAGGCGGCTAAGGAAAAAGTTCAATCAAATGAAAGCCTTACATGTTGATCACGATGCAGCACACTTGGGAATTAAATTCATAATAGGGAATGGAGTAATAAGAGGGTGAGGCAAAAATTTAGAATTTTTACTTAATAAATAACAGCCGACCGCGCTAGCAACATGTGTCTGAAACTTGTTGTGACTTAGACTTAAAGGTTTTCGTCATTGCTGGCTGTGATATCCTATAGAAGATTTTCGCAGCTCATAATAGATGAAAGATTTCTGGCCCTGCTTGAACATTAAAAAAATTATAAAAATTTAAAAGATTCTCTTTAAATAGTCATTTAACTAACGACAGCCTTGTGCAATTAGTATTTCCATCTTTTTATTCTATTTTTCTGCACAAAAATTGCAAAATTGTTGTGCCAATTCTTTTTAATTTTCTTCAATAATCTAGTAATTTCTGTCCTCAATCTGAAATCTTTTTTTTTTCTTTTTTTTTTGTCTAAATCAATGCAAATAAATACAATAAACTTTGAAATGAGATTTTATTCTTCAAACGTTTGTTTAATGGAAGTTTGTTCAGGATCATTTAAAAAAAAAAAAAAAGAATTTCTTTTTTTTTTTGCTTTGTTTCTGTTTTTCCTTTAATTTTCATTAAGTTTTTCTATGTTTTGCCTTCTCTGTCTCTCTGAAAGCAAAAATTCAAAACAATTTTCAACAAGTTAAACACTTCTTAAATGCGTTTTTAATTAAAAAGGTTGCTTTCACATGATGGCTGTTATTACGATATTATCATTGTCATTTGCATCACTTAAAAATACATTTTAAATCTTACACCAGACATTATTAAGATAATTTTTATATAAAATTTAATTTATTTACGTTTAACATTCAGTTCGTTTAATTAAATTTATTTAATTTTTGTTATTTATTGTGTGTTTGTGTGTTTGTAATATTGTTTACATTCCTGGCAAATTTTTGGTTATTTTGTGGAGAAAAAAAAGAAAGAAAAAAAAATTATTAAATAACACGCGAATATTTTTATTATTTTTTTTTTAATTACATTTTTAATGGCTTTAATTAAAATGAGTTGCTATTTTGTTATTATAAAAACCACTGTGAACATTTTAATGAAGCATTACACAATTATGGCACTGAGGGAGCTTAATACATATTTTAAATCAATCAGAAGATTTTGTTTTTGCTTAAATTTGACAAATCAATTAGTTTTTCTTTTTCTATTAACTTAATTAAAATTATTTAATTATTAGTCGTTATGAACATGTGAACAACTATGGTACAGAGGGAGCTTAATACATATTTTAAATCAATCAAAAGATTTTTTTTCCTTGATTTTGACAAATCAATTAGTTTTCCTTTTTCTATTAATTTAATTAAAATTATTTAATTATTAGTTGTTATTACTTTTTTTTTTTTTTGCTTCAACAACCATAAAGTTATTTATTACAGTGATATAGTGATGGCTGCTTCATGGCAAATTTAACCATGTTACAGTGTAAATCAATTATTGAAAAATAAAACCAGTCTCAATTAAATATTCAAAGTTGGTTATTCTAAAACAGTATGGCATACGGTACTCCAGGAAGTATTGTGTTGACTTCTCAGATGTGAAGCCGTGATTGAAAGCTTAACCCAGACATATTTCACATTTCATTCAGCCACTTGCGGTTAGAATTCCTCTGACAAAGGCTCTTGAGTTTCCGTTTATTCTGATGGTTCATTCTTAAATTAAAAAATCATTAAAAAATGTAGGATTGAGGCAATAGCTCGTTTGAATAAGAGCTTGAGCTATTGGATTATTATTTTATGACTATACACGTATCGTCTGATGTATTACACAAATATTGTCTCCTTGTAAAGTGTTTATCTAGGTTTTCTAAGGTCTGAGATCTATTAAGCTTGACTTAATGGCCATAGAGCTCAAAACTAAGTAGTGATAATTCTTATAAATTCTCTAGAAATGTGCAAAAAAAAAGAAACATATGAGATGTTCGTCATGGCCTCTATTTAAAGGTCACAATCTACTTTACTTGGTAACCTTATTCTACAAATTTTTGTGCACTCTAAAGGTGGCGAGTGCACAAATTCCATTTTAATTTCTATTTTCGAAAAAATATTTGCTGCAACTAGAGCTGCTACTATTGGTATTCATTTCGAATTGCAATGAAAACATGAAAATGCTTATGTTACCACAATGCAAAAGGAAACAAATATTGTAATTGAATTTTAGAGTAACAAATTCAATTTTAATGTGCGAACATTTCGCTGTCAGAATAATTTCGTTTCTGGTGGTCTGACTAGTATACACCATATGGCAACAACATGGGTGCACCAGTATCAGCATCAGCATCAGTGCTGCATTATAAGCAATAAAATGCAATCGGAGAACAAATCGTGGTATTTTATTAGAATTTTACAAAACAATTGCAAAAAAAAAAAAAACAAGAAAAAAAGAAATAAAAATAATAGTGAGCAGAGAAAATAAATATTTTACAGTAGCAGTAAAGGTTTATTGCTATGCACTGATTGAAAAACGAGGTTATGTGGCAGTGGCAGGGGCAGTGGCAGTAAGAAATAGAATTTAAAAAAACAAAAATGAAAATATTAAAGAATTTATTTCCAAAAAGAAATTTAATATTCAGCTTTTACGTATTCATTAAATTACTAATAGCCTGTGTTGAAGATATTAGCAGAATATTATGAAATTATTTAATAAACGACACACTGGCTAGTATGGAAAATGTATGTTATTTACACAATATCTCATCCACCATTTATGCAGTGCTTCCGTTTACTCTGTGATTAGTTACGATCCCATTAAGTATAATCAAAAAAGTGACTGTATTAAGGCCATTATATTTCGTTACATAATGACGTGTCGCTCTTTGGCAGTACGTTCAACTACTCTGGTCTGGTCATTGTTATGTTCAGTTAAATATAATTATTAGAAGGCATACATTAGGGTCATACATACACAGCTATAAGGAAAATGAAATATATTTAAACAGTGGGTATTGCTTACTGACAGTAAGAAGATAAATAATGTGCGCAGATCTATGTAGTGCCTTAAAACTGCAACAGTTTGTTTTGTAGGGACCCCATTGTATATCAAATTGAAAATTTTTTTGTCTGTCTCCGTATTTGATTTAAAAATTACCCCGGAGGAGTAATGTCTTAAATATTCAATTAGTTTTTGAACAAACTACATGAAACACGTCTATAATAACGCTTTCACATATCCAACTGACTCCAACAATAATAAATAATTTGCTTAAACACCAATAACTGCATTTAAATATCACCTTCTGTGCATTAAAATCTCCCTAATTCCACATAAACAAACGCACTTGCATCCTCCTACTCATTATCTACTAAATATAATGGAGTTGTATGAAGGCATATACACGCATACACTCAAAATACACGGCATCTTGCTTATTATGTTTCCCGGTCTTTGGCTCATAAACATCCACGAGCTTTTGTTTGTTTATGATACACTAACACATACGAGTAAACTTCTAAATGCAATTACAAATACGCATAACACATAAATAACAGTAACGTGCTTTACAAGCTTCGGTAATTGTATTTCATTTCGCATGTGTATCCTCAACTATGTGTGACCGAGAGAGAGAGAGAGAGAGAGAGAGAAATAGAGCACTTTAAGTGTGTTAAGACAACACATTACCAAAAACACACATACATTACTAATCTCACAGCTGTTGTTACTCATATAAATTTAGGTAAATAACGGAAATTATAAATAAAAGAGAGAATTTCTATGAAAAAAGAGCAATAATATAATCATAATAATACTCAGACATGTAGAGCTTTAAAAATAGAAACACACACCCATAGAGAACTAGTTTTATTTGTAATTTATTATTTTAAACAGCAAACGCTAGTCAGAGCTGGGCAATGTTAATTAGTTTTAGTTAAAGTATATAAAAGGAACTGTTTTGTATAAGAAATTCAAAGCATTCTATAGTTTTCTATTTGTTTTTTCATTCTTGATTTCCTTGTTTGGGGATTTCAAAAAGCATAAAGTGGAAAGCCTATAATTTGCTTCTGTACTACTACTCATGTGCTAGTTGTTGGTCATTTGTGGCTCTGCACAATTGTTTTCTGTGATTTGCTTAACCTTGAGCATTTTCATAAGCATTAACGTTGTAATGTTATAAGCATTTCTCTTCAAGGTATAATCGATTAATTCCTCATTCTTTTCGCATAATTTCCTTTCACTGCCAAGTTGTTATAGTACTTTGCAGGCTGAAATAATGGCTATTAAATATGCCGCCATTCGAATTCGAAATCAAAGTATATTGTATGCTATATACGCATATTTATCGCCAGTAAACCTGTCTGGCGGCCTCTAGAGGAGATGGCGAGACATTATAGGGTTGTCTTGTGTTGGGATACTGGACACGGCAGCTTCGAAGGTAACAACAAGATCGACGCACTTGCTAAAGTTGGCACTATGGAAAACTCAAATGAATTTCTATATCAGATAGGCTCTCCTCTGCAGAGAGGCAAACTAATGGTCTCACAAAAAATTCTATTCATTGCCCAGGGTATAATGGAGTAATGAAACCACTTATAGAAACACCAGTTAGATCTGGCCCGACATGGATGTAGAGCATACTTTGCATTGAATATATCAAGATTCCATTTTAGGAACTTCATAGCAGTGATAACTGGACACTGGGTTCTAGATGCACACGGCGGGTGATTGGGAATACATTATAATGACTTTTGAAGAAGCTGTAGCGACGTGGAGGTAAAGAACACCGCAGAACATTATCTCTATCATTATCCGATTCTAAGCAATCTGAGAAATAGGATACTAGGACACCCAGAATTTAGTGACAAGACATGCCAGATTTTCATACGACTCTCGGTATGGTTGAAAAATGTTATCCAAGATCTTCATTTAATATCGGCGTTACATTAGGGACCTTATAGGATCCAATTCTTTAGGAAAATATAGCGTTTCAGCCAAATACTTCCAATTTAATTTATTATTAAAATTATTCCCATGAACTGTTTATTCATTTTACATCCCTGTGTGTTTCAATTTTCGAATCTATCATATTCATTGTCATTTCCACAATCATAATTCTTAGGTTTTAGGTTTGGTTAGAGCCTACAATAACGTATTATTCTGTGTTATGATTGGAAATTTACGAAATGTCTAGAATGACTTGCGTTTGCATGATAATTTAATTTAAAATTTTAATTTCTTTCTTAGGCCTTTAATTCTAATAATTGCGACAATGGCATACGTGCAGCTATGCATCATATTAATATCTCAATTACGAGCCATAATAATAGAATATTAATTGTGTATACACTTGTAGCATAACTATTGTTGCATAGGAGGCATAGGCCTCCTTCACTATTCTACTACTATTTATCTTAAATTGTATAATAAATTATTTTGAAATTAAACGTTTTAGCCACCCTTTTCATGTAGTTCATGCAGAACGCCTTATGCTGTACAATACAATACAAGACAATACCATACGATACGATACGATACGATAAAATATGAAACACACTGTCTGTTGGAATTTAAGCATTTCCGTATACGCTCATAATTTATGAAATTTGTTTTGGGTATTTGCCTTGCATGTCCTTGCTTTAAAGGAATAGAAATAGAAATATGAATAGAAAAGGAATGAAATAGAATGAAATGGAATGGAATGGAATAGAATACAAATTTTCAAAAATAATAAAAATGATTAATGAGGGTCTCTAATATTTAAATCCTACCACATACCAACAAATGTTTTTTTTTTGTTTGTTTGTTTATTTCTTCAGCCTTTACTTTATCCTGCCACTCGGTCATGCTTGAATAAAAAGGCGTTTTGTGTGAGTGTTGTCATAGCAAAATTATATAAGATCGGATGGATTTAAAAGTTTGCTGTTTATAAAGTGTTTATGAGTTGCTTTAAAGTCAATTTATTAACCGAAAAGGAGTGAGCATTTGAATTTACAGTCAAAAATAAAATATTTCCAGTGAGCATGGTTACAGCTTTCTTTTTTCACATCATTTTGTAAGGATGAGTTAATAAGGTTTTCAAGCCAAAGCGTAAACGTTAGCATTTTAAAATGTTTTATGATAATATTCCTATATACATACATACATACATACATAGTGTGGATTTAAAACTATTTTGCAAATATTAAGGCTTAAAACTGTCATTTGTTAAGGACAAATAACTGGCTGTGGTGCCTTTAAAACATTTTGCTTTCTTTCGTAGGCGTTTACTTTAAAGGTCGTAAAAGGCTTTTAAGTAAGTCTCCTCCTCTTTTTCTTTTTAATTATAATTTCAACATAAAATTTCCTTCAAGTGATTAGTGCTGAGGGGGTGACAATTTTTAACACTTAAAATAATTTAAAAGCCAGTCATCCTGCTAGGCTAGCGGATAAGGAAATTCCATAAAAAAAAAGAAAGAAAATAATTATAAAACCCTTTGCGTGAGTAATTAAGTCAAGTTTTAATTTTTGTTATTTCCGTTAAAGGAAATGAAATTTTTATGAAGCAAAAATGGTGACAGATGACTGGTGGCAAATGTTAAATTAACTGCGCTGAAATAACTGCGTAAAGCCATTGTTTTTTTTTTTTTGTAGATTTTAAAGGCAAAGTAAATGAGCCTGCAAAAGTATCATTTAAGAATTCTTTGTAATGAAATAAAGTGGGCGAAACCAATAATTAAGTTCTTTACAGGTTATGCACTATGGAAGTGAGATGGAATTGGAAAATGACAGATTAACCATAAAATTTCTTTCGTTTTCATTTTAAATCTGTGATAATACCATTTGATTTGCTTTCGATCCAGGAATTGACTGCTTGGAGGTCGTCCCAAGCCCATCCGTAGCAAGAGCAGTTTCAAAACTTTTAGAGAAATACAGCCATTGCCTCTTACAAAAGTATTTAAAGAAAATTTTTTTATTCCTTGTCATTCACAAGTCACCGGATTTAAGAAAATTTCAGCAGCAGCTTTATGAAACATTGTAATTAATGCGGGCATTTATCATTTAAAGCCTAAAAAAGAATACAAAAAAGAAAAACAATAACAAAAGACATTTTATTAATTTTATTAACAGAAAAAAAAAACACCCCGCAGATAATGAAATAAAACCAATAAAACCAGACACGCTGAACATGGCAGCATATGCCTGTAATTGTGTGAAAATATTCTTTTTTTTTTTTTTTTTGAAAAGATTATTTAACAGACAGCGAGAATATCTTGATGATATTGTCACTCATTAAAATTTAATGTGTGTATCAGTTTTCCTTTTGATTACTCAACATTATAGATAGACAGACGTTTATAGGTTTATATATATACGCTGATGCGTGTTTACATTGAACGCTATATTAAGGTGGTAACAAATTCATCAGAATTCGCTTTAATTGATTAATTAATAAATTGTTGTACGCCTATTGAAATATTTTGATAACCTTTGGTTTAAATATTACTTTAAATGAGGCTCTATAATACATGATAATATGCAGTGATCTACAGCCAATTTTACTCATTTATACACCATTTTAGGCGCCTGCCGCTTCACCTAGCTCATCGATCATCATCCAATAACGTTTTGTAGATTTAATTTATTGCCTTTGATGTAGATCTCGCATTTAAACAAACTCTAATGTTTTTATCTTGGTCTCGTAGCTCTACCAAAGAGTATTTTAAATATTGATTGGAATAAGGTTTTTCAATTTCAAATATTAAACTACAAAACAGAGGCAAATTTTTCTTTCCCATATCAAGATTTACAGTGTAATTATTTAGTGTTGATGGCTGTACATAAAATATAAGATAAATTGGTTAATATGGTGACCTTAGTGTCTTAAATTTTTTTCAATTAAAGTAGGAATTCTTTTTAAAAATGTTTACTGTCTTACTACTTTGATCCACCCTAATGTATGCCATTTGTAAATATTGACATGTTCATATAAAATAAAAGAACACAAATACACTCACTCTCATGTGTATGTGTGTGTATAGCAGAGAGAAAAAATTTGTTTTTTTTTTTTTGTAAATTTATTTTTCAGTATGAATTATTCAAAAAAATAAAAAAAAAATAAAAAGAAATACAAACAAACATGATGAATAGCATAACATTTGACAGGCGATGTTATTATTATTATTTTTCTCTTTTTTTTTTTTTTTGGTTCCCCATACACAAATAGTTGATTGCATAGCTATGTGTGTGTATTTCTGTGTATGTGCATGTATGTTCTAATAATAAAGTGCAAACTCATTTATAAATACATACGTACGTACACACATTTCTCTTTTTTTTTATAACTCTCACAGTAAAAATACACACTTGCCAAGAGACAAGTTAAGAGACACAACAATTTTAAATTATTTTATACACATGTTTACACACGCACACTCTCACGGACTTACAATGCAGCTTTCATTATAATTATAAACAAACATGACAATAACAACAAAAGTTAAAAGGTTTTGTGTGTGAGTGAAAGAGTGTAAAATTAAATGAGAGCGTAACAATGTATGACAGTCAGTTATACTGTGTAATATGGTGTGTACACACATACAAGTGTAGTATATTATTTAATATTCAATGATATTTATCCAAGTTATAACCTTGATATTCATTTATGAACAAACAAGCAAATATAAACACACATACGCACACACTGTATATGTATATAAGTATGCTCTATAATCATAATGATCAAAAATATTCTTATGGCATGTGAATAAAATATTAGGGGAGCTCATAAAATAATGAATTTTTTCATAAGAAAAAATTTAATCAAATAAAGTCTTCATCAATAAAGTAAATAATGATGAATTAATGATGAAAAATCTTTGCTGCCAGAATTTGTGTTCACCCTAATATTTGCTCATAAAAATACCATGTACGATATAATACATAATAAGTACAATAAATATATTTGTCATATCAAATATTTGTCTTTAGCATTTGTTTTTCTCTTTTATTTTTATTTCAACAGATTTTCATTTAAATTGCATAAATTTACCTGGTAATGATTTAGAAAATACTTTCACAATTTTTTGTTTGTTTTTTTTTCTTAAATCAGTTTTTTTCTTTTAGAAATTTTGTTGTTGTTTTTCTGGAATGCTTTCAAGCATTTCATTTATTTTATATTTAAATTAAATAAATTTTTTGATAATTGTTATCATGTTCTTAAATATCTTCTCAATTTAAATACGAATACAATTCAATCATTCGTTTCCACATATTTTGTTGAAATGTTTCTTTTGTTGCGGGCATAAAATATTTAAATTTTGCTAAAAAAAATGTGTTTTTTTTCTTTTTGTTGGTAAAATAAATTAACATCTTAATTGTATTCGTTATAAACGAATTAAATTTGAATTTGAATTAAAAATTTTAATGACAAAAACGTTAGTTGTTGATATGAAATATGGAGTCAATATATTGGATTCAATAAATTTAATAACAGTTATGTCAGTAGTTATCTATGACGAATAGGTCAAAAGAATTATGAAACATTTGATTGTAAAAATAAATCAAGTCAATTTCAGCCTTTCATGGAATGTGTATTGCTTAGGAACCTATAGTCGGAGAATCCAAGCTGTGTGTCATAAACTGTTTGAGACAAAACTTTTTAAAGAATACTTTGGAAAGAGTTTTCAAACTAACCGGGAAAAGTTAGATTAAAAATTACACTCAGCCTTCTTGGAACAGTTAATTAGATGTATACACCACAGCTTTAATTCACTATAATCACCAATAAGGCTTTAACTATGCCTTACTAAGAGTTTAAAACATCTCAAACTACCCTCGTCTATAATTTGCACAGTTTGATTTTATTGCTTTAAAGTCAATAATTGGGCATGCTATTAAGTACATTTTAAGGCATATTATGGCATTATTATGGCATATTATTGCATATTAAATGCATAATAACGAACGACATAGAACTCTTACAAGCTGTAGCCCTTTATGAACTGTAAGCGCTGCAATTATATTCATAACGGCACAATGATAAAGACACGCTAAAGGGTAATCCAATAATGTAAAGGAAAAAATTCAAAATTCGTTATTGAAATGCTGTTATCTTCGATAGGAAGTAATTGAAACAGCAATTAATGAACTACTCTTTGTTCTCTCTCTAATAGACATTATTGTCTCGCATCAAGCTACAACTACAACTAAATGAAAATCAATGAAAATATTCCGTTGCTTAATAGCATTTTATGCTTAATATGGTATGTGCCAATACATGTATACTCACACACATACATAATTCCTGCTACCAAGCATTTAATAGTTTCCTCTCTTATATTTTGTAATCGAAATCGTATTGGAAAATGTTTATGTTAAATCGAAGGCTTACATAGAGACAAAGAAAAGCGATTTGTATCGATTGGTATTTAAAGGTTGTTTAAGAGATTGAAATTAATTTGTGAAATATGCTCACGGAAAGCCTGTTCAAACTCATAATCAGTTATTGCTGGGTATTATACTCCCGAAACTCAACCCCATTTTGAACAATAATTTTTGGTAGAAGTTTCGAATTCTAGATTTCGAAAATCCAGATGACTTCATATATCTATTAGGGGCAGTTGTTAGCAGACAAAGTAGTTTTATTAGGATTTTTGAATACCTTCATGACTGTAGCAAGAGAATCTTTGTGGCATGCCAGTAAATGTAGCTCAAGTTGACCATAACTAAACCATAACTAATCCTATTTGCGATGACCCTACTTAAATGATTTCATCACTTGACGGTAAAAAATGTAATGTTAAGTGGGACTAGAAACTGTTCTGATGTGGTGATACATTCGGTGTTGACCACTACTCCTCAAAATTAACCAACGTAATCAAGATCAATTACAATCGTGTTTATAGCAAATGTTAATGCATTCAATATATACTAGATCTTGCAATTTCAACCTATCAATGGGTATCGGTAGACCAGCTTTTTAGCCGATAAACGACAAACATCATAAAAATGTTAAAAAATCCTAGATAATATTGGCAAACACAAACATGAATTAAAATTGATTTTCAATCAAGAAACTTTCTGTTTAAATACTAAATGTTTTCAGTCCTAAAAAGAAAAAGGAATTGGCCATTTAAAATGCATTTGATTTTTCAAGTGGTTTTTCGCAATATTGAAACTCTTAATCGTTATCGCCCACCAAATCTCTAAAACGCTATAAAATTTTAGTGTAAATTACCCCTTTTTTAAATTTAAATACAAAAAAAAAAAGAAAAAAGAAAAACCTACAATCGAGTTTCGAATAACGATTATCATAACATTTAAGTGTCTTGTAAAAAGTGAAAAGAAACTGTTATTATGCCAATACAAGGATTCCATTACAGCTCCATTGGTGTGCATAACAACACTTGGCGTCATAGAACAAAAATAAAAGTTCTCTTCATCGTTTGTGTATTTTGTTTTGTTTTTCTATTTTTCTTTTTTTTTCTTATAAAAAGCTAATGATGTAGAGTTTATTTCCCGCTTTTACTACAGTTGATGGCAAAGCAATGTCTGTGCATAAATCATTTGTTGTTTTTCTTTCTATGCTCAACTTCTAGTAGCAGCAATAGCAGCATCTGCATCTACATTATCATCACTTATAGCTTAACTTAAACACTTTCTAACACTTTATCTACAATACTTTACAGCATGATTTTCTATCGGGTCTTTGTTCCTTATTTTTTTTGTTTTGAAATTCTTCTCTGTTGTCATGTTGCTTTGGAGCAGTGCCATGTTAAAGAATTGATTTCTTTCGCTTGAATTGTTGGCTGCTATATGGTGTTGTGCAAAATATGTTGCCCCCTTTTTTGTTTAGCAAAGAGTAACTATGGCAAGAGAGAATATGGAAAAAAAAGAATTAGAATGTGAAAAAACACGCCATGTGGCTGATTTGCTAAGAAATGATAAAAAAAAATACAACAAAAAAATGTTAGAGGACCTGACATTCAGAAAAGGGGAACACTGAAAAATATCGTTTGTGACAGCCATAAATTTTTTTTCTTTAGAAGAAGAAAACACACATTTTTGCATACAAAAATTAAAAAAAAATTGAATTTTTTTTAAAGAAAAAAACAAATTCGACATTAACTATGCGTGAGCCGCTGGAAGAGTGTTGTCAAGCTGTATGTGGACTACAAAATAAAACTGTAAAGAAGATGCCTAAAAATCTATTTTAGATGGAAGGTTTAAAAGGATGAGACTGCCCAAAACATATGTACTGTTCAATAAGATACATATCTATGGGAGTAACCGGTATTGAGAACATTTACGATGCAAAATAATCTGAGAGACATTCGGAGTACTACGGAAAACAATATCGCCCATGTTATAGGTCTCCACATAAGCTACAATACTTGATAAGAACGGTATAAGCTAGAGGATGAAGCAACATTTCGAAAACCTGGGAACTAGGAAACAAAATGCAAAAAAATGAACAGCAGCTACGGCTGCTGCAAAACCACTTCCTTGACCATAAAAGGTACTCCCATTGAAAACGTTTAGAAGCAAGTAACGGAAACTTCTTAGAAATGTGGAAAATAGAATAACCAATGCCAACAGCATACTTCTTCTAGTGAATAATTTTTAAAACCTTCATTGCAGTTTCCAACGCATTTTTTTCGTTTGTTTTCATTTGAAAAAATTTTTCTCTGTTCGTTATTTTGTCTTAAATTCTGTCATGGTGTTGTCAAGCCATCACATCCAGATCGCAATAACCTGTTTGGTGCTATGAAATGTTTTTTCTTTTCTTTATAAACACAAAAGTAAAAAAGCTTGAATTTGGTGAAAAATATTTGAGAAAAGAAACGTTGAAAAATAAAACAATATTGGTATACACCAGGTATACACCAGGTTGATCTGCCAAAAAAAAATTTAAATTTCAGTAGAATTTAATTAAATTCCTTGAAAGTTATAAAAACTCAATGTTTTGCTTGTGTAACTAATTTTAAACACACAACAAACAAGTTAAAATTTTATGTCAAAACCCTTGCTATTGATAAGGTTAGAGCATGTAAACTAATAAATAAAAATAGCCTGATTTATAAACCATAATAAGCGAAAGGTTTAAAAATATATTTTTTTTGTTTTGAACATGAACTTTAACAATGCCTTTACCTTTGCTTAACAGAATGTTGGTTCGTTGTGCCATAAATAGTTTACCGGCATTTAAAGCATCGATTCGTTGTTACCATACCAACTGCTGGTGTTAATTAAGTTGTCGATTTAATTAAGTTCTAGAGTTTTTTTGATTTTACTTTTCTCAGTTTATATTATATACACACACATATACACACACATATACACCAATAAGGGTTTGCCACAAGGCAAGATAACAATTTTGTTAGCCATTTCTACTGTAGGGCTGATATTAATAAAACAGTGTTTAACCACAATAACCGTAAATTTAATACACAAACACATAAATTGTCTTGGGCAACAACAGCTATAGAAACAAAAACAGCACAGGAAATTCAAGAGAAAGTATTGAAAACGTTTTACTAAAACGAAGTAATACTCGGGTGCCAATAAACGGAAATAAAATGAAAACCACAAGATATCGAAATTGACATTTATTTGGTTTTGTTTTTTGAAAAACGAAAAGAAAAGCAAAGAAATAGCAGATACTGTTGCTTTCTATTACGTTGCTATGGTTTTAAAGATAATTTTCTGTTTTTTATCTTACCAACGAAATGAAAGAAAGAACATATTTCTTCCTGATACAAATGGCAGAAGTTCGAATTTCATATTTCATTAATTTTCTAGAACAGCAAGCGTAAGTGTATGCAAGAAAATCTAATCATAAATATCTACAAAGGAAGTAAGTATTGGCCTTTAAAAAGCATATGCCAGAAAGAAATTGAAATGAAAGCAACATTTAAACCACAGATTAAAATCAAGCAGCATGCCACTTGATTTCGAAAATAGAATGACTTTCAATAGCAGGTAATGGTTTGTTAGCAAGTTGTGATAAAGAACAACAGACGCACGCGCGTCATATACCAGAATGTGTTTATAATCTATGCCAGGATTTTGGTAATGAATAAACAATTTACTTAAAAGAAAAATTTAAATGTTAAGTTTACACAGACAGACGATATGTCCTTAACATTACCATCTGCAGATAATTCGATTTAATATGACTTTATTAGAGATTCCATAGAACTGTTAAATATCCTTATTTGTCTTCTTAATTTCTCTTGCTCAGAATATATTTCCTTTTCTCTGATTGTTGGAGAATGTAGCATAATGTTGTAATTAAAATTCTCATGAGTTTTTTTTGTGCAAAATTAAAAATAATTGTTAAAATATTTAATCTTTATTTATATGGTATTTAAAAATAACAGGCAATACTTTTCAGCTTAATAGTCTAAGTCTGTTGTATTCCTATCTTACTATCTCTCTCTCTCTATTTCCCTATCTCCCTCTCTCTCTCTCTCTGTCTATCTCTCTCTGTAACGCTCTTATATTGTAATAGAAAAACAGCTTATCTAAGCAGTTCTACTCTCAGACTCTTGGTCATATTTCACTGTCAAAAAGATTATCTTGATTATTATTTGTATTTGTAACAGAATATGTATATACATTGTATTTGCATTAGTATGGGTAGGACGTATACATCTTATGAATGGCCTCTCTAGCAAGCTTAAGCAGTCATAACTATGCATAAATGCTTGACATTCAAAATGTTTAAGAGACTGCTGTTGCTGCTACTGTAGAGACTGTATGGTACCGTTATTAAATATTGTATTTAAAAAAAAAAAAAAGGAAAAATTATTTCATTTTATGGTTCACAGTATAAAGTGCAGATGGAAGAAAACATATTTTTTTTTTGTTTTTTTGAAATTAAGCTATCGAGCAGAATGAGTAAATTACACAAGCAAAGAAATAAAGGAATGCCAAGCTAAACAGCATTTAATAATCGTGCAAAAATATTAAGAAAAAACAAAAATTATTTCCGAAATTGCTTGAAAGAAAAATGTGCTAATTTTTCTGCTGCCAAATGGTGTTGGATGGCGTACTTAAATACTTTCTGTCGACCTACAGAATTATGCGGATACGTCTACATTACTGTTTACAGAACTGTTTGTTAGTTGAATATGAGAATAATTTTCTTTTTCCTATTGTTTTGGCTGCTTTTTAACAGGCTGGCCTATTTTTGTAGCCGAAATTAAGACGTACATATGTCACCAGCTGAATTTGTTAAGGCGTTAGGCGGAATTTATGCAAAAAAAAAAAACAAAGAAAGTGGAATAAAATGAATGCCTGTAGACATACAAACATACCCCTGTACTTTATAAATACAGACGTCAATTGTCATGGCAAATATTTTCACACTTGTATAAAGACGTCCCCCAGGAAAAAAAAGAAAACACTTGAAATGAAAAAATGATACGAAAACATATGCTTGGTTTTATTTTTGGCTCAGAATTTTCATTTTCATATCCTGTCTACGCACTACGCATTTAGGAAGAAAGGATGGCGAGTGGCCAAAATAATTTAAATTGATATTTTCAATTTTAAAAGGGTGTGACAATTCTATTTCTAAGCTTGTTTAAATTAATAAATAAATTACGCTTTTGATTATTTTGTATTCCAGCGATCAAGGAAGTAAGCCTTGTAAGTCTTGTAAGAGGAGAAGATACAATCTCTATATCCCTACTTATTTATTGCTATTTTTATTTAGATTATGCTTGTCTTTGAAATTTTCCTTGAATTTGATTGAAATAAGGAAACATAACTTCAGGCACTTGTGAAACAAAACATGAGTCTTAATTTGAATTTCAAGGAAATGAAAATGATTTTTATTGATTCTTATGAAAAGTGCTAATTTAGACAACAGGTTATATATGTAGGTTGAAGGCTTTTTATTACACACCAGTAAACTGATTGAAATATGGAAAATATATGAACAAATATAAGTCCTTGTAAGTAGTAGATGATTTCGGGCAGATCTACATTCACTGGTCTTATGCCAAAGTTTGAAAAAGTATCAAATCCCATCTATTAATTGGCGAGTGGCCAGGAAAGACTTTTAAATTAAAGAGTGAAAAAGTGGGAAATGAAATACAGTTCCCGACATTAATTATTCAATTCCGAAATCTACTTATTTTTCTACGAAAATTACTGTTTTAAACGAAATCATAATAAAAATCCATTCACTTGTGGTGAATTCTTATATTTTTTTCCTTTTAATGAAATGAAATTTATTTTCCTTTCTCCAGAGTGAAGATAACAATATCAATTTGAAATAAGTTTCTCTTTTTTAAATTCAATTCTTTTGTGCCTCAACAAGTTGAAAAATATTTTCTTTTCAATGGAAATACAAAATATTGACAGAGACTATGGTAAAATAAAAAAACAAGACACCGTATACAGCAGAATACTGCTGCGAATAAAAGGATTTTTTTTGATGATGTTTGGTTTCCTTACAGTGTTTAAGATTGCAGATTTATTTTATGCCACTGATATTCTAAGATCGTTCACATAATTATTGAGACACTGATATGCAGTATTAGGAAAACTATTCTAATTTAGTCGTCGTTTATGCTCGCCTATGTTCTGTCGAGAGAGAAAAATGTGCTACTTTGTTATCACAGGGCTATGTTCCAGTCATTTTAATCTAGTGATCGAATGAGTTATTCTTCTACGAAGTGAGTGTTGGACTTGGGGTGAAATTTACTCTGACTTTCCTCTATTCTTAGAGAATTTTCTGCTACTGAGCAGCTATTTATTCACGATACGGGTGGCCGGGATTTTCGCATAAATAGAACAGTAACCTGATTTTTAAGTTCTGTGTGTACACAAGGGTCATTAATTTCTCCTGTAACACTATCAATGAGTTTATATTTCTAGAGAGCTTATAGCAGGTCGCATTCCAGTAGACTTTGAACTCAACAAACTCGCTTACCTTTACAAAAGTTTGGAAGAAGTTGTAGGTTGGTCAAGAGAGTATGGAACACCTTATCTTTCGTTTATCGCAGGCATTTCTCATTTAGGCCAAAATTTCTCAATTGTTCAACGGTACTACCGAGATATGCAAAAATCATTAAGCTTTCATGATGACTTTCAGAGAAGAGAGCCATTATTTTAGGAGAGGCGTCTAGTCAATTAACTCTGAGATATCTCTATAAGGGGTATCACAATGGTCCGCTTTGTGCGCTCAAGTAAGCTTTCATTTAATTTTTTATCACTCGTAATAGTATGTGGCTGAATTAAATCAAAATCACAAGCGGCTAAATATCTATTTTTCCGCCTATAAAATTTAGTTTCTACCAAAAAAAGAGAGAGTAAATTACAAACAATATGAAGAATACATTGTGGGGTGAATTTATGTTTTTTATTTTTTTCCCAGCAAATAAGAGAACTCCAACAAAATATTTTTTATTTTCTCTGTGACTGATATTTGTCAGTCTGCTTATTCAAATGGAAGTTGTAAACTTTGTTGGGGTTTTTTTTATGACCTTTTGTCTTTAACTTGATAGTTTTTTTTTGTTCTTTTCTTGTCTAAGCAAATCCTTTTTTGAAAGGACGATAAAAGAAAGTAGCACTCCTGAAATGCTGCAGGCATGCTGGAAAAAATAAAAACATTTTATCGTTTACTGTTGGATTCTATTGAAAAACTTGTCAGTCAGTAAAGCTTTTAACTCACAATACAATGTCTGTGAAATCTCTTACCATAAAATTTGGACAAAAATAAGTTTTAAAATTTTTTTTATTAAAACGAAAACCGTTTGTTGTAGGTAAAGGAATGAAGTATTTAAGAAAATAAAACCTTTTTCTTTACTTTAAATGATAAAATTTAATTGAATTTTTCCTAAAAATTTTGGGTTTTTCTTTTATTTTCAGTTAGCAATTAAAAATATCATTAGGATTATATACCTATAAGATAGTAATAATAACAACAACAATACCTACTAATAAGGTAAGTAGAGCTTATTAAATAATTACAAATGTTCGTTCATTAATTAGAAATCTTAATTGAAAATATTGTTCAAGTAACAATAGCTTCTTATAACAAAAACGGATTATTTCATGGTCATGTGCACACATGTTTATTTTCACAATACATTTCCACACTGGCATTAACCAGAAAATTGCTATTTTGTGTGTTTCAAATATTTACACATAAATTCTCTAGCCTCATAGTGAGAGTGTCCTGTGTTAATGCGTATATGGTCTGCTAAATTGTAATATTTTCCATACTTTCTTGGTTATTGGATGGTCATGTAAAAAAGTCTTCAAAAACACCCAAAAAGAACACAAGCACAGGAAATCAATTTTTGTTTAAGACTAAAGGCAGTTTCATGGCCTTCAATAAATGAAAGTAAGAAAAAATAATTTACCATGACTGCTAATAGTTTTGCTGCCCCACCAGAATTTCAGATAAAAAATGTGCTAAGAAAACAATATCCAAAGAGAACAAAAAGAAAATAAGAATTAATGGTAATTCAGAAAACTCATTGAAGCGAGCAAGTGCTGTTGCTCATTACCTATAAGCCATTATGGCTTATATTATTTGGCTCCATGGAAAACCCTTTTAGTTGCCAAACAAAAAAAAGTGTCGATTGGTAAATTATTTACGTTTGTTTCTCTACTTTGATTATGGAAAACTTATTCGATAACCTTTGTCAACAATTATTTATAAATTGTTAAAATATTTGCTTAGACATGCATAAGTTCTTTAATAAGTAAAAATAAAGGCCCAGCATACGTATGAGTTTGTCATATTGAAATTGTCATACAAAAATATTACGCATACGCTTCACAGGCCATAAAAGGCGATTGAAATTGAAAAAGGAAAAATTACAAGATACGTCAGTTAATGAAGTTAATGATTAAATTAAATAAAGAAATAGTAAAACGCATACGCTTGATTGAACAAAAAGCATTTAAGCTGCATTCAACAATTTAAAAATGACGATATGATTAGTTATGGTGGTGGATAGTAGGTGGAGAAAAACTAGGCTATAATACTGACTAAGAAGTGGTAATGGCCACTAAAATAAAGCCAGAATACTTATATATTTTCTCTTATGTATAAAGGAAGATAGTTCTTAAGCTAGTAATAAACATTTAAATTTTATTTAAAAAATAATTCTAAAAACCCGTTCTTAATACACTTTCTTTTATTTTAAGTATTAACTTTGTTTGGCATTAATTTGTTTTTTGCTCAAATTCTTATTATTATTCTTATTATTTAAACGAATTAGTTTAATGGTAGTATTTCAAAGAATAGCTTAAAAAAAATCCCAGAAAAATTCTTAAGCAGATGAGCAGAAAAGAAGAATGCGTAGCAAATGAAAGTGGTGTGGTGACACAATTTCATTTTCACAGCAAACAAAAGCATGTGGCGTCCAAAGAGTGTGAAGCGACAATAAAACAATTATTCCATGAATATCATGAAAAGCACAACAACAACAACAACAACAACAACAACAACAACGTTAACAGTTATAAAATGGGTCTCATATGTTTCATAGTTGTATGTTTAACCAGCAAACAATATTTTTTTTCTTTTCTTTCCTTTTTTTCTTTTGTGTGTCACTTAAACCAAGCTGCTGCTGCTATTGTCGCTGCTGCTGTTTAACATTTTTTACGACCATAATACATTTACTGTCTACTCAACATTTAATTACAGCCGTGGAGCCAACAAACCACCACCACTACCACTTTAATCACTGTGTGAACAGCATTGTTTCATATACACTAATTAAATAGTAAGAATACGAATACAAAACAAAGAAAAAAAAGAGAGAGCATACTTCAAAAAAGAAAGACAAGAAAATTAAATTGTTAGATATTTTTTCCTTTTCTTTTTTTTTGGGGGAATTAAACTTATACTTGACCAGCCAACAAAAAAGAAAGAAAAGAAAAAAAATATTTTGTTATTGGTATTTAAACAAAATCACACAGAATAAAACCGCTGTTCATTTCGATTTTTTTTTTGTTTTTTTTTTTTTAATAAAAATTTTCCTCAAAATTTAACTTTGTTTCCGTTAGATTTTTGGCCAACACATTCAATTAACCATTGTAAGCTTAAGTAAACAAATTGTCCTTCAGGCGCCAAATATTTCATATTTCTTGCTTTTCTATTCTCCTTCTTTCTTCTTTTATTTGATTTTCTTTCAATATATTTTTATTTGAACTTGTTGTTATTGTTTGAATAAAATTTATCATGGTTGTTGTTATTGTTGTCAGCATTATAGATAAGTGAAACTACATACCAAACTAACAAGCAATCGACAATCGATAACAATTCTTAAATTCTTAAATTAATGAAATTAAATTTTTAGAAAAAATATTTTATGGGGGAGTGAGTAATGCCTTTAGTCTTCTTAAAGCGACATGAGCCATCAGCTATGGTGGTTAAAGTTAAGTATGGAAGATGCTAGCCTGTTCACTATGTCAGGCGTATGAAACGTAGTGAAGGGGTTTCCATTGAACTCATAAAATTATATAAAATTCCTATAACTTCCGCATATACGAACATGTACCGGACATATATGTTTGTATGTATAAGCTAAAAGCGTTGGGAACCACAATGTACTTTCAGTGTCAGAATAGAGAAAATTATGACAATGCGACCTTTAATGACGTTTTAACGTACACTACTGAAGCTACAGGCTTTCACAGTTATCACGTCAATTACTTTATCCGGAAAGTTCCTAGACATAGCTGTCCCTACAAAAACTAGCACCTAATTGTCTCGATTGGCCAGGCATATTGCAATAACCAGTGATCACAATAATCATTGTTCGCAGTTTGCACCTGTGACGTCTTATTGTGCAAAATTGTCCAAAAACAGTGATCGGAAATCATCACAAAAGAATCGCCTGCTGCAGTGGCAGTGTATTTCATATGTGGTATAATACCAATAAAGGTCTATTTGATAATTGTACTCACATGTAAGCGTCTACATGCAGTAGATTTTTTTTTTAATAATTTTTTATTTGGAGGTACTTTTTAGGCTTTTTCATTTCATTATAATTGGAGAAGAGGGGGTCCATGGATTTTTTTTTTTTTTTTTTGTAAATTTTCTGTCTCATTTTCCTTTATAGTCATTCATTGTTTCCCTTTTGTTGTAATCTTCTTTTGCATATTCATTTGAATTTTTTTGTTTTTTTTTAACCGTAGCCCCGCAGCAAAATTAGAAAGAAAATCCCGATAAAATTGTCAATTACAATTGTAATCATTAAAAGGAAATCAAAGCAGGAAAGAAGCAAAAAAAAAGGAAGTAATTAGGCCATGAATTATAAAAAAAAGAAAATTATTTAAAAAGAAAATAAATTAAAAAAAGAAATACTCAAAATCAATAACAACAAAAATAATAAAACATCAAAGCTTTGTTATGTGACTTGAGTAAAAGATTCATTTGATATGCCTTTGATTTCTTATTCCAAAAACAAAAGATAACAAATTTGTGCCTTCATTAAATGCAGGTGATTTGTATTTTCTTTTCTTTTTTTACCTATTTTGATATTGTTATCGAAAATAAATTATTCAAAATAATATGTGGCATTAGAACTTAAAGTCATGATTTCAATGGAAATATAGAATGCTGGTCTGTCTTATAGTTTTGTGGTAAACAAAAGAAAATTTATTTGTTGAGGTGAATAGGGCATAACCCGCAGTCATTATTTTTTATTGTCGGGCAATCTCTTAAAGAAAAAAAAACTTAAACAAACTCTCGATTATGGAGTGTATTTCCTTTCTTTTTATTTCTCTTACTCGTATGCCGATAAAAAGATTTCTTTTTTATTATTTTAATTTTTCAACAAATTTTTCCTTTTTTCTTTTGCTGGCCATGATACAAGTTCCGTAAAAAGTATTCATTGAAGGACAATTGAGAAATTAAAAGTACCCTACATAAGGTTAAAAACTAGCAATAGACAAAGAAAGAAATGTTGTTGCCTCTTAATGTTAGCATAACTTGGTAATTGACTTTGTTTATGTTAGACGTGCCCTTCTCTTGATTGGAACCGAAATTGGCTTCAGGTATCTCTATCTTCTGATCACTAAGGTCATCTAAATCTATAATTTAATAATTTTATGTCCATTACAACGGTACTAAGTATAGTGAGTGACCGTCAAGTGTATTTGCAATTCGTTTTAACTTGAGAAAATAGTTTCCTTTTTTTTTTCCTGTTTTTTATTTGGTTTACCAAAAGTCAAGTTAAAAGTTGTTGAAGTATGTCTATTTAAAATATCAACAATAACAGCCCAAAGCCAGATAAAGTTTTATTATCACATTATATTTGTTTAAAATATTAAAAAAATATACTCAAAAGAATAATAGAGAATGCCTTTTTTGAATAATAAAACTTTAATACACTTTATATCTTGGTCATCAGCAAAAAAAAAAAGAAAAAAAAGGAGAGAGAGAGAGAGAGAGATAGAAAATCAAAAAAAGGGCAAGAAGAAGAAGAAGAAAAAAAATTGTCAGTCTTCCAGTTTCACAAAGTACACCAGCAATGGCGCATATTAAATGCAATAAAATTCTGGCAGAGCTTTAGTTTTTCATTCAGAATATTTTTGAAAGAAGAAGAAAAATGGTGTCATTTTCCGTTAGAAAAAAACGGAATATTTTATAAAAAAATTAGATCTGTTTTGTATTAAAATATGCAAAATTTGTAAAAAGAAAATCAAATTAAAACAAATTTGGAATAATTTTTATTTCTTGTTTTTATTCTCTTTACAAAAGAAAAAACAAAAAAAAAAAATGAGAGAGAGAAAGAAATCCAACAAAATAAAAACAAATCATTTAAATTATGAAGATACGCGTAAATAATAAGATACGCGTTTATTAAACTGCAATAAATTCAAGAATAATAAAAGAAAAATATAGAAAAAAAAAGAAAGTTTTGTTGTTACTCTCTTTGTATCAAGATTAGTAAACAAATAGAAAACACATGAAAATACTTTTCAAATAACTAGATGAAGAGCATTATGGCACTGTCATTATTAGAAAAATTAATTTTCTTGTTATTATCAAGTCCTTTGCTCTTGACGATTTCTTTTTGAATTTTTTTTTGAATTTTATACATCAAGCGTAGCATTATAATTTGACTTGGTGTTTAAGTTGATAATTGTGGTGATTACACTTCAATGTTTGTCAGTCTGTGAAGTACTTAGAGGGACCATATGTTATACTGGCTATAATTTGCTTTCTCTTTTTAAAAACATCATGATATAAAATTATTGTGTGTCCTTTAGCCATAACATATTTCTTAGCGTATGTATTAAATGAAGGAATATATTATTTATTATTACTTGACCAGAGAGCTTATAAGCATGAATGATTTATTTGTATTTTACTAAACATTTAAAAGCACCATTTCGCTTAAGCTTAAAAGAAAATTCGTTTTTTCATTAAAAATTCTTACATTTTTAATGTTTCCATTCAAACCATATGTTTTAGATTTTGTTTTACCGATTTTTTTTCTTTTTTTAATGTGAACTTCTATTTCCTTGCAAGTCGTATTTTAATTTTAAATCAAAACAACAAAATATATCATAAGTCCAACAACAATAACAACAAAAACAATCGCAGAACATTAATAGAAAACATGAATGAAAGTAACGGAGAACAGAAGTATTTAAAAAGGAAAGTTTTTTAAATACTTAACAACAGCTTTAAGGCAGAGCCATTAAAAATATGGGTTACTAATGCTAAGGTTAATAGCAGTGGTAAACGAAAACACATACATATACAATCGTACTTACACACAAATGGGAAAAATAATGGAAAACGGAAAGAGAAACCATTGAAGTAATCGTGTACTGCTGTTTTAACAGTCTTCTGTTAAAATATCCCTGTTTATGTTCTGTTAAAATATTTTCCATTCCATATGGTTTTTGATTTCATAACGGCAGCATCCTTATCAGTAGCATTTGTATGCTCGTCTTTAAATGTTTGTCGTGCGCTCGAAATCATACGAAAGCGGTAGTGGCGTATTCTTGTTTTATAGAAGAGTTCGTTTCTTTTTTTAGCGTGCTTTAACGTGCCGGAACGTATGTCGTTACATATTTTGTATTTCCGCTTAAAAATCTGAAAAAAGTTTTGAATGAATTTGTGTTTTTTAAAAAGAAAGTGAAATTAAATAAAATTCTTGTTTTTTTTTGTTTTTGGTAACATGCGAAATAAAAAAGAAAAAAAAAAATAAAAAAAATACAAAACAAGAATAATAAAGGCAAGTAATCAAGAAAAAGCCCGCAAACATGTGGTTTAGATTAGAAGAAAACTTAGCTTTTTTTAGAAGTGACAGGCAAAAAAAAATCGTCATATAGAAATGAAAAATATTCACCAATGAATTGCTAACAAGATGTAACATGTCACTTCAATAGAGACATGAAAATGTAAGTGTCAGGTGAACACGTGAAGTAATATTTGCGAAGAACAAAAACAAATTTTTTTTTTTAAACAGAGTGGCCAGAACATAAAGGTACAAAAATAAAAGAAACAAAAAATTTTAAATTTTAATCTAATAAAAAATTATTAAGAGTTTATTAATGAATTTTCGAAGATATTTTTGAAAAAAATTCGGATTATTTTCTTTATTTATCTACACTTTTCGATTAATGGATACTCTTATTCCAGTGATATTTAAAATGTGAATACACTGATTAAAGCAAAATGTGTTTAGATTGTTAATACAGCCATTAGAGACATTTTCATGGCAAAATTAGCCGTTTTTTAACCCAATTGATTGCTTTTAGCCATCGTAATAGTGGTTGTGTTTTAGTGAAATAGCACGTTCGTTCTTTCCTTTTGTGGTTAACAAAAAGTATTCAAAAAATAGCCACAATGACCATAATTGCAGTGAAGTTGTTTGGCCAGTTTTCGTATTTGTTATTCTCAATCTGCTGTTTGGAGGTGTTAAATAATGTACCCATATCTTCTTCATGATTTCATGATAACTCATATAGATGTTCAAGATCTTATCCGTTCAATGTTAAAAAACGTGAAATTCCTCTTTTGCTATCTGCAGATAATAATGCTTACCAAACAGTCATTTTACAATGATTATTTCTTAATAAGATAATCACCAAACTGCTTAAATTCTATGACTTTATTGGCATTTAAATTATTTGACAGTTTTGAACAATTATTGTCTTCAGATTTTGGTTTTCACTGAGTGGTAATTTTCGTGGATTTCCTTTCATGAGCAGTTGATATTTGAATAAGTTTGTATTCTATTATAATGAAGATGGTCATACTTATACTTGCAATTGAAAGTTATTACTTTAAAGCCTTATTTAATTGAAATTTATTTCGTCTTTAATTTTTATTATATGAAAAATGGCCTGCGAATATGTTTTGATATTTTTATGAAAATTTTAAATTTAAATGTGATATTTAAGATAAAATAAGTAGAGTTTTATTTTTCTTTCAATTTTGTTTTTGTTTTTTTCTATTAAATAATAAAATTCAATTTAATTAATTCATAATTATTCATGAACATATTCTCCTCCTTTATTTTACGTAGCGCCTTTAGCTTTGAAATTCTATTTGTTGTATAAACAATGTATTCCTTGTACTGTATTTTAGAAGTGTGTTTGTTTTTTCTCTGATCTTTGTTTTTTGCTTCATCTCTTATTTCCTTATTGACGTAGGCCTTTGATTTTAATATCTGTGTTCTTTGCTCCCATCTTGTTTTGCGCAGAACGCAAAGGAAAACAAAGAATATTAGCAGCAATTTACACTTCGACAACTTGTAAATTTCAAAGAGAGACAAAAAAAAAAAACTGAACAAAAAGCATAAGAAAGCAACAAGAATATTACAACAACAAAGGTATTATCATGGCGAAAAGCAGATGTATTTTCCAAACCCAAATAACTTCCTGTTAAATGTTGTGGTTTCTTCTTTTTCTTTTGTTGTCTTTGTGAATGTGTCTGCGTTTCCATTTATACTTATGCTCCTTGTGAGAGAGGGAGAGATAATAATAACAAAACCATGCAGTTTTATTTTTCTTTTTTTTTGTGGCTCTCGATTGCACTTAAACATGTAATTTTCATAAACAAATCGTAAGAAAACAACGTTTTAAAATGAAGAAAAAAAAAAAGTGCATTCTGTTGTTGTTCTACGAAATGAAGCTGTAAATGAGTATGAGAAAAGAAAGGGAGCAGAAACAGAGAGCGTAGGATTATAAGAGTAAGTCATTATTATTGTGAGAACAGAGTCCGAAAGTTTAAGATTTGTTGTTCTCATTATTTTCTGTGGCTTTAATGGTTTTATGTGAATGCGTTTTTTGCTTTTGTGTGCGGCAGTGTTTGTTTGTTTTTGTAAATATTTGTATGGGGTCTGGATGTGGGTTGTGTGTGTGTATTTTATTTAATTTTACTTGTTTGTATTGTGGCTGCTTTTGACGGCCATGTTTATTGTTTACTTTTTATTATGACATGTCTGTGTGTGGCTTTGTGTGTTTGCTTAATGGTTTTTATTTTTGGCAAAAAAAAAAAAAAAAAAAAAAAGAAAATGACATGAAAAGTCATATCAAAAAAAAGGAAAATAAAATCAGCAATAAATCCTTCACCTTTATTTCTTTATTTCTTTGTAAGATTTTTAAACTCATTTTTCTTTTATTGTTTTGTTTTGCTTTTATTCGTTATTCGAAAATGTTGCCAAAACATTACCAATCACTTGTCAAATGTCAATTTTTATTTGGTTTTTTTTTTTGAGTTCAATTAAAGTCAATAAACTTAAATGAAACGAAATGCAAATAAGGAAAGTATCAATCAGTTGTTCAATTAATTATTCATTTCGAAAGGGAAAAACACTTGAGTTCTTTAAATGCCACCAAAAAACGAATGGATTTTTATTTACTGACAGATATTAAATGCCTGTTTCCCATACTGTTTTGAATCAATGAAATTTCGCTGATGTCATTCAAGTATTCCCCTATTTTTTTTAAATCTCGTTGTTTGGTAAGAAAGAGTATTAAATGGACCTTTCAAAGGATTAATCATATTAAAATGAACGCACAACATTGTTTTGGTGTTTTTTTTTTTGTTTATAAGAATTTATTTAGCATTTCCACATGATATCAAATGAAAGCCTGATATTCATCGAAGAATATGTAAAATACTTATTTTAATAAATTTTATTCAATGTAATACACTTGCAGATATATTAGGACATTTTTTAATACACACTCTTGTGAAAATTGCATTCTGTAAACACTGCACATCTTTTAAAAAAAAGGTAACCAGTTTATAAGAAATTCTTGAAGATCTCAAAACTGGCTTGCAGGAGGTGGAACTGCATCTAGTAATTCCATATGCACATAACATATACAGTTCGGATGCATCAAACTATTGGTTTTATGACTATATTGCTACTGACTAGGTTGGCATTCGCATGTATTTGTGTTTACTCATCAATTTTATTAGCATGTCATAAAATATGATGATAAAAATATCAATTTATGTTCCATAATTTAAGTAAGAGTTTCATTATTGCATTGTGAGTATAGTTGTTATGAAACTAAGAACAGAATGTGACGACATAAAAAAAAAACAGATTACAGGCACTGCATTACAAAAAAAAAGAGAGAAAGAATACACCATGTGTAGCTGATCATTTGCCGTGACCTTTTTAAAAATGTTCTTTACATCACCGTTCGCTTTACTTTAAAAGATCTGCTCGACAGGTAAAGTGACGTTTTGCATTTAACGCAACACCTTTTATTTATTGTTCGTTGACACACTCATTCCGAAACTGAATTTCACAGTGTGCCTTACTCACACTACAGGATATTAAAGCAGTACTAGCTGTACTTGACAGTTTACTGCTGTCGAATAAATTTGAACAGAAAATGCTCGAAGAATTTTGTATAAAAAAAGGATGCTTCAACAGACTTGAAGTACTGACAATACTGTGCTGGCAAAAGCATTGTGTGTGTTTCATTTGAGTACGAAAAGAAAATGCATGAGAAAAAGTAGAAACTTTTTAAGGACTGATAGTGTCGTCTTTACTGACATTAATAATTGATAGAAACGTTCAAGGAAAATATGTTATCATCGCTATTTTATATGTTTTCGAAGCGAAAAGTATGTCATTGCAGATTACCTAGAAATTATTGAAGTTTAAGCAAGAGCCAGTTACATCAGAGGCAACGAAATCTATGTTCCATGAACTAGAACTCAAGCATCTCTAACACGTATATTATTGGAATACAATCCAGCAGCCTGAGGCTAATTATTTTTGTTTTTTGTTTGTAATAAAAAAAATCTCTTGTCATGTTTTCACCCAATGTGGTAAGAAAAGGCAACGTTAGTCGGCATTTTTCTCAGGACTCTTCTAGGCAAAGTCTCAAGCTATCTGACGGATTATCAAAGGCTATCAAAAAAATTTGAAATTAGAATGTGGAAACAACCAGTCTAAGGTCAATAAAAAGAGGAATCATTACAAACACAAGGCTTTAAATTATAAATCTTGATAATGTTACAGTAGGCATATATGTTAAGCGGTTTACTTTCAAATCTTTATTTGTCATAAGTTTCCAGAAGCATATTTTTGTTTTTGTTGTTTATTTTCAAATCTACTTAAGAAATGTCAAATACGTTCTGTTCCCGTTTGAAAAAAAAAAAGAAAACAAAAATAACTTTTGAATGGGGGTTACTCTCTGGGGACGTAAAATCGTATTAAAAAATAGAAAGAACAAGAAAGAAACAGAAAATATTGCTTTTATTTTTCTCATTTATTTTCTTTCACTTTTCGTTGTGTTATCCGTACAAATAAATTATCATCATTACACTACTACTGTCCATAATGTATGAGAGAGAGGCTTTCTAAAAGGAAGGACTTAAGAAATGAAAACATAGACAAGCAAAGAGAAAAACCAGAACAAGAAAAACGAAATTGTAGGCCTTTTTTAAATTTTATTTTCAACAGATTTCATAAAAAACGAGAAGAAGAAGAAAAGCTATTAACCTTTTTATTTTATTTATTTAAAGCGGTAGAGGGTACCGAGCCTTATGAATGGAAAAAAAACCAACAACAAGGAAATATTCGCCAAAGAATTTTGTTATTTGTTGTGGTTATAAATCATAGTCTGTTCTCTCAAATATTATTGCCTATGGCTAGAGGGTTGTTTTAAAAGTTTTCTTAAACAGAGAAAGGATTAACTTATACCATAAGTATTATTATCGTTCACTAAAAAATAAATAAACTTTTGCGTTAAATCATCTTAGGAAATTGTCAAAAGATTAAGTTGATTATACACGCTAACGTTTAAAGGATTATGTCTCTCGAAAATTTCACTTCACACAGCAAATGTGATGTGCATATTATGTATACATATTGGGGGTGATTTTATCTATTATTAAACGAAATTTTAGTATCCTTTTATCCTTTTACGTGCTTAGGAGCATCTTAATTAAATAGACTTCGTTCGTTTTGGTTTTTGAAGTATATTTCAGCAATTATTTTCACAACAAATCTTGTTAGATGATAATGAAATGCGCATCAAATTCTAGGGATTCCACAGCCCATCTTTTATTTTGTCTTTAACATTGAAATCCGTCAGCTTTATGTAAAAACAATTACTATCTCACAGAGAGGATGACGAACTTGACCCATTTCATTATCCTTCGTTGCAATTGATGTAGAACAATCCAATATTTGTTTGGTATTAATTCCTTATAGTGAGGCATGATGATGACGCAATGATCTGCTCCACGATTTTTTCATTTGTGGACCGATCCAATAATAGTAATTCGGTTAAAAAAATTGGTGAGTACTTAGGTATCCCTCTGATATTGAACTTCTTTAATGAGCTCTCTTGAGTGAGCCAAAATTGTCATGAAGCTGACAGCTTGAGTGCTAATGTGGTTTCATTACATCCAACAATATTCCAACAATATTCCAACAATATTCCAACAATATTCCAACAATATTCCAACAATATTCCAACAATATTCGTACTTCCAACAAAATTCGTACTTTAGTTTTCAATTTTTTCCTTTTCTTTTTCTAAATATTTTTTAAAATCAATTCTTAGAATCTGTTTATAAAAACTTGACTTATATTTTTTGCTTCTCTGTATTCGTATACGTGCGTTTCGTCATGGAATGTCTTATAAGTTACAATAGATTACGCTCACACACTCATAAATTCTGACACGTTTGTGGTATTGGAAACGTTTTTTGAATAACAAACGAAATCTCTAGACCAGACTAAAGTCCTGTGTCAAACTATACAGCAAAACAAAAAGGATTTAAAGTTTCCCCAACAATTTTTTCTTCAGCACATTTATGCTTTTCCACTTACACTTACACACATATATGCACACACACACACAAACACATTGAAAAAGACTAGCAAATAAGTTTTAAGAATATCAAATGCTCATTCATCAGCAAACACACACACACACAGTTGTAAAAAAAGAAAACAATTTTCACAAATCTATACACACACACTCCCACCACACTTACACATTCGTGTACGCACTTTAAATGTCGTACGTGCCAAAGGAATAATTATTGGTGATGGACTTTTAATACAGGGGTGGGAGTACTGGCAGACTATTACCTTTTACTGTTGTTGTTGTTGCTGGTGTCTTTTTTTTTAGAAGCCTGAATTTGGCATTTAGGGATGAGCATGTTCTTTAATTTTCTCAATTTTTAGGGCTTTTTTCTTGCTGCCTTTCTCTCTATCACTGTCCCTATACAAAATGCTTTTGTCATTTGAATGTTTTCATTGGAAATGGCCTGCAAAATGATTCTTAACCCCAATTTAGAATGCTTTTTAGATACTTCATTAAAGTCGAGAGCAAAAAATCCTCTCAAATTACAAAATAAAAGTTAAATAAAGGCAAAAGAAAATGTTTTGCAAAAAGATACTAGAAATGGCTTAAATCGAAAACAAAATGACGAACAATACTTGTGGTCGTCATTGTGAAGCATAAAAACAATAATTTCTGAAATAAAAAGGTTATTTTCGGATAATTGAAGAGATTTCATGGATAGTCTTGTACGAAATAAAGGAAACACCTGAGAGAAAAATAAAATGGTAACGATATGCTAGGCATGTGTGTTGTTTTGTAGATTCTGTTCAATTAACGGCTTTTAAAGTTTTAAATGCTTAAATCGGATTATGAAAAGTTCAATTTACACAAAGCTGGTTGGCGGAAGGTCAATGATTAGGTCCATTGTGATGTGACAAATCAAAATCCAACTAAGGGATTAAACATTCGCTACAGGAAACGATCCCGGTCTCCATTGCACGGCACTTTTTGTTTGAAAGTCTATGTACAAAGTACTAAATATGTGTGTAAAAAACCTCTACAGGCACAGGCCTATAACGTCAATTATAGTTCCTTTTTCCTTCTCCATTCACAGGTTTTGTAAGAGTCAATGAAGGAAATATCTTCCAATAGGGAAGTCGTCTGTAAGTCTGTTTTTTTATCATTCATTTATGTTAACTTTTATTTGAAATTCTTAAATTGTTTTTGTTGCATCAATAACCTTTATGTGAAATTAACAATAAAATACTAAAAATACCGTAATAGACACTCCTACTATGAATAACTGTGTATGTACATGAAAGTATTAAAATAGTTTTCCAAACGTACCTATATAAAGAGAGAAACCCCGCAGTTTGTTAACTCTTTCAGCTTTATATTCAGCTTTTTTGCAACTCTCGAAACTACAAAAGCTAGATTTACTCTTCCCTTACTGGTATTAGTAGAAAAACATAAACAAAACTAAAGTAATCTTAGTTGTTGTCTTCGTTTAAAATTTAGCGAGTGTGAATGCGAGTGGTATTAGCAATAAAACAGTTTTTTCCCTGTTCAATTTCTCTTTCCCTCTTCTTTAGTGCTGTATTATTATACTCTCTCTCTCTCTCTCTCCGTTAATAGTCATTTCCACCACACTTAACAATGTGTTTGTTCTTCTGGTTGTGTGTGGTATGTTTAAAGTAAGAAATTGCCTTGTAAATAATATTGATATGTTGTTGTTATTGTTGTTGTATTGTTATTATAGTTGTTATTCTTGTTATTATTGTTGTCTGTCGTTCGCCGCTTTTATTGTTATTGTTCATGTTGTTCTTTTTTCTTTACTCTCCCTCTCTCTCTCTCTCTCTCTCTCCCTCTCTCCGTTACATTTTTCATTGCTTTCTTGCGTTAAATAATAAATATTAATGGCTGACAATGTACGAGTATGTAAAATACATTATTTTGTATTGTCTACTTTGCGGAGCTGCAAACACAAACAAGAGTTTACATGTGCGTGCAGGGTTGGTGACTTTTGTTTTATGATTGTAGCAGCAGCCATGACAACAACGCACACATAAAAGAGTGTAAATTGAAGATTGTGGAGAATTAAAGTTTATTGTTCTAGAAAAGAAAAATGAAAACCAAAAAAAATTAGAAGAAAAAGAAAAGAAAGGATTTGTTTACTTAGATTGTTTTCGTTATAAATTGTGTCAGAAGATGTTGCAAATTTAAAATAAAATTTAAAATTATTTTCAATGCTTGCATGCCGTATCAGTCTATGTGGATAAAAAGCAAAATAAATTTTCTATAAACAAAATACCTCATCATACAATTATAAACTTAAGATAAGTTCATAAAGGCCATTGTTTCTAGGCAATGACAGATGGCAATCCTATCATCCTACGTCCTCTTGCAGTAGACAAATTACCTGTTTAGATGGAAAAAACATGATTAATAAAAATCAAGTGCTATAAAGAGACAATAAAGTGATGTGGGAGATAGATGATACTTTGTGACAGCCCGCCTCTATTCCTTAAGGATTGAAGATAATAAAACCAAAGAAAGACGAAATTGAATTTTGCATGAAATATGAATTGGAAAGAGAAATGAATGATCAATTTAATATGTAGCTTGTAGAAAAGGGTATAAGCTCACATACAAATACGAAGAGTAGGTAACGTTAGTTGAGGGAGATTAAAAACTGTTATTATTGTCAAGAACCCGGATAGCATGTCTTTACCGCACCAACTGCTACTGGATTTGACATATTTCCTAGTCTCTTTTAAGGCTAACATAAAAATTCTGGTAAAGACCAAAACCACTTAGCAAATGCCAAACCCGCACTTGCCGTTGTATGAGTGTACCTAGACACGTGCATACATAGCGACATTTTCAGACGAAACCTCTTCAAAGCAGTGTCCATATGAGGTAAATAAGTCAAAGAAAACTGAATCTATTGGAATAATACACAGAAAA
Organism: Sarcophaga bullata; assembly: GCA_005959815.1. Lineage (NCBI taxonomy): Eukaryota > Metazoa > Arthropoda > Insecta > Diptera > Sarcophagidae > Sarcophaga > Sarcophaga bullata. Next base: position 461,304 of record QOCX01000105.1, read on the forward strand.
AATCTGTTCAACTACGAAATACTATTAAAGTCCACGAAAAAATATTTTTTTAATATTCATTCAAACACATTGATATTCATTTTTAAACTGAAATATAGCACAGTAAAGAATTAAATACTCATTTAAAAACATAAATATTGCTATGAATACTGTATGAAAAGGTCCAATGAAAATTCAATTTTCATTTTCTTTAGAAATTCTTATTAATTTCAACACGTGCAAGTCAATTTAATTACAAAAATCAATTATTGTGGTCGAAAACACTTGAGAATTAAAAAAAAAACTTTTCCAAAGAATAATTGAAAATTGTTGAGTTCATTTTAATGTATTTTAATTGAAATAATTTTCCATAGAATTAGATTTATTAAGACTCTACTGACTTTCAAAACAAAGCAAACGAGAAACATTAATTATCTTTCCTCTTATTTTTCTAAAATAAAGGAAAGCGTAGTAAAGCTTTTTCAATCAAAATTAAAACCATGATGGCGACAAATTTTGAAATTTTTTTTTAAGAGTCGAGAATATCATACTGCAAGTCATATAATTTATAACAAAACTATACCACAAAGGTTTTGTTGCAGTTGTCTGCCAAAAAACTTTTGAAATTCTTCATAAATCATTAGAATATCAACTCTTTTGTTTTTAATTAGCAAAAAAGAAAAAACAGAAAAACAGTCCACATGCATGAAATATCTTCTGATATGGCTTTTGCATGCTATTCTCTCGTGTAATCATTACTAATACAACCAAGCAAATACCAATAAAAAAAAAAAAACGAGAAAGGCGAATAGCCAATGGCCAGAAATGTTGATGATGGCTTTCAAGATAATTATTTTAGCATATTCCATGCCATGCCATGGCATACTGGGCGCGTATGAGTCATATTTGTTTTCAATTAAATAATCATCATACGACATGGTGTCGAGTGTTGATACTGAAAAATGTTTGAGGAGAAAACAATTGAATTAATTTCACAATGCAAGCTGCCAGACGTAAAATTTTTAAGACTCACGATAAGTGAGTAGGAAATACAGCTTAAAATCGATTGCACAGATTTTTAAGACATTTTTCATGGCAATTTTATTTACACTCAGAAGATGGAAGTTGTCTAAGAAATCTTTATTTTTATAGCTCATTCTGTTGTTATCTAAGCTGGGGCTTGGACTACGACTGTGGGACTAATAAGCCAACACTTTGCTTGTTAGAGTGTGGTTATTTTATAAGTTGTTTTAAATCTATAACAGAAAACCTTTTGCCAAATACAAGCGCAGAATACACTTCTAACTGTCAGAAAAAAAAAAACAAATTTACAGGCTGACAGCTAAGGCAAGTTCCCAACTAGATATAATGGACGTTGTAGCGTAGTCGTATTACGACTAATCATCCAAGTGAATTATATTTGAGGTGGCTGCCAATTTATTCTTACTAACGTTGTCATTAGGTGAACAATTTTCAAATTTTTCTGTAATCATTTCCTTTCAATTGCTTTGTTCACTGGAGTATATTCTGCAGATATCATATACGTATGTAGAGATAGAGATGCTATGTTGTGTAAAATTTTTATTTTTGGCTTGTGATTTTTAAAAATATTTTCATGGCAGTGTAGTATTAACACTTTAACCTTTTTAAATATCATCAAACATTCAATGTGTTATAATTTATTATACGTTTTGCAAGGTAGATTGGTAGCTGTAAGACAATATTGGTTTGTATTTTTGGCCACCATATTACGTATATGATTTATAAATGAAATATTTATTAAAACAAAAAACAAGTATACGCCTACACGTTCAATGAATGTATTTCTTTATTTGTGAGGCTATTTTTATATGCAACCGATGGCATTTGTATTATTGACTCTGCGTATATTTATAAAGAATTTTTTAATAAACATTGGCATCATTAGGCATGATTGAGGCACAATATTTGTCTGCATTCCTTTAAGATATTTTATTATGATTTTAATTGAAATTCGTGTTGAGAGAAAAGAATATTGAAAATGATTTCTTTAGTTTCGAATTATAATGAAAATAAATTATTTTAAAAGAGAAGATAAAAGGTTTCTTAAATAGTTTAATTTTTTTTTCTTAGTAAAGAAACGCAGTCATTTCCAATCAAAGATAATATTTGATAGTTTTTTATAGCAAAACTAGCGAAATTTCTTAAATCAAAATTTTTCTTTTTTTTGTGTCATTTTCAGTTTTGCTAACATAACTCACGTACTTGATATATTTCTTTCCATATACTTGGTCGAGTGTTCTTTTGGCTTTCTTCTGTTGTCTATTTTAAATAAAGACATGTGCTATTGGAACAATTCTTGTTCCTTAAATGTTTAGTCTTAGTCTTCTTTCTTTTCTCCCTATTTTTTCGGTTTTTCTGTTTTTTGTTTTTTTTTTATCGAAAATGAAAAATAAATTGTTCTTTATGTGCTTTGTGCTACCAAGCAACTCCATTGTTTTCCATTTATTAGAGCAAATATTTGCATAAATATGCAAAGTACAGTATCGGGTAACATCTGCCACAAGAGGAATGGTGTGGTATGTGACTGACTGTATCTTTTGTATTTTATTTTGTTTACTTTCTTCGATTTTTTTCGATTTGTTTATATCGTTTGCAATCGAAATAATATAAAAACGTGTCAAACTAAGTCGATTATGTTGATAAAATACTTCGTAGAAAGAGAAATTGGAAATAAAAAAACGAATTGCTTAACGTGCTGGTAATAGCATTCACGCTCTCTCTCCACTTGTTTGGTAATTGTGCTGATGTGAACTTGCAAAACACCAGTTGCTTGATGTTTACAAGGCCTATTAAACATTTAAAGAGCTTGACAGGCTTTACTTATGTTTTCATAAAATATTTAAAAATTGCTTCTCATTTTTTATTCAACTTCCTGTAACATTATCTCAGGAGTTGCATGCACTTTACATTATTAAATTTTAATTTTGATTTTGATTTCATTCATCAATTTTTTATTCAAATAAATTTAAAATATTTTCATTGCTCTCTCTCTCTCTCCATTTTTATTTCATATTCAATGACCGCAAAAGTTTTATTTCCTCTTTCATTACTTTTGTTTCGCTGTGATATTTAACCAGTGGCAGTCAGAAAGCATTATATTGTCAGTAATTTGTCATTTGAATGACTGAATATTCAAAAGAATAAAAAACAAGTTATTGAATTTATATTATTGCGTTGGAAATTGTAAATTATTTTGTTTGTTTTCTTAAATGTAATGCGGAGATTTTGAAAATTTTAAAACTACGTTTACTGAACGCGTATAATATTTGGTGTTAAACTCAACAGTATTGTATTACTTAGACGCAATGAAAGAAGGAAAGATAATGTTTCATTATAAGCTCTACTGGCCACAATTAATGACATTAAACCGGACAGTTGCCTTGTTTGTTTGTTTGTTTTTTTGTTTGTTTGTAATACAAAAGGCTTTAACATTAACCAAGAGGCAATAAAATCTTTTTAAAATCTTTTTGTAATATTTCAGCTACAATTTCATTCATTTTGTTTCCCAGCAATTATCAGATTTTTAATTGTTTCCAGTTTTGTTTATTTTTTTATTTCAACAACATTCAACAACCATACGATGAAATCCTATCCTCAATGTGCTGTCAGCATATAATGTAAAATTTTGTAATTGTTTTTGTTTTTATTTTTTTTGTCTCATTTCATTGTAATCATAAAAGTTTATAATATTATACGATAACGTTATATTCATACGCATACATATAATTCAATACTATTATGGAATATCATTTAAAAAACAAGTAAATGATGATGCTGCTGATATCATAATGAGGGGTCACATGACAGTCACATTCAACCAGTCGTTTGTAATATTTATTATTTACGCTGAAAAATGTCTCATCATTACAAAAAATGAAAATGAAAATGAAAATCATATCCAATCATTCATTTTACGAATAAGTAGAGTTTCTGAAGTCAAGGCTTTTGCCAGAGTAAACAAATAAAAATCATGGAATGAATTAATGATTATCAATTTATTTCATTTTTTAATAAAAAAAATATTATATTTTTATAGATTATTTTTGTTTTTAAGAAATTTTTAACAATTTCACTCTTCCACCGTGTCAATTTCATATTCTTGTGTTACAGCATAAAGTTTGGCATCCAAAGTACACCGTGTCTCTTCTGTGGAATGTTTTTAAAACTTTATTTTATTTGTTTGTGTTTAAAACAATCAGAAGCATGGAGAAAAATAACCAAAAAACGTGATACATTTCCTTGGAAAAAAAAGAATAAAGGAAGTGCCATGTTTTTTGCAGGCATTTTTAGTTTTTTGTTTCATTTTTCGTTTCCATCAAAAATACACACACACACACACACACCCAGTTTTTGTACGTGTCACACGTTAAGGCAGCATCATGTTGAAACATATTTTTGTGGCAACAGCAGACTTCTTTCATTTCTACAGCACTTGTATGGCAATATTTGTGCCCCAAATGGTTGCAAGTGAGTGCATTTATTAATGGAGTTGTACAAGAATACCATGTTCATTTTGTTGTTGTTGTTGTTGTTGTTTTTCAATTCCATAACAAAAAAATCGGAAGAAGATACAAAAAATTTTATCTTGTTTTCTTAATTTTTTTTCTCTTGACGTACTGCATGTGACAATTTGTACGGGCATGGGTAACATGCGTTAGACAAACATTTTTATTAAGCAGAGTCACCTGTAGTCCTTATCTAATAATTCTATGGGAAACGTGTTATGCGACTAAAGAGATAAGGTTTGAAATGTACAAATAAGGTGGAAGAAATTCCGTATTTACGCTCATTTCAAGTGAGCCAAATTGTACATCCGCTTGTCAACTTAAGTTAAACGCCAGGGTGAGTTTATACGGAAGTATGCTGTAACAGGAGAGGAATAACGGAATAAAACAATGATGTTTGACCTGAAATCACTTGGAGTAGAACTATTGTAACTAATTCGATAAGTTAACATAGACTAATGTTCAGATGAAGATAAAGATTCTTATGCTCCCAATATAATGTGCTAATAATAGATCAATCAAACCAATGCGCTGAACTACTTATCAAATATTGAATAATTTCTTCTCCTTTTCAAAAATGTGGCATTAGCTGATGCTATACCCTCCTTATAGTGCATCAAAGAGATATTGGATGGATTTTTATTTAATATTTTAAACTTCTGGTAGAATTGTAATAAAAATCAATTTACTTTCCGTTATATAATCTAGAATATTGACTATTCTGTATTATTTTTTTTTTAAATTCCTTAAAAATATTAGTAAACATCCATAAGGTTTGTAGGAAATCAATTTTGAGAAAAGCAAACACTTTAGATTTCCATTAAATCTGATGTCAAACACAAACATACACCCGCCAGTGCAAAATATTTAAGATTTGCAATCACAAGCTATTTTCTTACAGCCAATACTGCATGCGCTGCATGAAATCAGCTCTTCCTCTTGGAAGTTGAGGTTATGTGCGGTTTAAAAACCATAAAAAAGAAACTTTTTTTTTTGTCTACCAACAACACTTTTACGTTACAAACGCTATTATTAACACTTTTGCTCGTTACAAGTGCCAACTTCGTTGTTAGTTTACCGCTGTTCTTCTTTTAACTGCTACTCTGTTAACACTTTTAAAAGCTTTATAGCTCGGGCTAAACCATAACGTCGAATAATTTCCAGTGTTTGCCAAGAATATTAAAAAGTTTTTCTTCTCTTTTTTTTTGTTTTTTTTTTTTATGAAGTTCTTTTTTTGTTTGTATTCTTTCTTTCTTTTTTTTTCTATTTTTCTTAAGTTTTTATTTTGCTAGTGTCTTACAAGTATTTTGGAAAACTTTTTTATATTTCCACAGAAAAAAACAAAAGCTTTTGAAGCGATTACTTTTCCTTTTATTCTTTTCTTTTTGTTTTATTTATTTTCCTTAATGTTTTCTTTCTTTCTTTTTTTACTAATTTTTCTGTTTGTCAGTTCTTAAAGTAAGTTTTTCATTTCATTCATTCAATTCTGTTGTGAAAGAATTTTTTTTTGTTTGAGTTGTGATACAAATTGTTGACGATAAAACTAGTTTGTGCTGCTGCTGCTTCTTCTTTTTTTCAATTTCTCTTTTTTTCAACCTGTTTAAGTGGCGTTTAGTCAATAAATTTTTATTTCCTTAGTTTTCTTCAAGTTAATTTGTTGTCATGACGGTGTGAAAATCTTGAATACTAATTTATTGCATTTGCAAATTCACTTTGTGTGAGTCATTTAACTCATTTGCAAAAATAACGAAAACAAAATGAGAACTTTTCCGTCACTTCTTAAGTTCAATTATTGTAAATGCTAATCGGCAATTTCAATACAAGAGTTAGAATAATGAATTTTTTGAATGTTAAAATAATTCGAATAGACTTCCTTAGTATAGCATATCCGTATAGCTTTTGATAAGTAAAACTATGACTGACATTATTTACATCATAAGGAATCTCAATGGATTGAATAAAGGCTGGATCTTATATAGGAAGTTACGTAACGAGAACATCAATTATGTAAAGATTTTAAATGAGATCAGGATGAGCATTTCGTGATGGGCATCTGTAAGATTCAATACGAAACGAGCATCTAATCTGTATATTTTGCTGCATGTTGAAGAATTCCATATTTTTTTGCATCTATTGAGTCCCTTATTTAAATTCGACTTTCCTTCTGATCCAGCAGTTTTCATTGATTATGGGTCCAAAACACTGAAACTTCTCGACTTGATGCAATTGAGTTTGCCGAAGAAGTATAGTGTCCTTCATAAAGATATCGAAACAAACGAGATCATTAGTAATCGTTGTTATAGTCAAGGATTATCCTTGACCCACGATTTAAATTTAAACGCTACGGAGAAGTTATTTTCTCTCAAAGTACTCATAGCTTGTGCAAATTCCGGATACTATCTTATGTGAATCTCTCTTATGCAGTTTTTTGTCCATATACCTCCAATGAATACAATTTTATTCACCTCCCGTCTCTTTTGGTTGGTGAATTTATTTTTTGATATTTTTTTTCGTGAGTAAAAATTCCGTAACAATTTACATTGAGAATCGATTGATTGGTTTGAACACAACTTGTTTACCCAAACATACCTACAGAATTGGTAATTACTACGCTTTAGTCAGGATTACTGAGACTTATGTTGTGTGATTTAATTTTATGGGACCTACAGTTTAAAGTCGTTTCAGAATGACAGATTAATTGAGAAATTTTTCATGGCAATTTTATTTGCTTTCAGAGTTCTTGCCAGAAATCTGCTGAGAGGAAGTCACCGAAGAAATATTTTTTCATATTTTTGTTTTGATGTCTGACTTATGGTTTGAACCATGGTCTTAAGTCTTCCTACTAAACTACGTCGACTGTATACCCAAGCAATTATATTTAATTTGTTATAAATTTGAATTTCTCTTCTAGAGCGTATGAGTAGTATTAAATTGTAAATAATTTTCATGAAGTATACGCATACGTATACCTATACATTTGCACCACACTTGAAATGTCACAAGTTTAAGCATTTCCCACATGATTTTCATTAACTCACACACAACTTGGCGTAAATAATTTCATTTTTATTCAGCAAATGCAAAATGCTTAAAATTTTTTTTGGTTTTCTTTGCAAGTGCATGTTGCAGTTTTATCTTTAAGAATCTTTATTTCAGTTTTTTTTCTTTTCTCCATTTTATTATGTCTTTATTTTATTTTTTATTTTTTATCAATTCGTTAAGCAGCACATTGCTTGTATATTTCTTTTAAGAAAATCCTTTAATAATTCCAGATAAATGGCATGAAATGAAAATGTTGAAAGAAAACTGTTCAACATTTGAATATTCAAAGTCTTCGAACAAGCTGAGCTGTTAATAAAATAAAAAATAAAAACGAAAATATATAGCCAATGTAGCCAATGTTTCCATCCATTTTCATTTTCCATTCGCTCTTTAATATTTTGTTATGAAAAGCAAAACAAAACTAAAAAACAAAACAAAAAATAGAACAAACAAATGCTTTTCGATTTATAAATACTTTATCAAATTATTATGAAATAATGCTGGAATATATTTCACAAAATATTATTAGAAATGAAATGCAATTTTGATAGAAAAAGATATGCATGAGCATGCTACTCATGTAGATAAAAAGCTTTAAGAAATTATATTGAAAAACATTTAAAAATAAACGAAATTAAATTAAATACGGTGTCTTTCATTTCGTTCACTTTGTTTGTTTATTTTTAAAGAAAGTTTCGTTGAAATGCCAGATACAGGCATCTCTGCTTAAGTTTAATGCACACTGGCATTGCTTAAGATAAGAGTTTTGTTTTAATGATAAATTGTTAATTGTTTTTCGAAAGAACATCTGGCTTTAGTAATGCATTACTGAACATATTCGCAAGTAAGTTCGTGCTTACAAAATGTGTTTTCTTCATAATTTCTCACAGATTTAAAATTTATGCTCCTGAAAATGTAATAATATTTCTATTAACAGGATTATATTTTCTTTTTTTTTAATAAAATTATTAACATTTTAAAGTGAAATTATCTGCAGAAAGTTATTTGAATTGTTTTAATTTGTTTACAATACGGTCTTGGATTGAAATCCAATCATTAGATGAGCTAAACATAATTTGGTTTGTAAACCCACTGTGCTTGTATTTATCAACTCAAAGTGACAATCTCAATTGACTTTTTTTCTTTTTCTTTTTGAAGAAATTTTTAGCCTACAGACACAATTTCCGTCTGATTGAATTTATTAATAGAATTATTATTATATCTCTCTCTTTCTTTCTTTCTCTCTCTCTCTTTCTCTCTCTCTCTCTCTTCCTCTTTGATGGTTTTTATTATCTTTTCGCTTGTATGGGGAAAGAAAAACAAGTATTGTCATGGCAATAGACAATATTTTTCTTGGAAAATGTTACGATGCGAAAGGAAATAAAAGGCAAGCAAAAGATTGTAATAGAAAACCTTGTCAATTAAAGTTCAAAATACTGTTTTAGCCGTAAAAGAAACGTGAATGGTTTTATAAGCTAAATATTAAATACAACAATTTAATAAAAAAAAAAAACATTTAAGAACAACAACACAAGCATTTGAGCATTTAATTAAAATCTAGTTTTCTAAGAATTATTTTAATTTTCTTTCAATTTTTTTTTTCTGTTTTTTTTGTGTCAAATTACAATCTAAAAATAATTCATTATTTATGTTTGCATTTATTTTTGTATTATTTTTTTTTTTTTGTTCGCTCTTTTTGTTTATATTGCAAATGGCAAATGACAAAATAATTATTTTTTAAATGTAATTGCTAGCAGACTTGTTTTTTTTTTTTTTTTTTTTTTTTTTTTTTTTTTTTTTTTTTTTTTAGTTTCCAAAAGTATCGCTTAAAGAGATTTTTGAATAAAAATGTTTATTTCAGATTCAGAACACATGCCGAGCAGAAACCCATTTTTATTATCTTTTTTTGAAGTAGAGAATGGCAAAAGGAATCAAGAGTTATTACCAACAATTTCCTTTCGCCGGCTTTGCTTTGCTATTTAAAAATGCTTTACAAATGCACGAAAGTGAAGATTTTTATGTCGATTATTTTTAATTTAATTTGTTCGTTAATTAAAATGAACAGAAATTTTTTCTTCTTCTTCTTCTTTTTTTGTAATTAAAAGATAAGCAAAAAAAAATTCCATTAAATTCTGCGAATGAGTTCAAAGTGGAAAATAATTTATCGCGCATATTGTGCAAGAATTTTTTTGGCGGTTAAACGACTCCACCATTTTCTTTATAAAGGCACTTTCAACTAAGTAAAGTATGTGTGGGAATTGAGAATTTTATGTAATAAAGATATATCATTACTTATATATACATACATGGTGTTAATATGTAGAAAGAAAAAAATGCATTGAAAACATCAGCATTAAGAATTTATTTTAATTTCACAGAAAATAGAAAAGTTTGTTTCTTTTTATTGAATTTAAGGCAATAATGTAAAAAAATTTGATCTCTTTCAGAAAAATAAAACCAAGATCTAGTAACTTATTACATGCAGATCCCCCACTTTGATTAGTTAATGCTTCCTTTGAACCAATAGAACCTCTATGTTAGAGGCTGTATTCTCTTCTATACAAAGTGACCAGTGAAGTGAACAAGGGATACGAAATATAAGGAAAAAATTAAGCAAAAGTCGCAACATTGCATTTGTCAGTACGATCTACTTGATACATATATTTCTACTGTCCCAATCTAAGCAAAATAATTAACAAAATTTCCTAGAGATCATAAAATCCTAGAGTCAATAAGGACACCTTCACTAGAATTAGTTTTCAACGACATTTTTTATTCTTTAATTTTTCTATTTTTTTATCTTAAACAAGCTTTACTGTACCTTCTTGGCTCGTTAAATAAAATTCAAGTATTTAACGAATTAAAAAAAAGAAAATTAAATAAAAAAATATCGCTTCAATGTGGAAAAATTTCCTTTAAATTTCAATTGATTATCGAGACTAAATTCAATAAAATTTTCTTTAATTTTTCCTTAATTTTTCTTTAATCAATTGCTGATAAATTTATTTTCTTTTTATCACCTAATCTTTGGTTCTTAAAACCATACATTATCACTTTGAAAAGTTAACATAATTTTCTACTTAGCTTTTGATTCCTGAACAATATTTTTCCATTGTGTGATGATAATTTTTTTTATCCTTTAAAGGTTATTTTTAAAAGGCATTTGTTGTTGCCATTAATCCCATTCCACCTACAATTGCTTAACTCTGCAGTAATTTATAACACCGAGAAATAGAAAAACAATTTGACCATTATATATGCGGCAAAAACAAAACCAAAACAAATTATGATACTGCATTAGGAAAAAAAAGGTTTGCCTGCCAGCCAGCCAGCACAGGTCATATGTTACTGGACTAAGGCCATTAGTTAAACACCAAACCCAAGGAACAAGAACAGAAACGGAAACAAAAACTGGATAACAAAAAGCAAAAGTTGATACTTCTTAAGCAATGCTGTATAGCAGATACAATAATAATAATAATAACACTAACAATGGCTGGATATAAAATTTTATAAATCCTTTTTGGCTAAGAAAACCCTTTTTTTTTGCACAAAGGCTATCGAAAGGATATGGGCATAGAAACAAGAATAAGAAAACACATTCAGTATCTTGTAAAGCGGTAAATGGTAGCTTTGTAAATGAAATTATCCTTTAACATTTGTGCTCCTTTTGGTATATCCTTTTCATATCCTTTTATGCTTTTAAGCATGTTACATGTGGTAGTTTTATGTTAAATAAGCATATTTTTTTGTCAGATTGTTGTCCTTTTTATGGCATAAGTTCTAAAGATGTTTTTCCATGTAAATATTGACACACTTTCTTTCTTGTTGTTGTCGTTTTAATGTGTCATCAAATATCCTGAATACAATTTGATTCTACATGTTGGTTTACATTTCGATCTTATTTTTGGTGTTGTGAACGAAAACTTAAACTTTCCTTAAAAAAAAATTCCAAAAAAAGGCCAACTTTAAGACGAGCATAATACAATGGTAGAAGTAAAGTTCTTTAAATAGAATAACGAAATACAACATCAACAATCATTAATAAAGGACCTCTTCATCAAAGGAAACTCTTCATTAAAATAAAGTATCAAAATTCAAACGTTAATAAAAAAAAAAGTTTGGGAATATTTGCGAAAGGAAAACCTTGTTAAAGGTAAATAAATTAAATATCCTTTGGGAAATGAAAAAAAAACCAGAAAAAATCTGATAAAAATAAAATTTTCCCTTTTAAATGAAATTCCACAGTTGTAACGTGTGGAAAACAATTTAATAAAAAAAAAAATTGAATGAAATGAAATGAAATCAAATATTCATTTCCGTCCATACACACACACTTTCCTAATTTAATAGACGATCGCCTGTGTTTTCATTTTTCATGCATTTCACACCACACTCAATTGCTTTTATAATGAAACAAATTGTGCGTATAACCAATGTGTGAGGTCAATATGAAATCATATTTTTTTTTCCATAAAATTTTAAGGTTTTCTTTTTTCATAAAAGTTTTCCAACAAGCGTTGCTGCAAGCAGGCTTAAATTTACAATGAAAGGAGCAAATTATCACAGAGGTTCTCAATATTTTATAACGAAAAATAAATGAACGGGCTCTTATACTGTTTGTTTGTTTAATGCAAAATCTGTCATGACAAACAGTGAAAAGTTGGTTGGTTGATAGCCTACTCAATGGCATATCCTGTAGGAAATTTTTTTTACTTTCATGCTTAAGTGGTCATTACAACTCTTCTGTCAGAGTAACGCTAACCATGTTATGCATGTTAGCTTTATCAATAAGTAACGGGATCTACATTTTAAAGTCGAAACCGAGCGAGGGATATTTAAAAGACTTTTCATGGCAATTTTATTTACTTTCAGAGTTCAAGCCAGAAAACTGCTAAAAGGAGTTGCCTAAGGAATATTTTTTAAAATTTTGTTTTGTTCGATATGTTAAGATTGGTGTTTGAACCACGGTCTTATGTCCGGCTTATTCTTGTCTAAAGAGATTTATTATTTTAATGCAAAGTTTGTCTTAAGATAGGCTTACACAGATCAATTAAACTGGTTATATAAGGGAAGGCTACACAAGACAAGCAAGGCAATTTAAGAGTTGGAATTAAGCGCTTAATTTATGTCATGTGAAGCCTTTCACATCACAGTGAAAATAACCCCCAAAAATAGAAGTACAAATCGATTGTCTAATGGCGTCTTTTGTTCTCTCTTTTTGTTTTGGCTTTTGGTTTGAGTTTTATTGCATATTTCACAACATTTTAATGATCTTCTACTGCCCGAACATGAAATAATTTTTTTTTTGTAAATAGTTTGTTCGCCGCTTAAAATTCATAAACATTGCAAACATTTAAATGCCACAAAATGTTTCTATTCTGATGAGTTACAACACAATATACAACACTAGTTAAGTATGTGTATGTAAATATTTTTATAAAAGATTGTAGAAACAAGTTAATATGTATGCACTCATGTAAACGAGTGTATCTGCATGCCATAAATGAGATATGTATAGTAAAATACATATATGTATGTATGTATGTATGTATGTATGTATGTATGTATATATGTATGTACATATGTATGTATGTATGTACGTATGTATATGTGTAGATAGATATAATGAATAATAGAGCCGTAAAGTTATTTATTATGAAAATGACGATGTAAAATATTTTAAAACAGTGGAGCAAGAGTATGAAAAAACTTTTGTAGAAAAGATTTTTAGAAGATTATTTACGTTGCCATAAAACTGATTAGATGTGGAAGGAAAACAATTGAATTTACTTTGAAATTGATGTTTAATAATATAAAAAAAATGTCTTTAGGAATTAAAACTGTTTGAAAAACTTCTGTGTCAAAAACATTCCTTACACTTTGACAGAAGCAAACCGCAAAATTGCCGGGCTAAACTGAAAACAAGAGAATAATCTCAGTTGATAACAAAAAATGTTTTCCATAATTTTCAAGGTACAAAGCAAGAGATTATTACAGGCGGTGTTGAAGGTAATAAAGCACACAGCAATACCTAAAATATGGGCTTAATAAACAGTAACAGTAACAGCAGAAACTAAAACTTTCTTTCGAACGAAGGTAAAATTATTGTACTTAACGTACTGCATTCCTTTCTTTTTTCTTTTTTGTTTTTGGTTTCCAACAAATTTTTATCCTTCAGCTTAAAGTATATTTAATAATTTCAATTAAAATTTTTGGAATTCGTTTGAAGAGCTTACCTTTTGTTGTTGTTATTGTTGTTGTTTTTAATGAAAGTATTTAAAATTATAAATCCCAAGCAACAGTTGTTTTAGGTATTTTAACTTGTTCTTTTTTTAATTTTATTTTCTGTTCATTCTCTTTTTAGATTTTCTGTTTAATACTCCACGCATAATATTGCTAAAAAGCCAAGCCGAAGCCACGTGTAGAAGTTTATATATTTTTATATTCACTCGTAAAAACAAAAACAAAAACAAAAACAAAAACGAAAACGAAAAAAAACCGAAAATTTAACCCCTGGTTAAATCTTAATACCCTCAGTTATTTAGCTGTCTGAGTGTATTTTATACATACATACATATGTACATACTAACATTTGTGAGTGGATTTGTGTATATGTGTGTGTATGTGTGTGTTTGTAAATAAATAATAACTTTCCATCAAAATATGTATGAATTTTATGGCATATTTAATGGAGAAATTTTATGTTGAAATAATTATGGCTATTAAATAAAGTTGTTGTACGGTTGTAATACTTACAAGATATTATTATAAAAAAATAAAAAAATAAAAAAATAAAAATAAAATAAAAAAAAAATATTACAAAAAACCATAAAAAGTTTACAAAAATCACAGAAGGTATCGTATATGACAGGTTATTAGAAAGTATTTTAGTTTATGGTTTATAAGTCTGAAGGTTAAATATGGAGAGCAAATAATAAAATAAATTACATCAGACATATTAAAATATTTCCAATTTAATCGGCAACATACATACATAGATTATAAAAAGATAAAATCAATCTAAAGAAGATAAGATTTTGTTTTCTTTTATTCAAAATGTTGGCATAATTCTTAAGATTGTTTAAGAAAATAAAAAAAAAAAATTTTTGTTAAAGAAAGATTGCATTACACATTTTGAAAATCTGTCCAAAGGATTTTTTGAAAGCGGCAATCAATCAATTTAATGTATACTCAGTTTTTTGATGAGTTTTCGCGGCAGTCATTCGCTGTAATTTTAAGTAAGTGCTGTGATACTGTCACTGAAATGATAAACGTATTGTGTTTATGGCACATTAAGAAAACTAAACCGCCGTAGTCCAGTAGGTACTGTGTTGTCTTATAAGACAAGAGGCCTCGGATCAAACCCCAAGCCAGATGACCCGGGCAAAAACTCTGGGAGCAAGTAAAATTGCCATGAAAAGCTTCTCCAAAATTTGTAAACTGTAGATCCCGTCATGCATGTATAAAAATTAACACACACAATGTGGGTTGTGTGATAAACTAGGTGGTAATCCTGGCTGAAGTCTTAGAATCAACCTGAAATCCATGCGTTTTGTATGACAATTGTGTACCTTTTTACTTATTATAGCTTCCGTTTGATTATTATGATATTAAGCCCTTGAAAATTAGTTTTGGAATGTG
>QOCX01000105.1:478676-492160 GCA_005959815.1 Sarcophaga bullata
ACATACATACATACATACATACATACATACATACATACATACATCCATACATACATACATACATAAATAATTGGTCATTACAAGCTTTCAGTTGGGATTACGAGCTAACTTCTCGCATCTTAACGGGCCCTACAGTTTATATTCGTTTCCAAAGGTAGCTTTGAGTAGCTTTTCATGGCAATTATATTTACTCTCAAAGTTTTTGCTAGAAATCTGCTGAGAGGAAGTCCCCAAAGAAATATTTTTTCATATTTCGTCTGAGAAGGTTTGATCCAGAAAAATAGAGAAACTTCTAGCAACTGAATTGATTGCAAGTGTACTAATGGAAGGTGTTCAGATATCATGAGGGTTATTAAATAGATAAATGCACCAATGAATGTGTATATTTTTCTAAATACTAACAAAAGTCTTACCAAACTATATTGATTTGAAAAACTGAATTTACTTTACTTCTTCGTGTTAGAAATTAAATTTCAAATTATTTTCATTTCCCATTTAAATTGTTAAAGTTCATGAGAGTATTTTGTTTTAAATTTTAATGAAACATGCTTAATAATGGAAACAAAACATCATGTGATAAACAAATATTTGTTTATCTTGTTACAACATTCTATGATGAATAATATTTAATTAAGCCGATTAGTTTATAGGTATTATTTGTTTGGCAATAGCAGCAATTTAATGCTTGCATAACATGACGTATAAGCATGAATTAATTATTTACATTAAATATTACGTATACGTCCCGTATAGTACTGTATTATGTAGAGTGTAAGGAAATAGAAATAAATGAAAATGAATTTAAATTCTTATTATTTCGAAATTTAATTTAAAGAGGTACTTATGATATAAAGTGTGTAGAATTCCCCCGCTATGAGAGTCATAAAGATAATTTTTTTTTGCTTCCCTTTCTTGTATTAAAATTCTGATGTTTGTACTTGCAAATCTCTTGGCATTTCAATATTTTTTTCCACGCTACTTTCCTGTCGTTTTTTGTCCTTTTTCAAGACAATTTAAATATTTTTTCATTATTGTCTTTAAAAAAAAAAAAAAAAAAAAAAAAAAAAAAAAAAATCCATAAAACGGTAAACATGCATAAAAAACAAAAAAAAAAAAACAACCTCGTACAAATTTTATTTATTAGACTCTTGGGAAATGGTGTAAAGTTTCATTGCTTAAGATTTTCAACTAATAATCTTGTTAAACTTTTTATTGACTAAGGGAACTGCAGGTGGTTGGATGAATATGATGCATATTTCAAAAAAAAAAAAAAAACAATTTGAAAAAAATATTTGAATATTTTACATAATAAAACATAAATAAACGTTTAAAAAATATTGTAATTTAATTAAATATTCCTGCATAAGTTAATAAAACTATTAAAACTAGGCATATTAAATTTCAAATTGTTTTCTGTGTATCAGATTCCTTATTGCCTCTAATATTTTATGCTGTCAAGAAAGTTGTTTAAATCACTTCAGGAATATAATCCTAGGAAATTACCTTTAATGGCTATTTTTATGCCTTCGAATTGTAAATGTGTTAACAAAAATCATAATAAAGCAGTGACCTTCACGTCTAAAAGCAATTAAACATACATAATAAAACTAGAGCGTCTGTCACCGTGGTTCTCTTCTTGTTTTTTTGGAATAATTTTTAACGAATCAAATATTTCTCTTCTCTTTTTTTATTTTTCTCCATTGCAAATAATAAAAAACAGCGAACACAGAGAAGAAAAAAAACGTGAAATACGATATAATACCAATTTATATGCCAGACAAACAAATAAAAAAAATACTAAAAAGAAAAGAAAAGAAAATGGACAAAAATTACTTGAAATAAAATACGAAAAACTATTCAGCCCAGTCGAATAGGAAAAAAAACGCTTATGTGTGACAATATTTTATAATAATTTCAAGGGAGGGACATAAAAGCGTGGAAAGAAAACCAAAAACACGTTTTCAAGTCATGTTAAAGCCATTAGACCATAAATGTGTGTGAACACGATTCTGATGACCTTTCAAAGCAAACAATATTGCAATTAAAATTTAAATTCATTGAAGTTATTCTGAGAAATAGTTTTATTTGTCTCAATAAAAATTGCTATTAAGTGGGAAGCTAGGCCGTAATCCTGACTGAAGGGTTGCAATGGTCAATTATGTATGTATGTATATATTAAGAGATTTACGTTCAAGATAATTTCCCATTTCGAAAATTTTGTGCATTTATTGCCGCCTATCAACTGTTGATGACTTGGATAAATACCATGTTACAGCAAAATCACTGTAAAGTCACTGTAAAATGCTTATAAAAATGCTTGTTTTTATACTAATTTTACTATACTTTGACGAAAGTCCTTTTCGAAAAGTACTGATAAATTTCTGACACAAATTTTGAGATTAAATTTGAACAAGAAAATGATGTTTACTGATGGCAACAACATACAAGCATTTCCTATGGAAGCTTACATTCTTTGTCCTTATTTTTGTGAATTTTTTTATTTAAAATACCATCTCCTGTTCATAATTTTGTCATTTAACAATTAATTTAATAGCCGGGTAATAATGTGTGGTAAATTTTTCGAAAAAAAAAGAAAAAAAAATTAAAACTTGTTGGTGCATATAAACTGAATTGTGCATGACGGCTTTAGCTTAAGGCAGAGTTAAAAAAAAAACTTTTTGTTGAAACAAAAATTCTATGCTTCATTGTAAAACCATGTGAGAACTTGTAACATTCTGTTGTTAAGCCTTTTCAATTTAATTAGCAAGAAAAGAACGAGAGGTGTCGCTGCATTACCCAGTAGAAATAATGTCAAATAAGACACACAAACAAATGTCACAATAACAACAACTCTTACGTACTGCGTTTGAGGAATTTTTTCTATGAGAGTTTATGAGCTTTTCAGTCTTACTTTAAATTGTAGAAAGAAACTGCTTGATCGAACAATATCAATGCAATTAAGTGTGTGATATTTTGCTCCCGGAATTTGGAAATTTGACATTAGGAATGGCATTCATATCTGCCAACTACACATCTGCAACGCCTTCCAACTAAAGTTTGTGAAAAAAGGAACCAAAAAAAACTAGAAATTGCCGCAAATGAAATCATACAAGTTTGTGTGACTGTCTGGCCAAAATGAACTGAAAATCAATGTTACAACAAATTCTGTCTGTATTAGACAATGGCCAATAAGTCTGTTAAATGCAAATGAAAACATGTTGCAACATGTTGGCAAATGTTTTAGAGAATGACATGCAGGACTGCCTAATTGATGCTGTTCATCAATATCAAATTCTTAAAAAGGTGAGGGGCGGGAGGAAACACATTGCCAAATTCATGCAAAATCTAACACTTACATTTTTACATAGTCAAACAAAGAGAGGAGAGGAATGAGAAAAGAAGAAAAAACGAAAAAACGAAAAATAATAACAAAAGTACATTGGGGTGGGTTTAGAATACCATTATCCGCCTCCTCAATGTCAATATTTGTGCAAGTGTATTGCAATGTGAATGTATTGCCAAAATGAATGAATTTCTCAGTTTTGGAAAATAAAAAAACAAAAAAATTTTCCAAACAAACTTTTCAGAAAAACTTTTTCTTTTTGTATCGAAATAAAAATGCATTTTTGAGTATAGCATCACAGGGGATTGTTGAAGTCAATAATGGTCATGATCATGATGTTACTGTTGCCAAGTGGTTTTCTTTTTGCATTTATTTGTAATGAATGAAATGAACATTCGTTTTCAATGTTTGTGCATATTGGAAGAGGACTTGCTTTTTATTTGTTTGCTTTTGTTTTGGTTTTCGTTTTCGATTTATTTTGTTTTCGATTTTTTTCATTGCCAAATAAATGCCCTAAAGGATGGTGCAGGTGAAAAATGTAGCTAACATAGGTGAAATGTTAGAAAAGTTATGCAGAAAATTTATTTCAGTTTGCATAACTTTAGATCGTCCCAAATCGCACAATTTCCAGCATTTTCTATTCAAAACAGGCTCAGGCGAATTTTGTTAATAGGAAGTACGATTTGTGTTTTGTTTGGAATAGTTAAGGAATTTAATTTTGTATTGGTTGTGTTGTATATATGGTGTCAATAAGGCCTTGGAGATTGAGGCATCGTACTCCTTGGTTTTCATATACTTTCCTATGCAGAGAGATAAGTGCAAAGAAATCAAATCTTCTTTCTGGTAACTACGTATAATGCAAGAGGTGACTATCCTAAACTGTTGTGTATTCATTGCCTTGATTCCTTGTCCTCTTATTAGCCTGTAAAGTTCACAGAAATTTGAGAATTCATCAAAAGCTTCACTTCTTTTTAGTTCTTTTGGGGTAAATAATTCAATTATTTTGATGGAATTGATTTTATTTTTCTATTCAATCTCCTATTTTACTGTAGACCACAATTGTTGTTTTTATTGTATTCAATACTTCTTCAGCTCCAATGCATTTGATTACTAATTTCATTATATGCCAAAAACTATTAAAAAAAAAACGATACACAAATAGTTTTGATGGAAAAGCTGTACAAATCTAAAGAGTCTTAAAAAATTTCGTAAAGTTTCCGTTATGCTCCATGTTACATGCTGTATGGTATCTCCCAAACGTATCAAATCTGTCAACTTGTTTTTTCATGCTTGCTTTACCTGCATAAACAGTCCGGTTATACTAATTCTCACAATTACTCCTCCTATGGCAAGCGTCTAAATGTGTCTATAGATGCTTGTCTATAAACAATGGGTGTCAATGTGTAAGTATGTACTGAAGCACTTTAGTAGAGAGCATGCTTACATGTTGACATGTTTGTACGTGTATAAGTAAATGCCATTTTTATGTGACACGCACACACACACTCTCTCTCTCTCTCTCTTGTCTTTTTTTTATTATATTTTTTTTTCTTGTTTGGTTACATGTGCACACATACTTTACATGTACAATAAACTAAATGTTGTGGCTTTAATTGTAGACAATCTACTTCAACTACAAATAAAATCGAATGCATGTAAGAGAGGACACATGTATAGAGTGACATTAAAGAGCGTATACGATAGAATGTTATCAACAACAATAGTATTGTTAGCAGGCAACAAATCAAATATTTACAGGCAAACAGTTAGACAAGCAGGCAGTTACAGTTAGACACACATTTTCACTATCACTTTGAATAAATGTTTGCGAACGAGTTAAAAGTGCCTGTACCAGCATATATTAAATCAAAAAAGAAAAAAAAATAAATAAAAAAATTCAGTTTGAATTTGAAGAACGCAAAACATGTATGATTTGAAATCATTTTTGTTTTTTTTTTAGAATCATAGATTACAAACGACCATAGAAAAATGGGCGGATGCAAGGACACTTAACTAGAAATGATTAATAATGTGCGCTTAATCTACTGTGCAGATTGAAAGGCAAAAAATTTTTTCCGAAATTTCCAATTTGTTTACGAATAAAAAAAAGTCTAAGACTGGTTGAATGAACATGCTTTCAACAGCCTGAGATTATTTTTTAATGACTCTGCTGCTATTTGTTTATCTAGTTTATGTGGTGGTTGACCATTAAAATGATTTACAGCTGAGAGATGAAGTGAAATGAAATGAAAAAGAACGAACTGAATTATGAATTGCATTAGTGGCGTATAATTTTTGAATTTTTGTTGTTAATTCATTATGAATTTTCCACAACATTAAGTTTTAAATGCATTTTGGGGGGGTAAAACTGTCATTATTGCGTTTTTAACAAAATTTAATGCTGAACACAGAAAGATTAAAAATAATGTGACAATAATGCGTGAGTTCGGTTTAAGAATTATAAAGTGAATTTATCTGGTTTTCAAAAATACTTAATACTGCGTAACATATAGCAAACAAAGCTTATTTTTTCAATGAACGATGTTTGAGTGTACGATTTGGTTGTGTATCAATACGCACAATATACCAGCTTACATCGTGTACTGTATTTAATGTGATATCATAAGGGCAGACTGTCCTCCTGCTTGAGGATAGTTAAGCCGATTTCTGTTCCTGAGGTGGCTGTACAATGTACACTCATTTTTTTTAACAAGAAGGACATTAGGCAATTGTATGTCCATCTACCATACAATTCTGGTTCTCAAAAAGGCAGAATTAAAAAAATTTCTGCAAGAGCTAGGGATCAGAGAAGAAAAAAAAAAAAGGAAACTTTCACTAAAGATATCAGTGTTCACATCTTCCTATGAAGTGGTCGAATATCTTCACCTTCAGAGTTCCTATTATCTTCGCATTGAATTCTGAGAAATAAAAATTACTACAATCGTGAGATTTATTTTCATTTATAGGCTCTGTTTGGTTCTTAGTTTCAGTATTGATTTGTGGTATATTCTGTGGTTCATTTTTAGAACACACACAACCTTTAATTTTCCTTTATCACTTGAAATTAAATTTTATGCGGCATCAATTGGACGAGGCATCCTCTCTCTTACATTCTTAAATAAGGTACCAATTAGTCCTGACGCAGTTTTTAATTTCTTTAAGTACAGCAAACAGAAACAGAAGAAATTTTCGTATAAGAACTTATGACCTTCATTAAAAATGAGACAAATTTTTCATAATTTTTTTTATAACTTCGCATCAAAAAAGAAAGGAAAAAAAAAATATAAAACTTTTGTTAAGTTTTAATCATTATTAAAATCATTTAAAAACATTATTTTTGTTTCATTTTTTTCTTTTCCAAATACATTCAAATAAATGAAAAATCATTGAAGCAATACATCGTTTAAATGAAAAAAAAAAAAATTTTTTTTTCTTCTGAATTTCATAAAAAAAAATTGTCCATGTCTGCATGAGGCCTCTTTTATTGTGGGGATGTTCTTTTTTTCCTAATAGCCATCGAAAAGTGAAAGTAAATAAACGAAATTGTAAACAGATTTTTTATGATAAAATGAAAGCGAGAAAGAAAAAAAAAGATAACAAGAAAAATACAACACAACATGACCAATTTTCCGATAACTTCCATTTCCATAATTGATTATAATTCAAAATCAGGGTGTAAAATTTAATTTGCAAATTGAATGAATTTGAATTGTACACACTTTACATATTGTATTGTAATATCATGTATGCCAAACCGTCACTGTCGCCCAATTCAGTTAGCAAATTTCGTTGATAAGCATTACTTAAATTAAATTATACAGTGTGTGGCAATAAAAGACCAGCACCAGACCTAATAATTATTCCCCTGAACATTTTGCTAAAGAATTGGTAGCATTTTTTTCTGCTCTTATTCTGCCCTCTACTATTCGTTTTTTGATCAGTTATGTCATGTTTTAAGGTATTAATCCTCTTAATCCTCTTTTGAACATCGAAAAATGGTTTAAAAAAATTTTTTTTTCCTCGCAAATATGGCGAGTAATGCTCATTGTCCGTTCACATGAAACACTCAAACAAATGACTTCAAGTAGCTGACAAAATACAAAAAGAAATGAAAGAAGCCAATAATATAAAGTGATAATGAAAAAAGTTGATGTAAAAAGAGAACCAGGGGGACTAATTTCACTGACGACCTGCACTCTGAATGTACGAATATACTTTAACAAGCGATAAAGACGTGAGCGAAACATAGTGATAGGGTGGAGCAATGTCACAAAGCTGCTACAAGCGTAGTTGCTTTAAAAAGCCTTGCTTTTTTATCAGTTAAGCTGCTTCACTACAATTAAATATTTGCTTGAAAAGCATCACTTAAATCTGTTTATATTCATTGAAGATCAATTAGAAAGTTTCTGAAAGGATATAAAAGCCTAGTCAATTTAAATCACATCTGCAATCTCTCTATCACCCATGATATTCAACGTTGTTATTGACATTATCATGGTGAAAATTACAGTAACGCTTTTTATTATATTCTGGTATTTAAACTTTACTTACTTATTTACTTAAGTGGTCATTATAATCATTCAGTAAAGATTATGACGTAGTTTCTCACACCACCTATAATGTGTGCATCAGTTTTACTCTCAAAGATTTTGTCAGAAATTGATTGAGCACAGGACGCTGCGGAAGTATTTTTGTACATTTCGTATTATTTGAGATGTTTGGACTGGGGTTTGAACCATAGCCTCACGGCTATACACAACCAACCAGACTACGGCAACTTCACTCTTTCGATGTTGAGACTGAAACTAAGTTCTAATTTTTTTTTTTTTTTAATCAGGATAGTTGTTTGATTTTCAAATAATTTTATTTTGTAGCATCCGTTTATTGTTTTAATTTAATTTCCTTTTGTGATTATTGGCTCGTATATTTGCTTTGTTTTTGTTTAATTTGCATATTTGAAAATAAATTTAAAATGCTTTAAAAATAATCCTTTAAAAGCTTCAGTTACAATATTTGCATAATTTAATTAAAAGTTAATAATTTAAAAGAAAGAAACTTTTTTAGAACTTTAAAATTTTATTTTCTTCTTTACTCTCTCTCTCTCGCTCTCTATCTCTCTCTCTCCTTAGCGTTTTCATATATCTGTTTTTTGGTATTTTTTTTCAACAAAAAGGAGAAGAAACTTTAAAACAATTTAACGCCAGAGAAATAATTAAATAAATTAAATAATACGTAATAATATTAAAAGTTTCTTTTTTGTTTATAAACTTCCATAACGTAAAATCATTTCTTTTTGTTGTTGTTGTTGATTCAAAAGAGAAAGGAACATTAAAATTTGCATACTTTTAGGAGTATTACATTACTTTATTGCATCTTTGTCGTTTCATTTGTATTGGTGCGTGCTAGATAGATAGATGGAAGTATTCAAGAAATAAAATTAGAAAAAAACTTTCTTCGTATTGAGAAGATAAATATTTAAAAAGAAAACCAAGAAAACTGATTGTGTTTCTCGGGCACTTAAATGTAAAGAGAGAGTTTTTGGTTTTGCTTGCTTAGGAAAGGATTATTAGTTTAAGCTAAGAAAAATTCTAAATAAATAGAAAGAAATGAAGGAAATCATAAAAATTTATGAAATTCTTAGGGCCCGCCTTCACACGAGATAGTGTAACTTCTACAAATGGTTTGCGTCTGTAATAACATCTGTCATTTACTCTCACTGTGTGTATAATCAGAAGATTATGAAGAATCTTATAATCGATCTTAAAGACATTTATTGAGGACCTCAAACATCCAATGTCCATCTAATCTTTTCTCCATTTTTTTCTAATGTTGTTTACAATAAAAATTTGCGCAATAATGATTGACCTTAAATAATTATAATCGAGTGGATCTGATAATAAAAATTCTTTTTCTTTTTCTTTTCTCATTTCAGTGTGAGACCATAATCGAAAGGTTTTCAACAACAACGAAATAAAATTAAATAAAAAATAAAAATTAAAATAAAATAATTGAATAAATAATTAACAATATAGTAAAATAATATACAATAAATAAAATAAAAAAAACAAATTAATTAATGATATGGCGGCTGATATTAAACTGTGCTGACACTTTTTTTTAGCAGAAAACAAAAACTTAATTCATTACGATAATAAATAAATGAATAAATTAATTAATAAAATAATAAAAATTTTTAACAATTAATATGCTTCGTAATTATTATAAACCAATGTTCACGAGCAAGATTATACAGGTAATCATTTTAACATGGCTAATACGCCAGCATTTATTGATGGCCACAGCAGCTACTGGGGCCACATCACACATTTTGCTTTCATACCAGCCACACAACATCAACAGCAGCAACAGCAACAGCAACAGCAGCAACAGTACTGTAGAAAATCTAGTCTTAAATACAAAACCTTTAATAAGTACACATGACCAGAAAGTAAAGGCAGGCAAAAGTGTTGTTAACAGTAGTAATAATACTTTAGCCAATGGCCATACAAGCCAGAGTAAAGCCAGTGTTAAGAGTAGCACTAACAGTTTAAATGTCAACAACACAGATACTGAAATGACCTTAAAGCTAAAGGATGCAACAGCCCGTAATGTTTATATTACACAACCAGCACCTGTGCCAACAACAGCAGCACAATTTAATAACGGCAATGGTAAGACTGTAATTTCCTTTTCCTCTACATCCTCTGTTCAGAGCAATTATAAAATAACTGCAGCAAATACCATGAGTATGACTAACACAACGGCAGCATTTGCAGTTGGTCAGCTAGCCAGCAGTGAAATAATAAGTTCTCCTGAGACTGTCCGTAATAATGAGACAGAAAAAGCTGGCAAATACCAACACAACCCCAGGAGCCCTTATCAAATAACAACTGCAGCATTGAACATTTCATTGCTAATGAATACAGCTGCCAAATACCAGAACCAGAACCAGAGCCAGAACCAGAACAACTCAAACTCAAATTCAAACTCAAATTCAGAAATAATGCACACAAATCAGGCATTCGATAATAGTGAAAAGGGGAGGAGTATGGATTTAATCAATACCCCAGCCACCTCCGCGAATGGTAATTTAATTAGTACACCGCAAGACTTAAAGGCAATCAAAAGCGAAAGCATTACAAATGATGATGTCGTCAGCGAAACTGGACAATTAAAAGAGAGTCAGCAAAAAATATTTTTAAGATTCTTAAAGGATTTAAATAAGAATCATCGTGCTGAACGCGAACGAATGGAAAATAATACAAAACAAGATGATAAAATGGCAAAACGGAAGCACAATACAAATAATCCATTAATGCCTTACCAAGATATCAACATGAAGGTACAAGGATTGCAAAAGTTGGATAGAAAAACAGAAGCGCAGAATTTTAATTTAACAATTGATGGGAAAAAGAAAAAAAAAAATCTTTTGGCTAAACAAACTCAACATAAAGATAGAAACGGAAATGAAAATGAAAAACAAAATGAGAAGGGAAAACAGCTTTCCCTCATAACCAATTTGAAGAGTTACACTGAAAGAAAAACAAATAATTTCGTAAATGAAAGTCGCCTGTTGAAAGCTCAATCAGATGCAACTGCTCTTAATGAGCCCGAAAATTGGGAAAAGTTTTTAAAAAATTCTTCAAAAACTAAAGGAAATGAAAAGTTGCTTGTTTTTACGAAACAAAATGAAAGTCAACATGCGAAAGCTTCTAATAATAAAAGCTTGAGTGATACGCAAATATTTAAAGTCAAAAGCATAAAACTTAAAACTTCAGTGACAGATGAAAATCCAAACACTCAAAGATTAAATGCAGCTTTACAACTTGAGCCTCTGAAACGATTGGATCCCAAAAGCCTGAAAATTTCAGAAGATTTCAGGGAGTTTAAGCCTGAAGTACGAAAATTAAACAAAATTTTAAATACAAGCAACTCAAGTACAAGTAGAGCTTCTAACATTGAGCCTCTAAGCTCAGGAGGATCAAATGCTTCCTGGTCGATAAATTCGAATGAAACAAAGTCCTGGATTAGTAAAAGCTACAACAACAAACCAAAACTGTTTGATTTAAAAAACTCAAGTGAAACTAAAGCTTTAGAGCATAATAATCATGATATTTCAAAAGCTTTTACTCTTCAAAGCCTAAACGAAACTAAAGCTTTTAATAACACAGACATTATTAAGAAGACAAATTTCTCAAGCTCCAATGAAAGTGTTAAAAATACTGAGAAACTGGCACTTCAAACAGTATTTCAAAAAGAATTGGAACTTGAAATGAAACTTGATAGACTTAAACAAGTTGAAACCAAAATGTATAAGAAGCTTAAAAAGGAAATGAACACAATTAGAGCAGCATTACAAAACAAAAAAGTAATTCAAACTAAACTTGACAAGCAGCTGGGAAATTTAGCACAGGATCAGAATATTTTAAATAAAAATATTGAGCAACTGAACTTAATAACGAGCTTTTTAAAGCAAATGGAATGATTTAGAGAATTTGAATTTGAAAAATAATAAAAGCCAAGCTACTGCCGGCTTATGGCAACGAGAAAAACGTTTGAACATCAAATCCTCAAATCAGATGGCTTAACAAATCTTACCTTCAATAAAGCCATCCCTGCATTGCAGGAAAACTTTGCCAATATTCCACGAAATTTTACGTTACACTCGGATAAACAATCAATTACTGAAACAACAACAAAAAGTATTGAAAATGAAAATGAAAAGACAAGTGAACGCGTTGATTTGGAAACAGCGGATGTTCACAAATTAAAATATTTCCATGATGATGCCGATGATGCTGACGATGTTAAACAAAAACAAACTCCAATCAAAAACAATAAAACAACAACTGACGCTGTTCAAAGCTTGTTGGCAATAGACGCCAATATGAATAACAAACAGTTGGCTCGGCCAGATAGTAATAGTGACGGAGGCAATGTTAATAACCCAGAGCAACAACAAATTGAAAACACGACGAAAAGAAACCAAACAAAACTTCTTATCACAGAGAAATATAATGACACCGGAATGAATGACAATATTGAGACAACAACTACAAATACAGAGACCTACTTAAGCACATCATCCGCAGATAGAGTGTCTGTAACAGATGAGTTAAGACAAGATTTATGGGAATTTCTAACAACATTAGCAACAGCCGATAGCCTTGCCACCACCACTGCTGCTATTGATTTAATAAGGCCAACGACACCATTATTTATAAGTGATAACTTGGCAAATAAATCAACAACTTTTATCTACAACAACACCACTACCACAACCCCCTATACTACTCGTAGACCTTTAACCTTAACTGACTTAGTTAATGCAACATTAAATCCAACAACCACAGCAACAACAAGAGAAATAAGTGAAGAAACTTTAACAACAACTTTTAGTTCAACGGATTTAATGCAATTGATTGCTACAGCCACAGCAACTTCACAAAGCGTATCAGCAACAGTACAGCCGACTTTACTAACACTCACACCTTTAGTAAATGCCTCTGCAACTAACACTGCCATAACGGGATTTTCAACCATTTCAACAACAACAACACCCTCATGGCCGGTTAAACATGCTTCAGTCATGGAGGGTAATGTTATTTTGGGTGGTCTTATGATGGTCCACTCAAGAGAGGACAGCATTACTTGTGGTCCGATTATGCCACAAGGTGGCATACAAGCATTGGAGGCAATGCTTTATACCCTGGATCAGGTTAATAAACTGCAACTTTTGCCGAATATTACTTTAGGCGCCCACATACTCGATGATTGTGATAAGGATACTTACGGTTTGGAAATGGCTGTTGATTTCATCAAGGGTAAGTGAAGAGTTTACAAGTATTTCATTAAATTACGCCAAATTTTATTGTGATTTTGTTTGTAAGCTGGTCAATGTTGAATTTTATAACTTAGGAAGTGCTTACATTAGCTATTCAGTGATCCAAGAAATATCCTTCAAAGCATTAGCACCAGAAACTGTACTAAGTACTCGTGTTAGAAGAAAGCCTACTTTAAAGGCAAGACATCTTGTTCTTGCCATAATTTTGCCAATTAATTTCGGTTGGTTAACCTAACCTTCTCCTTTTCTGAATAACTCTTTCATTTATTTTTTTATTTTTATTTCAAAACAAGGAAA
>QOCX01000105.1:492168-519104 GCA_005959815.1 Sarcophaga bullata
GAAAAACGGCATGAATTGAAATCCTTTTTTAATGCTTTTTTTTGTTTTTTGTTTAAATGTGGTGGCAGAAAACTTATTAGAATTTTAATAGATTTAAATACAATGGCAAGTGAAACCCCTCAGAGAAAGAAATATTTTTACTGACTTAAGACTATAATTCAACGCATAAAAAGGCAGCCAAGCATACGAAATACACTCAAACACTCTCATACTGAAAACAATTTGTTTAGCACTTCAAATACCTTCTCAAGGATATGCTTTAACAACAAAAGGCAAAGGAATTAAAATTTTAAACAACGTATTGACGAGACGGGTAACGCCTCTTAAATGGTAGTGTGGGGTGTGATGGTGGGTGAGTAAAGCATGCTTACAAGTTATGGTTTAAAATTAAAGAAGAAGAAGAAGAAGAAGAGCAAGAAAGAAAGAAGAAAAACAAAAAAGGAAAATTAAAAGGTAAATAAGCGTAAAGAGTTTTCCTCAGGAACTTGGAAAAAATTACAAGAAAAGAAAAGAGAAAAATAGGAAAAAGAAAAATAAATTTTGTTGGAATCAAACATAAATGTTGGAATGAAGAGGAAACAAAAATAAGAAAGGAAACTGAAACAGAAATAAAGAAAATGAAAACCGGCAAAAAAAGTAATACTTTACGCCCGACACGCACTCACGCACATACATACATACATACATTCATATACAGAGGCAAATGAATAAAAAAAATTGAATGAATGAATGAATGAATGAATGAATGAATTGAAAATGAAACAGCATCATAATACACTTTGTAAGGAAACTACCTTTTAAGTTTATTTATTATGGGATTTCATTTTAATTTTCATTCTCATTTTTATTATATGACCTGTGACTGTGACTGTGACTGTGACTGCCTTTATTTCTTATTCAACTTTGGCTGACTATAAAAACTTATAAAAAAAAATTTCTTAAGCAATATTTAACAGGCAAAAGAAATGAAAGGAAAGAATACAAAACAGGCCAGAAAGCCATACAATTTATGTTTTAAATACTGTTACGGTTTAAATGCTCAGCTCTGCTTAGCATAATTTATTGAATGAAAAACCTCCCTTCTTCACCATAAATTTCACACTTCGTCGACTTTTATGCCAAAGCAAAAGCATAACACACGAACAACAATGAATCCTTTTGCTTTTCGTCTTTCTTTGTCAATATACGAAAGAAAGGTTTTCAAGAAAAAAAAAAAAAAATAAAAAAAAAATAAAATCCCAGAAATTTTATAATCTGGTTACATTTTTTGTTTTATTATTATTTCATATGGTATATGAGTGTTAACAACGTTACTTAAGTTAATGAAATTGTTTATAAGCATTGTGGCATTTCAAAGAAAAAAAAAAAAAAAAAGCAAAAGATTGGCATAAAATTTCTAAAAGAAATGCGAATTTAAACGTGTTACGCCGTCAGATTTAAATTATGAAGTATGTTGGTGTTGTATTATGTCCATTGAATAAGAAACGAATTTAGAGAAATAATTTGTAAATAAAAATCACAGTCATAAAATAAGATTTAAAAAGGCTTTAACAAGGTTTAAATGTTATTAAATATACACACTTGCGGTTGCGGTTAAACTGGGTATACCACGAATGGTACAGTGATTAAATAAATCAGGGAGACTAAATGGTAAGATATTTAACATCAAATGTGGTCATGCTAGCAGAAGTAGGCAGTGAATTGCTCCTTTCTTTGCTTGACATTTCATCAAACTTGAAGGGGTATTTTCGTTCTAAGAACTTTTGCTATTTTTAGGCAATTCTCACCATGGCCTAGAGATAATATTATAAAAGAAAATATTGCGTTCAGCTATGATTTTTATGATAAAACCTATGTAGCATAGCGGAAAATATGCTTTTAAATAAAAATTTTTCAAATTACATTATATAGGCTGCTTTGGTAGTGTGCTAAACTATTAGACTGAAGGAAATACTCTTGTTTTGTTGCATTACACTGAGCAGATGGTCGAAGTTTTTCATCCCGTATATAATTAAATATAATTTGTAATTGTATTGTAATAAATAAATGAATAATATCACGAAAAAAAAAATTCCATTTCCTATTATATTGTACAATGAAAAATTCATTAAACATTCGCCATTAGTTATTTAATACAACAAGTGCTAGTTGAAATGAACACAATGAAAATCAATAGAATTACAAACGTTGTAAATTGACCAATATTATCAACTAAATACATATACAATGCAATATATACCGCATAAAAAGCATTCAGAAATTAAAATTCAACATCAGTTTATTGAATCCTTGTAAACCCAAAAAAAAAAAAAAAGTATTTGCATGCGTGTGTGTGCTGGTAATGTAATTGCGTATCCTGATTTTAGTTCATGTTTTGGTCTGAAAAAATCTCATAGTTTTGACAATCTGTTTGAATTAAAATGAAATTTTTTAGAAAATTAAAAACCAATTGCCAGCCATAATCACAGACGCAGCTGGCCAGGCATATTGTATTGTATTGTATGGGCGTTAATATGTGCAATAATGCGTTGCTAGATGAAGATACGAATTTGAAAGCGCATACAGGAGCCGAAGTGAGTGATTAAAGTAATAATTTTTCAAGCTTATTTCACTTACGCTTATTTTCTGCTCAATACTGAGAAATAAAATGGTATTTAATTTATTTTAAAATGGCGGTAGAATTACCGCCTGTCACAATATTCCTCCAATTGAAACTAAATAATATAATGCCTCTGAGAAAGGATACCCAGAGAAGGTAAAAATTATTGTCTTGTCACAGCTCCTATGAACCTGTGAAAAGCTGCTAAATTATTCCAGTGTCCCAAGATGACATGTCATAAAAGATCTCATCTGAGATCATGTTGACCACCATAAACCCCTTACCTATACAACTAAAGGTCATGTCATTAGTTTTTTAATTTTACCCAGTAAATTTTCATTTACCATGACAATTATGCAAATTTCTGAAGTCACTACTCTTACAGTGCTGAGTGTTAGAATGAAACATTTTTCTTTTTCAGCTGGGTGTTCCTACAACACTTCATTTCGT
The DNA here is from genome assembly GCA_005959815.1 of Sarcophaga bullata. Classification (NCBI taxonomy): domain Eukaryota; kingdom Metazoa; phylum Arthropoda; class Insecta; order Diptera; family Sarcophagidae; genus Sarcophaga; species Sarcophaga bullata. The sequence goes on from QOCX01000105.1 coordinate 495,218, forward strand.
TCTTATAGAAGTTTTCCACAAAAGAAAAAAAGAAAAAAATCAATTGGTTTTATTTGAAAAATATTGGAAATTAATAGCGATTGAACATATAAGCTGTACAAATGCACTTGTTGTGCCTACTGTACTGTACGTATTGCAAATATTTTATTAGAAACCAAAAAAAAAAAACATAATAACAACAACAAGCAAATCCTGAATTATTTATTGATACAAAAAATTAAAAGTAAAAAGAATAATTTTCAAAATATCATTGCTTAAAAGCATTACGCACTACGTAGTGTCTGTGTGTGATTGTAATCTGAACAAAAAAGTTATTGATAGCCTATCTAAATGGTACAGGAGTAGGCTAAGCTATTGATACCAGACACAATATCAAAAAATAATACGTGAATTATAATTTATTGGCCATTTGAAATGATCGAATCAACTTACCATAACCACTTCGGAAATGAAATTTCATATGAAAAGCTTTTCTAAAAATTTTTTTTATTAACAAAACACTTCATAAATTGTATGTTTTCGACATTTCATTATAATTTTTCATTTATTTTTATAGAAAATATTAAGAAAAAAATTATAATATTTGCATAACAAAAGCCTCTATATACGAGTATACTCGTATATATTCAATGTTTATAATAAGACAACTTCCCTTAAAACATATTGAATTTATTTCTGAATTTTATGCAGAATTTCATATTTATTTATGCAACAACTTGTAGGTTCAATATATTCAATATGATCATAATAATTTAACAAATTTCGTTAGACGGCAGACAGAGCACAGAGCAGGCAAATTGTGGTAATTTATTATAATATTCGTTGTATTTGTTTTTCAATTTGAATTCTATGTTACTGAAATAGGTAGAATTGAATAAATTTAAATTGAATTAAAATTTTGCTAACATGCGAACATGTTGCCATACAGACAACAACATACAACAGACAATAGCAATAGCAATTCAATATAATTTATTTTCAATATCTAAGTAAGGCATATTGATTTTTGGCCAATTATAAAGGAAAAACAAAAATAATTTTAAAATGAAATTCATATTTTAATTTAATTTATATCATGTTCTACTACTACATACTACATACTCGTACTTTAAGTGTTTATTGAAACACTTTAAAATAAAGAAAGGAAAATAAAGCAAGTATATGGTACTTTATAACATAGCACTGGGTTCTTAAGAGGGTTTTGCTGTTCTCTGAGGGAAACGCTAAACCAATTGTATTAAATATGAATTTTTGCATCCTTAAGATCAAAGAAAAATGAGTTCTGATGGTCCAAGGGCCAAGCTATATGGTAGACTTAACAATTTATCTGCTGACTGTTAAGCCTTGTTAGTTTCTGTCTCAGTTTTTTTGCTCCAATTTCGTTATCTGTCTACAGAAGAGACGAAAGTCTTTTATTTGTTTAGATTGCAGAAACTTGTGATAATCAGTTCCTTTATAATCTCACCAGGAATGCTTTAATACCGTTCCTTTTGACAATCTTGGTTTTGCCTTTTTCTATGAACGATTGAAAACTGTTTGCTGGTGAATGTTAGTTCCCTAGCAATGGCCGTTTTGCTTATGTCCCGCTCATTCCCAATTTTACTATTATTTTTATGAACCTTTATAGCGGATTCAATGTTTTGAAAATTTAAAAATTTTAGTGTCTAACACGTTCGAATCTTTTCACTGCTGTTTTCTAAGTGTAGCTTTGTTGGCGTGGGCCTCACAAATTTCTTATGGAGACTTACATTTTTTATATAATTTGGTGGTAATGGTCTATAATTTCAATAGCTATTGAATTTAGATAGGCTAGGTTAAGTTACTGACAATCGATAACCTATCCATTGACCCAACCTATCCTGAGTCAGTGTGGAGACCTGCTCTATCGCTAGACGCTTAGAAGGCACACCCAGCAATTACTCGGACCTGGTCGTAACATCATCATCACAGTGGCCATGCTTACAGATGATTGTGTTATGGAAAGACATGCGGAAAGAATGCAGTTTCTATTTAACGACTTCTGCTGGGTGCAGATCCGTTGAGGAAGAGGAGACTGTTATCGATTTTCCTTGTCGATGCCCATTTTTTGCGAGGTGCAGTTACTGGTTATTTGGCTCTAAAATCCTTGTCAGCTTGATGCAGCTATCATCCATTGTGTCAAGGATATATTTTCGTTTATCAAACTTTTGTGCTGGTTTTCCAGCATAGGGTAGCCGTGCTTTTAATGTGCAACCCTTAAGCTGACCAAGTTTGGTAGAAATTGGTTAGTACAGGGACTGCGTTCACCTTTGGCGTCACAACGGGCTGCTATGCATGCTCATGTGAGCTTTTGCTATCAAAGCTACCCACTCTACTTACCTACTCCTAAAAGACTTGGACACGAAAATTCTGTAGAAGGCATTTGAAAGAATATCAAGTCTATTGGCATGTCATCTAATCCTAATAGTGTGTTGTATGCCTATGTAACTTAAGACACTTTTTCTTGTCCACATAAGACCAACAGAGTCTTGTGATATTGGACATACTCTCCTGTTGTTTAGCTAGTCGAAAAAGCTAAAACCTTGAAAATATCTGAGTCAATTCACCTGCAATGGAGTGAATTCATCCCAACTATTAACTCAATACAGTGAAATTTCCGGGTGACTGCCTCCAGCCTTTTTTAAAGCAACTTATTTTAAAGTGAATAATAAACGATATTGTTCACCTGTTGACCTTCTTATTTGTTTAAATAATGTTTTCATAAAAGATTTGGTTTTTTATTATCTCCTCAATTGCTTAAGTTTTATTATTTGAATATTGTTTAGAATTTAAGAAGACTGCTTGGCTTTATGGTTTCAATGTATTTATCATAATATTGCTCCTACCTCATGTAGTTATTAATAGCAATTATATTGTTCAATTGATTAAATCATAACAATAATTGCTTTATTTAATTAATTATGCAACATGGCATGTGTGAATTGTCAAGTGGCTTCATAATCAATTTATTAATTTATACTAAACGAAAATGCACAAAACAAACAACAACAACAACAACAAAGACGAAAGGAAACATTATTTAATTGTCACATTATCATTGTCATTTATGAAGTCTATAAATATGGAATGAAAATATATTATAATTGAAATATTATTTCCATGCAATATGTATGTATGGATGTATGTATGCCAGCAGAAGTTAAATATAAAATTGAAAGACATTTTAATATTAAAATTTAAATTTAAATTGGAATTGATTTTAACGAAACATTCCATCTTTATTTACTTGATAGTTAAAATAACAACAAAAAAAAAAAAAACAAAACAAAACAAAATAATTCCAAATGTATGTATGTATGGATATTCCTTTGAAGATGTTATTATTTTATGAGAATCTATTATTAGCAGCTGTGTGCTGTTGCTTGGGTTCTAAAAGTGGAATTCAATTCAATCGAATGCAAATTTAATAAATTTTTGATTTTTATTTGAAGAAGACAGAAATATTTGAAATCGTAAGTGCATAGTTTGAGATCAAAAATAAATATTTTAATGCCATACAACAGCAATGACTATCAGTTGTATGAAAACCAATACATACAGTATAGAGAAACGAGGTGTGTTAAGGAAAATTTTAAGACATTTTTTGTAACTTTTTTAGAAAAAGGAAAATTCAGTCTTTCAAGTCCGTACACATGCAATATAATACTCATCCCCTGGGTATCATTTGTATTCTGCTTTAAGTCTTTCCAACACACCTCGTAGGTCACCAACATTTTATTCCGCTCTCTATAGAGCAACTGTCTGTTTGCACGAGCTATGTTTTAAGCAAACTATTCAAGTTAATCCAGTTAAAATTGAAAGAAAATATTTCTTTCGTTTTCTTTTTCTTTTTTTTTTAATTTTCTTAACTTTTTAGTGTTTCTTGCAGTTACTTGGGGAATTTCAATGTGTGTTGTTTTTTTCTATTTTTTTTTTCTCTTGCTTTAAGACTTTAGAAAATTGTGGAAAAATATGTTGAAAGGGAAACAAACGTATGCATATAAATCATGGTGTGTGGAATTTTAAGGACAATAAGACTGGTGCGATTTATTTATTATTGGTTTATATACCAATAATAATATACGTACGGGTACGTATGAAGGAGAAATGTATTCAATCGAGACAACTGTTGTAATTTATTGCTGCAAACGGACAATAGTGTTAGTAAATCAATGTTTTTGGGTATACTGTGTAAGTGCGTTCATTTCCATAATGGAAAAAGGCCACATAGGGGGAAGAAAACAAAAAAAAAAGAAGTCTGGAATTTAAATTGAAATATTTCAAACATATTTATGGTGCTTTTAAACCCAATAAAAACCAAAAAAAAATTTAATTTTTCAAAATATTTTTTGGAAGATTCTATCGAAAGATATTTTTTTATGAAAAACAAGTTTCATTCATAATTTTCTTTCGAAATCCATTTAAACAAATTGCTGCATATGTTACTTTGCTATTAGAGAACATATTCTTAATTTAAATAAATGTTTACCTGCTTCAAGTTTTGTTATTATTTTTCCTTTTTATGATTCACAATAGAAATGTTTTATTAAAGCTCTTATGAAATTCTATATGAAACAACAACAAAAAGTTTTTACTTCGTGTGAAAATTTCATAATTTTTTTTTTTCATTCTCTTTTTTTTTTGCAATTTTTGGCAATTTTTCGATGTTACAATTTGATAAACATAAACTGTATACATTTTTAATGCATAAAGACGGAGAGAGAAGAACAAAATTTAAAAACACAAAACTAGGAAAACACCATCAAAATAGAAAAACATACGATACATTAAGTGAAAATATACTGTAGAAACACATGTAAATATTTCGTTGCATACATTTCAGCAGCTGTAGCTTATAAAGCGCTTTTGCACGCTCTCTATATTGCTTAGCATTTTACACAAAAATGTACATACCAGGAGAATGAGAGGTAGAGTGGGGAAAGTACAGTATGTAGTATCATATGTAATATGTTTTATTGTTTATTTATTCCTTTGTTTATTTAGTTTTAGTTTCCAAACGAAATTCAAATAGAATTCTCACGTTGCGGTTAAATAACAATTTTTTTATAACACAACTTCAGGCGCATAAAAGTTAATAACAGCTTTTTTGTTGTTGTTGTTGTTTTCTATTTTAAATTTCTCAAAAAGAATTTTTATTCATACGCCTCATAGGGGTTTTTTTTTCCAAATGCTGAAATATGTTCACCCGTAGCTTTTGAAAACTAGTTTCTGTTGTTTATTTAGAAAACTTTCATTAAAAAAAAACTGAGAGAAAAAAGGCTGTAAAAATAGAAACAAAATAAAGGATTTTATTTATTTACAACAGCTTAACATGGCCCATAAGCTAGGCTAAGCCTAACTGAGCTTTACTAAATAAACAAACTTGCTGTTGCTGTTAGCAAAAGTGAAAGAGAAAAAAATACAAAAAATAAAAGGATTTGTTGTTTGGAAATATTTTTGAAAAATACTAGTTTTAATTAATAAAACGTAGTTGTTGTTGTTGCTTAATTAACAGAAAGACAAAAGAAGGGTTGTTTTTGAAATTGAAAAAGTTAAGCTTTAGAACTTAGCGGTAGCCGAGCTGGTATTCCTAAGCACGTTAAGAACTTGTTAAACTCTTAAAAAAAATTGAATAAAAAAAGGAAAAATTTTAGGGACACTGACACAATAATTGTGTGGAGCTTTGTAAGTAGGGATGTAAGCTAAAGGTATTATAATTAGGTATTACAACATTAGAAGTGTTCTATTTATTCACGGAACTTCTGGATACATGAACTTTATTAAGCGCTGAAAGAAGCATCCAAATAAAGCCACATGTTGTTGTAGTCCACAGTCCGAATTACTGGGCATTCTAGATATCCTATTCAATACAATGGCTTTTAAATCTAACAAGAGCTGAAAGAAACTCTCGGAAATATTTAAAGTATAAGTCACTTCCGCTAGCTTGTTTGTCAAATAATTCAAAAAACTATGCTGAACGTGGTTCTTTGTACTTTGGTTATACTTTCTGTGCGTTCTTCCTTTAGCCTTCAGCAGTGCGCTATCTTTNNNGAAATCAAACACCAGACATTAGCGGAATCTATGGATCAATTTTTAATTTGGAGTTTGCAGGTTCTCAGAGGTGGTGAGAACTCACCCGAGATTTTTGAGGGATTTACCATACTTGATACGAGTCTCGTTGACTTGGTTATCCTACAGTTGATTTTTTTTTACTAAATATAACTAAAAATAACAGTATGTGGGAGAGGAGCATCCCTCCTTTCTCATAGATTTCCATTAGCTTATATATCTGCGGAATTTGGCATAGTACGAGACTATCTTTTTGCAAACACACGAGAGCCATAGTTCAGATGATTTATGGGAAATCTTTTTAAACAACTCCTAATTACCTGACAGCCTGTTGCCTACAATATTACAATATTTTTAACAGATTAGTGACTCAAAAGTTCATACACAAACGCAACGTTAATTTTTTTTAAATCTTTTTTATCCTGTAGAATTTCCCAAACCATAGAATTTCCCAAACCAATTATATGTACGTGTGTATGTATGTATATGTGTGACTTAATAAAATATTTGTTAATTTATTTTATTATTCTCTGCTGTTGGCAGTGTTACTAAAGTAAATTGCTGCTCTAAATATAAATGTTGTTACGAATGTTGGCAATCCACTTGATTTCATTCCATTTCATTTGCTAATTTTTTTTGCTATTTTTAACCAAAAAAAAAAATAAAAAAAGGAGAGAGAAGGAAAAAAAGCAATGTAGACGAGTGAAATGTAACAGGTACAGGAGTTTTTATTGCATTTAGTGCCTGCAAACACTTGAGTTAAATTAACATTTTATCATGTGTTCACACACACTCTTTTTCATTGTCCTTCATCCATCGACACACACTCACATCGTGTACATAATGTTGTCAGCTAGTCCCCTAGCTCGTGTAATTGTACTGCAAAGCAAAGTATTTTCACAGAATTTTGAAGATGGTGTGTGTGCGTAAATATACAAGGATATGTAATGTAATTGAATACTTCTATTGGTTACGCATCCTGTTGCTGTCAAAGGCATATTAGGGGTGATTTGACTAAAAATGAAATTTCTACTTGTGGTCGCATATTAATATTGCGAGAGAGAGAGAGAGATAGAGAGAGAGAGAGAGAGAACTTATTAAATGGAAACACTTTTGAAAATATTAAAATGAATAGTTTGGTTTGGTTGAATTGATTCTGTAGTAGAAGTACTTTTAATTTTTCCTTTTCATTTTTGTTTTGTTTGTGAATTTCCCTAATTCTCTACCTAATAATGTTAGACGAAAGGCAATAATTCTAAGCAAATTTAATGTAAATGTGTACTCAGAAACATACTTTACAGATGTTCCCTTTCCCTAAATAAAAAAAAAATTTACACACTTATTTGCAATGTCTGCAGATGTGTTTTTCTGGCAAGTCATTGTAAGCAAATTACCATGATTGTCTATGAACAAACAGTGTGGAGTAAAACTGCCAGGCAATAAACAAAAAAATATTCAAACAGCAGGTGTTTGATCATCGAAAAAGCTTTCATTATTATTTTATTCTGGAAAAAAATAAACCTACGACAGCACTGTGTAATTTATAGCTCAAAAAAAAATTGTATTTCTTAAATGTACATACTCTTATACACATGTATACATATGTACATTTTTATGTTCAAGAGTATTTTTGAATGTTACTTTAGAAAATCATGTAAATTACACATTTTCCAAGAAAAAAAAAAGACAAATATTCTAAAAAAAAAAAGTAAATAAAATTGTACAATATTAACACATAAGTATGTACGTATGTATGTACGTATGTATGTATTTATAAATGTGTTTATAAACATTTATATTTAAAATATTCTCTTTAACGTATTTTCTATGTTGTGTGAATATTTAATATTTTTTTGGTAATGCCTTAAGCTCATTATGTGGGAGAGTTTATATTGAAGAAAAATAATGCAAATTATGACAAACAAAGCAGACTTTATGGTAACCTACACTACAAGAATAAATATTTCAGTTATTTTACTTTGTCTTTGTCTTTACTTTGTCTCTTTCCTACGTCTTCCCCTATTCCAATTTAGCGATCTCTTTCACTACCCTCTCTCTCTCTCTCTTTCTGTCTTCTAGGACGAATTTACAATGGTTAATTTTGACCTCTGGATATTCTTTGGGTATTGTAGTTGTCCCAATGACAAGTACACGTCCTTAAACCTAACCTAACCTTACCTAACCTATGCCATCTATTTTATGCGTGTTAACGTCAACTTCTTTTCTTTTCATATAAAAGCTGAGATTTGAAATCACTAGCTCTCGTCTATAGAAGTCAACGCACGACCTACTAGACTACGGTGATGCATTGACAAGTGCTGGTACAGTATTTAATTCGCATAATAGTTACCAGACAAATTTCGTTTTGTGTTAAACCTAAACAAAAATTCTTCTACACCTTCAAACTGCAGCTGATTAGATCCTAAATAATGGATTCTAACATACTCATAATTAGAGAAACTGCTTGGGCCCAGCCCCTATACCTGTACCATCAATAATGTCTGTAGAGTACTAAACAATAAAGATTGCTTACATTTCTTGCATTTAAATGATGAAAACATTCTATGGTTGTGTGCCGCATAGAAAGAAAAAAAAAATCATAAAAAATGTTAGAAAATAATGAAAAAAAAAGAAAAAAAAATAATTTTAATAATTAAGATTAAAACATAAACAGGTATTATTAGGTGTTTATCAATGCTGAGGGGTAAATGAGAGATTTTTAAAGTAATCCTATTAAAATTATTATCATTCTTGTTCTTGTTTCTGCTCTCTTTTAGTTTAAATAAATTGTGTGCTGACGGAAGTGCTTTATTCGAAGTATTTAAAAAAAAATGAAGGAAAAACCATTCTAAATGGCACATTAACTAGGGTAGTCATATAAAAGTGTAGGCCAGGACAGCTGGCTGGATAAGTTATGTAATATTTTCAACCGCAGTATTCATTGTATACATGTGGTGTAATTAATTTAAAGTGGATTATTCTGCTTTCACTAAGTCCTTGCTAGTGACTGGTAATCAATCTAAGCAAATAAACAAACAAAATGTTGCTTAAATACTCGAACACTGTAATATAATAAATATGAAGAATTTAACTGTTAACCTAACAAAGCTACAAAGAGCGTTAAGTGAATTTGTTCATAAGCTCAGGGCTGCTACGGAGATCTTTCAACGAAGAAAAAATATGCCAGACTTTTTCCATAAAAATCTAAAAACTATAAACATTTCCATTATAATTCCATTGAGTTAAGACGACGTCTATACATTTTATTCTGCAAAAGGACTTTTTTGTGTCTGTTTTTTTTTAAGTTAACAGTTATGGAATCTAAAATCATTGTATAACACTTTCCCTAATGCTGTTATATTGTATGTTAAACAATTCAAGCCAAACCTCAGAAGCTTTCGCCGTTGCTTTCAGTTAACTTTGAATCGATGTTGTGTTAAAAAAAAGGATATTTTAAGCGAAAAGCTTTTAAAAGATGTCCTGACTAAGAAAAAAAAAAAAAACTTGAAGCAACATAATACGAAAGTGTTATAAGTTGTAATCCAAATCAAAAAGGAAGTGCCATCTTTTATGTTTTTGTCAAAATCTGAAAGCTTTTCTGAAAGTTTTCTTTTAAAAATTTCTGTTATAAATATGTGTTATAAAGGACACTATTCTGGGGATATATATACAGAAAATATGTATTTGAAAGGCAGTGGGGAATTTTTTGTCATTGAGGTAAAATATAAAGGAAATTTTTAATAGATGAAGGAATTTATAACAGTTTAAAATACAAAAGATTTGTTGAAAAACTTTTTTGGTTTCTTGTACCATATGTTGTTGTTCTTATACAAAACACATGTGCAGATTATATTTTATAAGATTTATTGTAAATTTTTCAACTGAATAAGTGAAATAATAATGTGAATATTTTTATGATAAGGGGCCTATTTCACCATTATTGATTTATAAGTCGAAAATGGAATCGTATATGCTTTTATATTAACTTTAACCGCAACATACTACTGTTGGGAAAATGTAACCAAAGCTGATGTATAATGTTTTAGTAGCCTTTGGCAAGAGACATTAAGTTTATTCACAAGGCTCACCTCTTCTATATGGAACATATTGATAAAACTATGTGACAGGACGCAGATATCTTTACCGAAGTTTAGATCGTACAGATCTTTGCTATTCTCATGCTAATTTCTGAAACTATGTTCATATGTTTTGGACATTGATTTCCACATTTGCTGGCTTAATACTGCGTTCATCTGCTATTCTATTGTTGTCTGGCATATCTGTCAATGGAAAGCGTGTTGTGTTCATACTGAAAGCGAAAAAACCAAGTCATAAGGATTATACACTGAATTTGCTGAAAGTATATTTAAAGACGTGAAGGGCTTAATTGAGCCGAACTTTGTTAGGTGTGAGTGTAATTTTACAATCTTTTTGTACATAAAGGGTGTATTCTTCTATTAGGCTCATGCTTATGAATCGCCGTTGTCTAGTATGTAGTGTATTGGCTTATTAGACGAAAGGCCAGGTTAAACTAAACGAAATATGAAAAAATATTTCTTCGGCGACTTCCTCTTAGCAGATTTTTGGCAAAAACTCTGAAAGTAAATAAAATTGCTACGAAAGGTTTCTTAAAAATTTTTCGTGTGGAGTCGACGTTAAACTGTAGGTCCTGTCACTCATGTATAACACACACAACATAAGTGATGTGAGAAGCTAGGCCGTAATCTGTCTAGAGGGTTGTAATGGCCGATTATGTATGTATGTGTGTTATGAATATGAACGTGCCAAATTTCGTGGCAATAATATTTCTTTTGGCGTACACCTTTAGCAAAAACTGTGATAGTAAAATAATAGTAAATAGAAAAGGCTTTCGAAATCTCTTTATTAGATTCGACATTAAAATAAATATACCCCCTCCTATCCTAGACAGAGTAACCCTCTAACAAAATTGTCCCGTTATATTGACCAACAGTGTGTGTTATTGACATAAAAACTGTTATGCCTTTACGCCATAAGTAATTAATTTTATTTAAATAATGCTCATGAATATTTTAATTAATTATGATAAATGCATTGATAATAGTTAATATGTATGATTTGTTTATTTAATATTTATAAACTAATAGGCAAACAATTATTTATAAAATAATTCAATCATGATATACGTTTTCGTTGTTTTATTTTATTTTTTTTTTTGCTTTTTTTTTCATTCTAAAAATTATTGCTTATTTGACAAAACTATTATGGTTTTGTGGTTTTTAATTTATAATTCACATAAATATTTAATAACTGATAATTAATTTAATTTAATTGAAATATTTACACAACAAAACTGTTTGTTTGTTTTTTTTCTATGTTTTTGTTTTTCCATTTAATTGACAATAAAAGGCTGTTTGTGGTGAGAATTTATTATTGATTTGCAAAATTATTCATAAAATAAAATTAATAATTAATAAAAAAAGGTGTCCTAAACTATAAAATTAGATTTTGCAGTAATAAACTCTGTAGAGAGGGAAAAGTGAAAAGAAAAAAGTGCTGTGCTAATATAATCTCTTAGAATAGTAAAGAATGACAGATTTAAGCAAATATTTTCCCTTTTTATGGATTCTATGCTGCAAATCATTTCTATTTAATTAACACTGCTTGTGTTTTTAAATTAAATGACTCACTTACTTTATTTGGCTAGAAATCTGCCATTATTAATCAATGCTTAAGTAAATAAATTCTTTTTAAACAAAAAATATTTCAAATTTCTCTAAAGCTTCCTCATGAATATGCACAACAGAGCCATGCTTCCTCTACTAAAGATTTCTGTAATATTCGGGCAATTGTTATTGCTACCAGGGAATGATAGTCTTTTGCCTAAAGAACTTGGTTGGTTGGTTTATTTTGATTTCTAATTTAAAATCTTATAGTTCCAGCACACAGACCACAGCTTTTGGTTTATTTTCTTCTTCTTCTTATTATTATTCGTATTCTAAGCTTAATATTATCATTTTACATAATTTACGTCGCTAGAAATTATTCACTGCAGTAATGATTTTCCTTTTTTATTTATTTTTTTTTTTTGTGTATTTGAATTCTGTCTGCTGTTATGGCAATTTCGTTTTTCATTTGCCAGAAGAGCGTTTACAAAATAAATGAAAATTCATCAATTTAAATGGTGGCAAAGAAGAAGAAGCAGAACTTCATTATTCTATTTTCCAACAGAGATATTTAATGTATGTGTGGTTGAAGGCTATAAAAGAAATTTTAAATTTACTTTTAAACAAACATTACGGTTACCAATTGAATTATAAAAATAAAACTTTTTAAGGTTATGCATAAATAGGTCAGAAACCAAGAATACCCTGACGTATGAATGAATGTTGATTGTATTACAATTATTGTATTATTTATGCGTGTAGTAGTAATATTACCAATTATTTTGTATTTTCTTCTAAAGTAATGAATGTGTTTAACATTCTTATTACGATCCCCATTTATGCATTACATAAAAATCGGTCATGTCCAGTGGCATAATGCCTTTCCATATGATAGGTTTTCACAATTACAGTAATTAATAAAGACCTCAAAGGGAAATCCTGCATTGCACAGAGTGTGAATGTATAATAATTCCAATTATTGCCTTAAAGAGTGGTCTTTTTTATAAAGTATTCATTATTATTTACTTTTTTTGGCACATTCGTCTAACCAAAACTGCTGTTTTACTTCCATTAACATCATATTCACTTCCTTAATGAACTTTTGTTGAACTTTTCTCACATGTTTTTAAAACATTTTCTTTTTTGTTTCATTTTCTAAATATAATTTCAAGCATTTATACGTAGAACACTTTCATTTCTTACAATTATTTTGTGTTTTCCAAGTAAAACAGTAGCTTATACCACAATTGCAGAAGAAACTTCCGCTGAAAAAAGAAACAGAAATTAAACAAATCTGATGGTAAAGTGAAAAAGCACAGAAGTTTTCTGAGCAAAACTTTATTAAAAATTTATTTTAAAAAACCAAAATTGTGTAAACATTTAAGTTTGATAGTTGAAAGGAAATCAAATGCAATAACTTTTCTAGTATTTTAAGAAGAAAACTCCTCCTCATTTTGATTGTTTAAAGTGAATTGGATTCCCGTAAGAGAGATAGAAGAAAATTAAAAAGAAACTGTCAAACAAAGCTAAAAACTATTTAAAAATATCAAAGCTTTTTACATTTAATTTTTCTACAGTATTTCAATTGTACGTATTGAATATAACAATTACTGATGGCGTATGAGTGATATTTGTGGTGCATACGTTGTGTAATTATTGCTCATACGCTTTGTGTTACAATGCTATGCACAGGCTTCTATAAAATCTAATATTTCTTTTGTATGAGCTTATGGAATAAAGATTTTTCGTAATTTAACTCCTCTTACCGCGTGCTGTACTGACAATTTCCATTTATAGGAAGAAGAAACTCAATCGATTATGTACTATAAGTGTCTTAGGCCAATTAGCGTAATTTTTGCGCCAAAGTTAGAGAGGCACTCGGGCGCACAATCTTCTCTATTGACTCCCCTGCGATGTTCTTAGAAGTTGAAATAAATTTATAATAACTTCTGTTAGGTATTCCAGCCCTTAACTGTTGAAGAAACCTGGCCATTAGCTACATATCATGCGATAACCTGGTTTCATATTTACATAGCTAGGTTGTTATCATCAATAAAGATGTCTTCAAGCATTCGTTGAGAATGGTTTAACTCAACATATGTAGATAAATACCTAAGACTTCCCAATCTTCTGTTGACTTTATATCTGCTGATTACTAATTCCAATTTTATAAGAAACTATTGTTGTCTCTACATAAGCCTGACTGAGATTAGATTGTATTTTCATATCAAAAATTCCTTCTACAAATTTTCCTTTTACCGATTCAATGTTTCTTAATTTAAAAGACGATACTTTCGTTGGCATTGTTTACCCGTTATTACCAAAATAGATCAGCTTAGAAATCGACAACATTCAATAACACTTTGTAAGTAGACTTTTGTTGTTGTTTTTGATGTTTGAATTAGCAGTAATTGTCTTTCAATCTATCTGTCTATCTGTCTGTATATTATTTACCAAACAACTCTTTAATACAAATTCAATCAAACATTTATGGCTGTAATCGTTGTGCTCTAGTCTAAACGAGCTTAAAAGCAAAACCAATTAGTGTTCGGCAAGCGATAAAAATGTTTCAGTTGCTGTGACAACAAATTTGCTGCGTCAGTTTAAAAAAAAAAAACATAAATAATGTGATCAGGAATCATTAAAAACGTAATTACGGAATAGGACAACATAGCGTATATAGAGATTAAAACAAAAACTTAATTATTCAAACAGATTATGATGGCAAATTATAACCGAAATAATGCTGATACGAAATTGCTTATTTGAAATTGCTAAATGAAAAGGAGATTAAAGAAGATGATTGAACTGAAATTCGGGCAGGATAACAAGTATTTGCGAATTAGTGTAGTGAGGGAGAAAATTGGATATTTAAGCGTATTTAACTTGAATAGAAAAGGAGAGTGAAGGCAGGGGAATTTTGCATACGAAATCATTTCTGTTTTTAAAGAAATAAAATATTTAAAGTCTTAAGTCTGCGGATGACCTTTTTTCTATAAAATTATAAAAGTATGTGCTTTTTTAACTCCTCTTTATTCTATTTCAATAAAAATCTTTAAGAATTATTATTTGTTACTTGCGAAATAAAATACAAAAAACAAAAAAAAAAAGGGGGAAGAAAACAATCTCAAGACCTGTTTTATTTTACAAAATAAATCGTGAAGAAACTCTTTAATATGCTTAACACGCAATCCAAACATTTGCTTATTAAGACTCAAGAAATATTTCTGAGTGTTTTTGGGATTTACTTTCTTTCATAATTTTTTCATGATTTTGCCCTTTAACATGCAAGACTTGAAGCAAAAAATGAGAGAGAAAAAAAGTTGCATAAAAAATAAATTTTTTAACAACAATAAAAACAATACCAAAGTAAATAAAACAAAATCACAGTCATACATTCATTCATCTATTCGTTGACTGTGAATTAAGCTCTATGAGTTCTATTTTTCCTCAAAATATGAAAAAAAAAATTTTTTTTCTTGGAGAAAAACTTTTTCATACACTGGCAAATAAAGTAGAAAGACATGCCAAGTTCTTGTCTATCACATCGTAGATGTAAAGAAAACTTTGCCATATAAATTATAGACAAAAGGGATGTGGTGGTGTTTCATACATTTATTAGCCTAATCTAGGAAAACAAGGAGAAGGCGGACAAGATGTTAAAACTTTGGTGCTTTTTTTTGGGGGGAAAATATCTTATCAGTGTCAAAAAATATACACGAAAGGCGGAAAAGTAATCAGGAAAAGTCTAAACATTTTCTACGAAAACTTTGAAGAGGAGAGAGAGAGAGAGAGAGAGAGAGAGAGATATTTGACAGATAGTCATTAAAATAGCTGAGGGCGTGTGAGTATTATTTTTAAACTCATGTTCTTCATATGCAGCTTATAGCTAAGCTTGTGAGCGTTTTAAATAAAAATTAATTATGCGGCATTAATACGTATGATACGAGTATGTATGTGTTCATATAATAAAGAATGGAAAACTTTTTAAAAGATTTTAAAAGTTATGCATTACAGAGCTCAGCATAGAAACTAAAACAAAATTATAGAAAAGAATATTTTGATTTGAATATTTTTAAAATCTGGAAGGCAACACTGTCTTGTTAAGGGTTTGTTCAAAGAAAACAATAAAATAGTAAAACAAAGTATTTATACAATCATTCGTCATATATAACATAGAAATATATGATTAATTAGGAATATTATTCAATTTTATTTTGCAAATTTTCAAAATTTCATATTCGCTTAGAGTTCAAATTCAATAGCGAAAGGCAAAAATCCCAAAGACAACGATGAACATTTTTTACTAAAATTTCTTAGACTATTTCGTGCATATATCCGCCTCCAAAATGCATTTATTTTATGACTATTTTTTTCGTTTTCACAAGTTCAAAGTACTGACTCATGTTTGGCTTTCATATTTAAAGTTTGTTTAACTTTGGCCAGATAAAACAATAAAATCCGACTAGACAATGTGAACTCCCAAACAGAAAGTAGTAAAACGCACAGAACAAATAAATATTTAAAGATATTTCATATCATATACACATACATACATACATACATACATACATACATTATGTATATCCTTTGAGTATGAAATCCCTAAAGGGAAATTTAGAAAGGAAGAACAAAGCAATCTAAGCAATTACGAAAAAAAAGAAAGAAAAAAATTAGCCATTAAATCCGTTTGTTAAATATTTGCGTATAAAATTTAATTATACAACGAACTTTTTTATTTAATTTTTGGCAAACAAGACAAAATTATTTTTTCACTTTATTTAAAAATTTGACAGAGTTTTGTGAAATTTTTAAATTTTTTTTTTGCAAAATGAAATTAAAAAGTTATGTAATGAACACAAAGATTGCTGCCGAAGGCTATGCAAAAATTTTCTATATTTAAATGTGGTTTAGCAATTTGATAATAATTAAGAGACTGATTTAAACCACGTCTACAACACAATGAGCAACAGTCCTTTGGGAGGAAAATTTTAAATGAAAAATAAAATTTTATTTAAAACGCTTTAACAGATAAGAAAAATAACAATTTTTAATATTTTTAAAGCTGTAACAAGCTTAATTTAATATTTTTATATACAAATTTAAACAAAATATTATAAGATTAGAACAGTTTTAATTTTCCCCTAAACACTTACTTACATTTTCAGTAAAAGAATAATTTTCCCACCATTTTATACTTGCCTGTTGCTAATAATGCTAATGTGTGTTTATAATACTGTTTGACATTTGGTCGCCCTTATTTTTTTGTTCTGGCTTTAAGTATAACAGTAATTTCTCCTTTTTTTGTAGGAAACTGTTATACTTATGGATCCTTTAGTTCAAAAATATTTCCCCAGACAGTCAACAAGTGTTTGTTTTATTCATAAAATTCGATTGAGAAACATGCGCCTGAATATATGCACATATTTTTTGTTCAAACTGTTATATTGTGTTTCCCCTTCCATGTTGCTTTTGTTGTAAACAGCTGTTTAATCGACCAGTTTTTATTTTTCTTGTAATTTTCGTAAGGATTATACGAAATATCTTCGTTATGCTGCTGCTTTAAGGTTTTGTAGTTCAAACCCACTGAAGGACAATTTAGTTTTAAACCGGTGTTTCGCGACAATAGATGTAAATTAAAAGGCGCGTAAACGTATATTAATAGTTAAAAATCTTGAAAAAATTAAAAGAATTTATTCAGTGTTAAAAATAAAAGATTACAAAGAAAAAGAAGAATAAAGAAAATGTAAAAAATAAAGTAAAATGTAAAAATAAATATTTACCTACCCTAAAAGTATGCTAGAAATTCTAAACAAAATTTTGTTGTCTAAAATTTTATTTAAAATAATATTTTTAATGCAAAAATAATCCAATAAATAATGTATAAATAAATAAAAAATATTTATAAAATACAAAAATAAAAAAAAATCATGCTCCAAGGTGAAAATGTATTTACTTTCATTTGATAATTAAAAATGCTTGCTTGTTCAAATAAAAAATTAATTACATATTAAACCAAGCTCTTACACATTTTTCACAACTTCCAAAAAAAAAATCTTTTGTATTAAAGTTGGGAGCTTTATTTAAACACAAAAAATAAGAAACAGCACTGATACGTCAAAGTTTCCACTTTTGTTGTACAATCAGCCATAATACAAAAATGTGAAAAAGATTGCAATTAACTTAATATAAATATCGTGTTTAAAGATCTACAAATACCAAACTTTATTACTTAAAACTAATCTTTAAAATAAAATAATATAAAATTTGTCCACTTTTTCCTGTTTCAACATACTGATTGTATTTAAAAAAAATATATAAAAGTTATTAAAAAAATATAATAATTAATTACAAAGTTCCCTAAAAGTATACTATAAAAATTATAATAATATAGAAAGATGAAAGTATGCTATCAAATAAGAAAATATTTAAATTATTACGTTTCATAGTACAAATAAATACTTAATTTTAAGTAAAAGGAAATTCTTTACCTAAAATAAAATACGAGTTTAATTGGTTGAAGGATAAACTAAAAAACGTAACTAAAGTTACTGAGCAAATACAAAACTTGACTAAATTGTTGTAAAAATATTAATCAAAATAAATAAATGCTCAATGATTTACATGAACAGAAAAATTAAGAGGATAAATAAAAAGCCAACTGAATGAAAAAGGATTTCATATAATTTTATAAAAATTTACTTAATGCTTAAAATATGAAAAAGGTTTGCCTAAAAGTATGCAAGTCTATTTCTATTATATAATGCTCACAAAAGTATGCAACAATTTGATAAATTATGAAATGTAGTGTATATCATCCAATCACTTCCAAATGGCGGCAAATATTTTAAACATTATGTTTATCCTTATAAATTTATTATTAGGCAACAGACTTTAAGCATTCTAATATACATTCTAACCCAAAGTATTGTGTTGTGTTGTTCGAAGATTAATCGCCATTCTCAGCACTGTAAATAATACACATTATTACAGAAGCAGAAGAATAAGAAACTTTGGACATCCTTTTAGTCATAATTTCATGACTGTATTTTGGTTGGCAATTGTTATCAAAAGCAACTGAGTCAACTTTGATTTCACCTTTTAAGTTATCATTCAATAATTTAAATAAAGTTCCTCAACAATACATACATAATATACATATCTATAGGGTTGAGCATGGTCTTGCAGATGATGACGTTCCTAAGAGTTACTAATCCTGGCCACCATATTTAAATGTTATTGGCACCCTTTCCTTCTAAGGTTATAACATCACATAGCTTTCTATTCGTATACATTAAAAAACTAAACAAAATCCTTGTTTCAATTCCAACATAACATCGACGCAATATCTCGCAACTCTTTTCTGTTTTTTATTATTGCCCCTTAGAAGTTGCGATTGTGTTCATTTCCCTAAGTAAACATTATTTTGGTTGTCATCGCAACTCCAATTATATTTCTTAATTTAGCTTGTGGTACGTGCAAAATCAAATTGAGTTAAATTATCAGCAGGCATTTTGAAACTGTGGACAATATATTCAAGTAATATTCAAAGTATTTTACACGCAAACATTTCCTTAAATAAGGAGACGTTGAACAAGAAGACGCCATGGGTTTGAAGCATATTTGGCTAAAATTCTCTCATTTCAGACATAGATTTCTTGACTAAACTAGCTTGACTAGATATTATATAGCCGCCATAGTACTGGGAATAGTGATTGATCTTAAAAAAAAGTTTTCAACTCATTGGTCGGGCGGCAAAATTTCTGATAATGGAAAGGCTTCTCAAATCTGTTCACATAAGTGGTATGAGAAGCCAGGTCGTAATATTGATTGAGATGATGTAGTGACCAATACTGTGCGTATTTAAATACAAAAGTGGAAATATGGAAAAAAATACAGTTTTAGTATAACAAAACAACAAAAGAATGGCTAGTACTTGGTAAAAGTAATTTCAATTAATAATGCAGTTCCTGGAAAATACTGCTGCTGCTGGTTTTGCTTTTAGAAAACCAAAACAAAAGGTTTTAAATTAGGAAAATAAAACAATAGGAATTCTGGATAGAATATGAATATGAATTTCTTCTATCCCGTTACCTGAAAGTATGCTATGAAAGTTGCCATAACAACTAATCTTTGCCAGCAATTAGGAAATATGCTTAAAGACTTCATTACTGGGTACATTTGTAAACAGAATTGAAACAAAAGCATTTTAAATACTCAAATAAATATTAATAATAATAAATCCTATTTAAGGCCTAAAAGTAGACAATGAAACTGAAAACAAATTCAAAAAGTTTTCAAATTAATATCAAACTGAAGCAATGAATCAATGTATGCAGCCCGAAAGCAGACTACAATAAATAAAAATTATTTAAAACATATTAAATATTTGCTTACTAAAGCATAAATAAACGAAAATATTTAATCTTTATTGAATAAATAAAACATATTATTAAATATACTTATGAAATTCATTTTTCTCATATCATAGAATGAGAATTTATGTTAATTATATTTCAATTATATTTAAGTTAATTCAATTTAAATTTATCATTTTAAATTTAATACTTGAAAAAAACCACTACCTAGGCACTACGAAACGAGTAAAAATTTTTATGAAAAAAAAATTTATTTTTTTTTTTATAAAGATCGCATTATAAAAATTGATAAGAAATAATAATAAAATAATTGCAATAGGCTAATTAAACTTGTATGCACTTTTTTAGCAATTATTATTATGCTGTAATTAACATATTATTGAAATATTTATATATAATAATATAATATTTAAAATGTTATCACAAATGTTATCATAAAAGCTGTCAGAAATAGTTTTCTTTAAATAAACAAAAAAACCATTTTTAATTATACAAAATATGAAAAATGCATAATAATTTCTTTAATTTATTCATTTGAATAAAACATTTGTTTTTTTATAACTGCGCATAGAAATATGCAAGTTGTTTTTCACGCCTGAAGGTATGCTTTTAATAAAACTAAAGTGTCAAGTGTTCACTTCTAAATTAATTAAGGGAAGTTTACTATTTTTAGTTTGAATATGAAGAATTTTAAGTACGAAGAATTTAATACAGTCCTAGATGGAGGCAATAAAATGCGTATGACATATATTCTACGACATTTTCTACCGTATTTTGAAAGCAGAGTGACAAAAGGGCAATTCTTTGAAATTCTATATCGTGAGGCTGCATTATATTTAAAATATTTACTAAGGACTGAAAATTCTTGCGTTCCCTGAGCATGTTTTTCAAAAGTTGATACTGTTGAAGGCATAAAGCACACAGAATGGCCTTACAAACTGTTTATATAATCTAGTATTCTTGCATCAAACACTGTCTTTGGAAATTTCATAACCTGTTGGTTTCTTATAATTGTTTTTGCAAACAGCAGTATGGTAGATATTTTGTATCACATTTCTCAGAGATCAGACAAAACAGTTTGTGATTAAATTTTGCATTAAGTAGACCACAAGCATAACTCCGGTTACCAGTTTTCATATTTAAATAAATCCAACGGTGTATCCATCTAACATAAGTTCTGGATTGTTCAAAACATCTATTGAGAAAATAAACGAAATATTATTTTGGTATACGACACTCTCTCTAAACTCTACAATTACCATACATTTTCTAACTTAAAAGAAGCTCTTAGGTTGCATAATTGACAATTTCCATGTGATAATCAGAACGGACAAGTACTTCCTTTACTTTTTTTTTAATACCAATTTGAAAATAACAGAAATATTCCATTATGTTTCTATAATTCAATAAAGAAACTTCAGTTATTTAAATAGTATTGCGATTTAAATATTTAAAACAGCTGCAAAAAAACTCCCAAACTCATAAATGTTGACGAAAAACTTTTATTTGACATCATCAATAAGGCCCAAGGACTAACCCCTAGCTTGTTCTTTAATCCGTTAATAAATGAAGGTTTTTTTGTGGAATATTCCACAATTTTTACAAACATTTGTTTTTCCTAAGCCGCTTATTATCCGTCGTTGAAAATACTTTCGATTGTTCATATTATTTTTGTTTGTTATTTTTGTTATTTTTGTTGTTGTGTTCTTTAATATTTTTACGAAATAAAAAAAAATGATAATAAAAGGAAACATTGCAATAAGGCCTTAAGCCTTTTTGCCATTAAGCTTTAATAGTTTTAACTCTTTAACTTTGTTTTTTCTGTTTCGCCAAACAACAAAAAATTTTAAATGAATTTTTTTCTGCTTCAGGCTGGCTGCCATACATATGTATATGATAAGATGTGCCAATAAAAAAGAAGTGCTCATGAAAAAAGAAAAAGAAAAAGAAACAAAAGAGAAAAAAAATTAATATTCTTATTATCTGTCGTTAAAGGCAATAAAAACATAAAGCCACATAAAGTTAATATGCTGTATAAAGCGTAATTATTCAACACTCATTGAAGAGATAAGCAGGCAGGCAAGCAGCTTTTGTAGGCATAATATTTTAATTATTTTCTCATATTCCCTAAAAAAATTTAATTAAATTAAATTAAATTAAATTAAATTAATTTATAATTGATTGCTTTAAAATATTGACCTTTATACCCCAAGGTAATATGTTTAACTTATAATATGGATGAGTAGGATATAAGAAAATTTCATTCAAATTTTCTAGCCAAAATATGTCATGTCAATATATGTTGTGTGTATGTATTGTTTGTGGTTAAATAATGATTGATCATTAAAGTATTTTGTGCTCCATTTTTGTGGTCACATGTTTAATTATGCAAATGTTTGCCTTCTCCATCCATTGAAATGCCAAACCATGGTTTTCACCTCCATTGTAGTACCAGCAGTTGGGATTTCAGTTGCTCGTTACATAGAAAACATGTCATGGGATTAAAAAAAAAAGATCAACAACAACAACAAAAACAAAATAAAAAATAAAAATACTACAAATAAATGTTTACATAGTCTTCCGCTACGTACGTATTAACGCTTGGAAAACGAAAAATGTGTAAACAGATTATGGCCGCGTTGAAATACATTTGCAAAGGGCTGTAGGCAGTAGCACAATAGACTTTGTAGGTAAATACTCTCAAGGGTGTTGAAACCAACATACCTGGTGACGGCTGGTATTAATGGATTTTTAGCCGGAAAAGATTAATTTTAAGCTGCAGTTTTTAAAAATAAACATTGTAACGTTATTTTTAGAAACAAAAGCAATTAATTTTTGGATTTTGAAAATACACATCCAGGGGAATAAAATGTTCATTGCATTTGCTTTTGTAAATATTTGGATAGATTGACTGTTGAGCACACATTGCAGGCCATTGTGAAAAATTAATTGATTGACTGTTAGTCAAGTTGGCTAAGATCTTTGAATCAGAAGTCATAATGGTATTTTTTTATTTTCAAAAATATCAAAATTGCTCCCGTTCCTGCCTCACGGTAGCGGATGCCTACATAACCTCAACAGTACTTGGGTATGTTTAAACTCGTTAATGTTCATGTCCATGCTACTTACTATCGGTATACTTGCATAATACTTCTATAAAACTTTTAAGGCATCTCTCTATCCTTCTGTTTTCACTTTATAAATACCAGCAGCTGATTTATTAAAGGCGACCTAGCAACACTGTTCATTGGTTTCGTTGGAGTAGGAATTAAAAACCGAGGACAGTTTCTGCAGTACTGTTTAACTGATACAGGTTATTCAAGAGTTCTGTATGGAACTACTCAGCTATTTCTATACGTTTGGTATGTCCAACTTATCAGAGCTCATTAACTTCGAAGCGCTAAAGCACTATTAAGATTGGACTGCGAAAAGATAGTGATCTAAATCGATAGTGTCCTTAGTAATATTAAAAATATTAATTTATCCTTCGCTTGTATTCTTATTAACAATAATTTTTATCAATTTATTAACACAGTTATTGTGTCTTTTTTTCATGCGATAGGAAAAGAAAAAACGAACAATTTGGTTAAAGCCAATTATTTTTGTCTGTGCACATTTTAGCTGATTATTTTTTATTAGTTTCTCTCTCTCTCTCTCTCTCTCTCTTGTACCTCATAATAAAGGGTTATTTTTTGTAAGCATTTTCTGCCATTTAATTACATTTTTAATGGCAATTTAGTATACACGTGTGCATACATATATTTAATAATATTTAAT